>CAIGQS010000068.1:1425528-1470528 GCA_903798195.1 Danio kyathit
AATCTTAACTTTGCTCCTTCCTGCGTCGAGTTTCTCCGCATCTCCTTTCCTACTTCCTCGCGTTGAGTTTCTCCGCATCTCTTTCCCTTCCTTCAAGCGTAAATTACTTCCGCTCTTTCCTCAATCCCCCCCTCATTTTCCAGTCCCCCCCCTCATCTCCAACCCCTTACCCCCCTTCCAGCGTCGAGTTACTCCGCAACTTTTTCTTTTTTCAGCGCCGAGTTGCTCCACTACTCAACCTTCTTCTAGCGTCGAGTATTCCGCTACTCTTTTCTTCCTTCGCATAAGCCCTCACTCCTCAAGCTCTGACTCCCCCGGAGTCTTACCGAGCTCGGACTCCCCCGGAGTCCTGCCCAGTCCACCTCCCACAGGAGTCTCCACCGCCCCCTCCCCTTCCCAGACTTCTGCAGGAGGCCAAACTTACAGCTCTAACACCCACGGAGTCGCCCACAGAGCACTGACTCCCCCAGAGTCAAACATTACCCCCACCCCGGCCAATACATATATCTTCTTTACTATTTCCAGCGTCGAGTTTCTCCGCATCTCCTATTCTCTCCTTCCCAGCGTTGAGTTTCTCCGCACCTTCTTTTCTTCCTTTCAGCATCAAATGCTTCCGCTCTTTCCTCCACCCCCCCCACTCTTCCAACTCCTCTACCCTTCCCACCTCTAAATCCCCAACCCCCTTCTAGCGTCGAGTTACTCCGCTACTTTTCTTTCTTCAGCGTCGAGTTACTCCGCTACTTTCTTTCCTTTCTTCTAGCGTCGAGTTACTCCGCTACTCTTCTCTATTTTTCACATAGGCCATCACTCCTCAACTCGGACTCCCATGGAGTCTTCCCGAGTTCGACTCCATCGGATCCTTAGCTTATTGGGGGGGTTCTTCAATACGCGGCTGCTGTCCCAAGCTAAAAAGCATTTTGGGGAGTTCTCGAGACCACCTGAGCTCAGACTCTCCTGTCGCCCTACAAACGGGAGGAATCCCCGGGCTCAAGGATATTCTGAGCTCAGGGCTCTCTCCCGGGACAGCATGCCAAACACGCTTTATTACCAATCATCAGCTAAGTGTGAACTCTTGAAGTGTGGTTTGTTTACAAACTAATTTCGAGAGGATCACGTGCTTATGATTGAACACAGCTGGTATCGCTTAACTCCGCATATTGCGCCAATCAGATGAACACGGACGCACTATAAATTACCAGAGCGCTTTGCTCCAGTCATCTTCGTTTGAAGAATCCCCCCTTCCACCCCTACTCCTCCCCTTCTCCGATAGGGCGGCACGGCGGCCAGTGGGTAGCACTGTTGCCTCACAGCAAGAACGCCGCTGGTCCGTTCCCTCTGGGCCGGTTGGCGTTTCTGTGTGGAGTTTGCATGTTTTCCCCAGGTTCTCCGGTTTCCTCCCACCCTTCAAAGACAGGCACCATAGAAAAATCGACTAACCAAAATAGCATCCTAAGGCAACTCTTAGCCAGATATATATCCAGTAGTTCACAGTAGGGGAGTTCTCGAGACCACCTGAGCTCAGACTCTCCTGTCGCCCTACAAACGGGAGGAAGCCCCGGGCTCAAGGATATTCTGAGCTCAGGGCTCTCTCCCGGGACAGCATGCCAAACACGCTTTGTTACCAATCATCAGCTAAGTGTGAACTCTTGAAACTTAGTTTCGGTGCTCTGCAAAGTGTGCCAGAGAGTGTAGCTGACTAGCGGCGGCAACACATCAAATCTGTTCCACCATTTGAAGCAGTTCCACCCGATAAAACATACTGCATATACATATAAACTTGATGCATGCATACACCCACATATGCATATAAACTCGCCGATCCTTGCATATACTCCCACATTAACACACGCACAAACAAACTCTATCCTTGCATAAACACCAAAATTAACACTCACATACACAAACTCGCTGCATGCTGGCATATAGCACTCACGCAAACTTACAAAATAAAACTCACAAACATATTTATCAGGAATCAGGTTACTGCAAAGCTGATGAAGTAGAAAGAATGTGATTAATAGAGCTATTAAATCTGTTAAATAATGAAAACGTGTTATATAAAATATTAGTCTATATAAACAGACTATATAAATATATAAGAGATATTTATGTTAAACCTTTCAATTTAATGAGGTAATTACATACACAAATATAAATAGACAGATAAAACCCTTAAAGGATGTTCAAGATGAAAAGCAATTAGAATTATGAATATACTCAAACAACTCTTCTATTGCAAATATTAATGTATGCCTTTGCTCTTTATGATTTCTTTATTATTATAATTATTATTCTTTTTCTATGTTTTTTTACGATGTGGATGTCATAATTGTAAGATTTTGGTATTATTTTGATTGTAAAATATTCAGCATATACAAAAAAAAAAAAAAAAACACTGATAAAAGTTTCTGTTCATCACGTTGGTCAAGCTAACCCCCACAAACTGTCTATATATAAGCTGAGTCTCAGAGTTTCATTTATTTGATCGTTTATTTCACATTTCTTGTTTGTAAAGACTAAATAAAAAGTGAACAGTAATTTTTTTGTCTGGATGTTATTATAGACTTTACAAATTCACTTTACAGACATTTGCAGGTATAGACATCCATTATGTGTGTTCTTGACAGTTTTTTCCTGTCTTTTTAATATTGTCCATATCGATATCGGAATTACATCGTATCGACCGAAATTAAGAAATATATCGTGATATACATTTTTGCCATATCGTCCAGCCCTATACAGTAGTCAAACCAAGAAACTCCTCGAGGAAAGGGGTGTGTTGGATAACAAAAGACATTTGCATTTAGTGGAAGAGTTTCTGATTTGAATAGAAACCCCTAGGTAAAGGCACACCCTTCGCAGTGGTTTAAATGATACCTGAAGTTATATATCTATTGTTTTGAGTATGTCTATTTCTGAGGGAATGAGACCATTGTACCAGTCGCACTGAGACACTTTGAGTCACTTGGCATTGATATAGAACATTCATACTTTACCATGACCATTCTGTGTGAGTATGTATGAGGAGAGGGTGAGTGAACAGGGGGGTTGTGGGAGAGGCTTCAAATGTAAATGAAGGAAAGGAATGAGCTGGTTTTCCCGCATTCCCACCTGGTGGGTTGTGGAGCCGATTGTCTCTGTGTTTTCAGCTCATGCTTGAATTGTCAAAGACATCTAAATATTTGTGGTATCTCAAATCTTACACTGTCATTTTCTTAAAGGTTTATGGGAAGGAAATGAAATGTTACATAAGTTAATGTTGAATGATGTTCTTGCTGTGTGGACTAAATGAACAATGTAAGTTGATTTGTGTTTTTTTAGTTTTTTTATTAGTTTTTTCAGTGAAAACAATGAGGCAATTGAGATGTCAAAGTTATCTTTCAAAGTTAAAAGATTAATAAAAATAGATTAAACTACAGACTTTCTATTGATGGCTGCATGAAAGAGGACATTTTATTAATTGGAAAACATTTGCAGCAATGTGTTATTTTACTACTGTAATATCATACATATTGTCCATAACGGGGTGGCACAAGCGAGGCTCTCATGCCTAAAGAAAAGCAATATAATTTATAAGGATTTTATGCCTGAGGTGGGAAAATAGCTGTTTTGGAGAGTTAAGATATCTGTCAAGTTGTAGGGTTTTTTTGAGTTTGTACGTAACGAGAACTTTGAAAATGGCAATGTGGAAATGGCACCTGTTTCATAGAATGACTCAATTGATTATTCAGCCAATCAGGTTGTCCGGTCACTGCCATGTCACTGATATATAAATGCACACACACACACACACACACACACAGAGAGAGATCAACTGAAACAGAAGCAAACATGAAGAGTCTGACAGTCCTGATCTTCTGCTGCCTAACAGGTGTGTTTCTGAGTGCAGGTCAGTGTGTGTGTGTGTGTGTGTGTGTGTGTGTGTGTGTGTGTGTGTGTGTGTGTGTGTGTGAGAGAGAGAGAGAGCGCAGGTCAGTGTGGGTGGGTGGGGGTGTGTGTGAGTGCTGAGTCAGAGTGTAGGTCTGTGTGTGTGTGTGTGTGTGTGTGTGTGTGTGTGTGTGTGTGTGTGTGTGTGTGTGTGTGTGTGTGTGTGTGTGTGTGTGTCTGTGTCTGAGCGAAGGTCAGTGTGTGTGTGATTTGTTCTCTGTGTTCTTCTCTCCAGGTCTTCCTGACTCCTCAGACATGAAACCACCGAGTGCTACAGAATCTCCTAATGATGACGGTGAGACGCGTGCAGTGTGTGTGAGTTAGAGAGAGAGAGAGAGAGAGAGAGAGAGAGTTTAATGTTTCGTGTGTGTGTGTGTGTGTGTGTGTGTGTGTGTGTGTGTGTGTGTGTGTGTGTGTGTGTGTGTCTGTGTGTGTGTGTGTGTTATGCCCTCGAGGCGAAACAAGAAAAAGGGAGAGGAAAGCCAAAAGTCACCTTACAGGAAGTTAATTTTAGAGCAAACATTGGGCAAACGAATCGCACGCCGCTGGTCTCCGTCCAGCCCTCAGCAAAAAGTTGGATTTATACTTTCGCCTGGCGCTCCATCTAGGGTTGCCACCCGTCTTTAAAATACGGAATCGTCCCGTATTTGAAAATGAAATTGCGCGTCCCATTTTGAATCAATACGGGACGGGTTTTGTCCCGTATTTTTATCTTTCTTTTTTTTTAAGTAGCTTTTCATGCAAATCATTCCACACGCATTGTATGAAGATGCCTCATTTCCTACTTTTGATTGGGTAATACTTGATGTCTTCGTTAGTTTGATTGGTCTTTGTCCAGTGAGGAGGGCGTGTCTTTTAAGCAGAGTCTGTCAAGAGAGCAGCCTAATGGCAGATGCTTCTCCAGGTAACTTGTTATCAAGCCAACTGCACGACTTGTCGGAGAGCGTTCTCTGTGGCTCATGCGGGACGTGCGACAGCATGCCTCCGGAGAGCAGCATTCCCGCAATGACGGAGCTCTTTTCCCAAAGCAGACATGGTAATAACAGTGACCCAGTCTGTGAAAATCTAGCTGGAGTCTTTTTTTTTTTTTTTTTGTAATTTACTGTTTTCTACATGAAATAAAGAACAGTGTGTGAAAATAATAAAAAATATATGTATTTAATATTAACTGAGTAAAACCATATCAACAACTGAAATCACAGTGAAATGAATGGCTACAATCATAATTTCTTGGCCTGGTTTTCACACACTGGGTCACAAATTGTAATTTGTATAAATTCTGTAAATACAAGTGGATCATGTTCCAATGTAATATTATGATTTGCTTGTTAAGATCAAGTCAGGCACATAAGCATTAATTTATTAGACATGAAATATTACATTTAATACATTAATAAACAACATAATGCCCATGTAAAGAAAATAAACTAGTAAACTGCAACTTTCCATATTTTTAAATTAGAAATAGGCTATTTGAAAACTTTATTAGCTAATGTTTGTAGCTAGTTTATGTATGTGCTGTTTCCATGTTTGGATAGGTGTTACTGCAAATAATGACAAATATTTTAGCCAAAATCTGTTATCAATACCACCCTTTACAATTAGGTTCATTAGTATGTTCTCCTCTCCTCTAGGTTACAGCAGCTGAGTTAAAACAGGTGTATTAAACATAACATCAGCTATAACAGTGCTGCAGAGCTGTAAAAGAGAAAGACTGACTGCATCTGATCTGTTTACACAGATTTCAATAAAAGACAGTTTATTTTAATGTCCAAGTGTTCAGACTTTCCTGAAAACATATTTTAAGTTGCGATTTACCACCACTGGCATGCTATTGGGCCTGCGATTGGGGATGTGGCCCCCGCTGCAGTATGTGTCCCTTATTTTTTTGTATTAAATGTGGTAACCCTAGCTCCATCGTGCACTTCCGCTGACTGCGCGCACCCATAGATGTATACACTAGATATCACATAGGGACCCTGAGCATGCGTCAATAGCGCCGCCACATTTAGTGCTCCCTGGACCAATGTCAACCGCATTAGTCAAGACCGTGTGCCAATGTGAAGATGCTGGACTTTAGCGCTGTGTACGGGTGTAGTCACGAGCAAACAAGGAAAACAAAGGCAGAACACTTCATCGTTGTTTAAAGTTTTTGTATGTGATGAACTTTTGTACTAAACAAGCCACATTACTGATGATAATACAGTCTCTTACTGCACTGACCATAAGGCAAAGTAGCACCAACTCACACTAAATACCAGGCTTATGCTAGTTTTGTTGAATAAAATCAGCAAACAATGAAAAAGAAATATGACAAGAGATGCTGCGCTGCCAGAAACGTGTATTATTGTTGACTAATTACTTGTGAACGAGTCGTTCATAGCGGGGTTTTATTCACAAACGAATCACTCCCTCTGTCAGAATGAGAAGTGAAGGCAGGAGAGGGGGGGGTGTTTCAGGACACTGATTAGATCAAGATTACCAGGGAGGGAGATAATTCATTTCCATGCACACAAACACACACTCTTTGTCGACAATGCCCGTGCGGTCACTGATCCATCGATGTAGAAAAGTGATGTAAAATTATAATTTTCATAATTAAAAAACAAATTGCGTACTGACCACCGGGGAAACTCCCGATCACAGATATATGTGTGTATATCTCTGGCTCTGGATAGCCACAGTCCTCCAATACGCTTATTTCACGCGACCGCCATTTTAGAACACGAAAGCGAGGCTGCGGTGGGAAGAAAGCCGGAAGTATAGGATCAGAACTGTAAACATTGCAACAATATGCTGTGTGCTATAAACCTCCAGCTGTTGCTGCGACTTCAAAATGCAGAAATGGTGTAAACATCACTTTAATATCATTCAGTTCAGTTTAATATAAACAATTAAAAGCATATTAGGCATCAAACAACATCATAATCTCTTTAAGAGTGATACACTTAAGTGTCCTCCTAGACTTCAGTCCAGGGCAGCTGGTAAACACCGTGGGGACGCTTCCCTGCTTCAGCCTATGTAACCCGGTGAGTGATAAAACAGTGCAGTCCTCTGTAGCACATCTTCGTGTTGTCTGTAACAGTGTTGTCCCGGTACTAAAGTTTTAAAAACGTCAATTTCCCGCTAACATTTACGCGCCGCTGAGCGCGCTCATAAACACTGCTGATTTGCTGTAGTATTCACCAGTGCTCAACAGAATGACTGAAGGTTATCAGCTCGCTGCTCTTCACAGATTGAAAACACACATAGACGGATATTGGAGCGTTTTAAAGTCGTGAAGATCAGTCGATTCATCAGCAGATCGCTTGTCTGTGTTTGCACTCAGTAAACAGCGGTGAGGTGAACTGATGACAGCCAATCAGAGTGATTTCTGTTGAGCACGTGAACACAATGGCCAATCAGCGCTGTTTAAGAACTCCATGATCAGTGTCTTAAATGTTAACGAGAAATTGGCGATTTTTTTTACATTTCATTACGGAAATTTTGTATCGTGACTAGTCTAATATAGTGAAAGAATGAGTTCATTAACTTGAGTTTGATGAATGGCATCTAAAATGTGTGTTTGGGAAAGAAAACGTTAGCTAAGTAGTGCCATTTCCCTTAACTTAGCTGAACATGAGGTCAAATATCCCTTTTTATTTTCACTATTCATTCAGAACGGTGAAATCATACATTTGTGTCACTTTCTCTTCACTGATAAGATACAGCCAGGTACACAATATTCCTGTGTGACCCAGGCGATACTTCCGGGTTTCTTCCCACTGCAGCCTCGATTTCGCTGTTAATAATGGCGGCCGCGTGAAATCAGTCTATGCACCTTAGTCCCGCATTTATTTCAAAGGAGCGCTACCCTGTACTAAAATGGCGGCTCTATTGACACATTCCTTCCAATAGGCAACAACAGGGTAGGCGACATCTAATGATATCTATGGTGCGCACCTCACGAAACAGACGAGGCTTTTATACCAAGTGTGCCACAAGCCTGCTTTTGAGTGAAGGTCTCGGCCGTTAGATCGCCCCCTGGGGGCTGGCTGCAGTACAGTACTAGTCATAAAGCCCGCCTCCTCCGTGTTAATGAAGGAGACATGATAAATAAAATAAAAAGCTCAAATAAAAAATTTATTCCACTTGCAATAAAATGTCCTGAAAGATGGTTCTGCTCAGTTAAGGCACGGGTTATCAGCTGATATAGGTGCAGATCTTCAGTTCTGTAAACAGTATGTTTTGAGCAGTAATTTAATGCTGGGCGTGTCCTCGTGATTGACAGCTGTGATTGACAGCTTCTCAAAGCAGACGTCGGAGTTTCGGCAGGAGACTGAAGTATTATTATTCCATTACTGTGTTATTTTACCATGATAAAATGAGTTGCTCAGTATGGAGCTAGTTTAGTATCTAAAGTTATTCACGCAAAAGACATGATGTAGACATGCGTAGCCAAATTCACATATTCACAAAAACAATTCACGTGCTCAAAATAAAAATACATATTCATAAAATACGTTTCACAAATGCAAAACCCCATTTGCAAGTGTAAAAAGTTTAGAATGTTTAACACTTGCGAGTTCATCCTGAATGAGATTGTGCAGATCCTCTTTCACGAACGACTCCCCCTGGATACGGGTGTGTGTGTATTTTTGAGACTGTCCTGGCAGAAGCAGGCAACTCGTACCTTTCAGCCAATCAGATGAGAGCTGTATTCGAGGTCACCCACTCTGCGCTCCTTTTGCACAGTCAGTTCCTCTCCAGCATGGTGAACAGAGAAAGAGATGTGCAGGCTTCAAGCCAGAACTATTAAATTCCCTGACTATCACTGAGTAAAAACGTTATTTACATGAAATCTAATGAAAGTAAACAGGCTGTTGTTGTGCTTTTAGTAATGTGTAGAATATAAATATTAATACTTTTCGGGATCTTAAGACAAATCGAGGCTCTTGGATCATTTCAAAAACGTTTGATGCTGTTCATGATTACAATTATAGATCAAAATTATTAAGATAAACTGACGCAATTATTCCTAGCTCGGTCAATGTAAATATGACCACATAAAGTGTTCATTTGCTTATCACGGGCTGTAGTAAACTTATTTGCAATTAAATTATAGGCAACCACTTCATGGTGATCCACACCGTGGTGGCCATTAGCTAGCTTGAGTAATTGTTTATTTAATTTATATTTCTTATTTTAAAATACATAAAACCTAATTAAAACTCATCTTGACTTTGTGAAATTATGTCGCATTAATCACTCCTGCAGAAAAGACTTTGCAGACTAAAAACGCTTAATCATTCCAGTAGGTGGCGCATTCAGATCAGGAGTAATGAGACGTTCCAAATGCAACTAAATATTCTACATTTAAATAAAATGTAGTACAAGCATGAATTAAGCCCATATATAAAATAAAGTGTAAATGCTTAATAATAACAGCAAATAAGCAGTGTTTTAAATAAACCTTACCCTTTTTTAGACGCAAAAATAACAAAACCAATAGACCACTTTCACATTACTTAAAAAGTAACACATTTAGCTCCTTTTAAAGTCTTAAGTGACTTTAAATTGTATTGTATTACTTTCTCTCAACACTGTTAATAAGATTAACATGTCCTGCTGATTTTTCAGAACTTTGAATCGTAAAACTCCAAATGATTGCCTAAACAAGATTAGGCTACAAAACTACTGTATAAAGCCTGGTTTATACTTCTGCGTCAAGTGATGCGCATAGTCGTGCATTTATACTCCTGCTGCTGTTTCTTTTGCTCTGCAGTAGCACTTCTGAAACACTAGCTGGCAGTAGGTGTTTATGTTCCTCTGTGTCGAGTTTCTTCGCTGGTTTTTTTGTTTTTCCTGAACACTTCCTTAATGTAGAAGTGGCTTAAATTCACTCATTTTGAGGAGGGAATCGGCGGACGTGCAACAACTTTAATCATGAGGTAAACACAAATCAACAGTCTCCATCCGGAGCTCCTTCACGGGACTCCACACTTGTAAACACTCGCTGCATCGGGCGCGCGGCTCTCACCTCCGCCCACACTCGTCAGCGCTACCAAGCCGACTAATCACAGAGCTTGCGCTACGTGTACGCGTTACATTTTTTTGAGAGGTGCGCGTCAACAACGCCGACAGCCACGGCGAGGGGCTATGCGTCCATGCGTAGGCTGCGCCGTAGCATACACGTGCGCTTGACGCAGAAGTATAAATCGGCCTTAATACAGCATAGTCCCTTTAATCATATTCACTGTGTTTATTCTGTTTTCATTTCTATTGGCTGTTTAGTTACGGCAATCAGAGTTACGTTGTGTACAGGAAGTTCATCGCACTGTTCTCTGCCGAAGCAGAGCTGTGTGTTTATGCCACTTGTACTGTGTGAGTGAACTGTGTATCTGCGATGTTCAAGACGTGAAGTAAAAGTTAAACGGAAAAGACGATCATCTTGTCTTGGCTCATTCCTCCCGTGGATCCACGCAGACCAAAGCAAAACTGAAACTAACAGAACACACGACACTACCAAAATAAGACATTGCATTTAATGCTGAAAAAAGTTCAGCCAGATTAACAGATCATACCACTTTCACAATAGCCTACTCATTTATTTTATTAGGCTATAATGTCCTTGACCACCAGCAAATCAGAATCTTCAACTGGACAGCACTTTAATTTTGTGTTCAGAGTCGCTGCCTCAATCAAATCCAGTCAAATAAAGCCTACAGCTCAGTCTACAGGAGTTTTAGCCCGATTTATGCTCAATTTTCACCTTCTGAGAAAAGGAGATCATAAGTTTACCACAGCCCGTGATGAGCAAATGAACACAGTTTATGTTGTCATATTTTCATTGTCAATTTTTTAGTTTCTGGCTTAATAAAATTATTATTTATATATTTATTACTGAATGATGGGGTATATTTTACATATTAGGCAACTAAGCACAACAACAGCCTGTTTACGTTCATTAGATATAATGTAAATTAAGTGTTTAGTCAGTGATAGTCAGGGAATTTAATAGTTCTGGCCTGAAGCCTGCACATCTCTTTCTCTGTTCACCATGCTGGAGAGGAACTGACTGTGCAAAAGGAGCGCAGAGTGGGTGACCTCGAATACAGCTCTCATCTGATTGGCTGAAAGGTTACGAGTTGCCTGCCTCTGCCAGGACAGTCTGAAAAATACACACACACCCGTATCCAGGGGGAGTCGTACGTGAAAGAGGATCTGCACATTCTCATTCAGGATGAACTCACAAGTGTTAAACTTTTTGTACACTCTTATACACTTGCAAATGGGGTTTTGCATTTGTGAAACGTATTTATGAATATGTATTTTTATTTTGAGCACGTGAATTGTTTTGTGAATATATATATATATATTTTACGCATGTGAATTTGGTTTTATGCACGTGGATTTGGCTACGCATGTGTACATCGTGTCTTTTGCATGAATTTCTTTTGAGTCTATTCTGTCTCCATATTCAGCAGTAAACTGTAGTTTCTGACATGCATGATTTGGTGGAACACTGTTTATTTGGTAAGGTCAGGGCTTTATCGAGCTTTAGTTTGCTGACACCACCCAAATAGCAAAATGCACTCGGGCCAGTTCCAGCTAGATTCTCGACCGACTCCGTCTGCTGTACCTACTTGGGACTCTGTACCTATGGACTCACTGCCCGATTCCGGCCCGAGTCAATCAGGCCAGATGTGGCGGCCGTTAGCAAGTCGAGGCTGCCGCATCCGAGCCGGAATCGTCCCGCGAGTAATGTGCGCTGCTGGCGCGATTAAATCTTCATTATATAAACCTCACCTTTGTTAACGTTATTACAACCATTTGTGTTGATAAAACAACAAACATTTGAATAAAATGCAAACTGCATACATATCCTATATCCCAAATAATAAAGGACAAAATAAATAATAATAAACGTTTATTGATTGCACACGTATTAAACAAATAATAATAAAATTGAATACATTTTGTAGTGCACAAGAATTTTCCATAAAATAGTAAAGTTTATTTATCAAATCTAAATCAATAAGCTTGTAGCGGCATACATCGTAGAGGAGGCTGTCTTGTCAAATTATGCTTCAATTAGTTTTCTGTAAGAGACAAATGACTAAAAACTGAATTAAATTGGTGTTTGTGTCTCTTTTGTTATGAAATCACAGGTAAACAATTCTTATAAAAGCTAGAACTGCAGAAGTTTCACCTCATGACTGACTTTAGTGACTTCATGAGGCATTTTAATGAAGACGACTCTCAATGTACAAAATAAATGCACTTAATCACAGAACTTTTTAACTTTGCGTGTTTAAAAGCTAACGTTAACACTCCCTCACACCATTTTTATTTTCGTCTAAGATGTATGGAATGAAGCGTAATACTATATTAAGACATGCACATATAATGAAAAACATTGCCAAACAACATGATATTAAAGCAGATTACGCTTACCTTGCAGGGCACTCGCACTCGCAATCCACAGCGCTACAAATTTCAAACGACAACAGCTTTCTTCCTCTTGATTTGCTGGTCCATTTCAGCCGACTCTATAACCATCTATCGTGTGGAGTACGGAGCTGCGTCAATTTTGCTTAACTGATTAGATCTGGCTTGTTCTACCGTAAAATATAGATAAGATATTATATATAAGAAATATTATAGCATATTTATTCTTAACTTAAAATAAAAAGGCAGTAAGTCTACAATTAAAATGTTTATGTTAATTTTGCGAGGTGGGTAAAGCCCATCTAATTCAGAGCTAAATGATGGCTATAGAACATGTCACGAAATTACACCTTAACACTTGTGGATGTAGTACTGATAATGCGGACGTGATGTATTAACCATTGTACGCGCTGCTCGGCCAAATACTACAGTGAATCAGTTTAGGCCAGTGATGGGCAAACTTTTTAGAGCCGAGGGCCACATCAAGTTTTGCAAACCAAGTGAAGGTCACATGTCAAATCCTTCAAAAAATACCTTTTATTTATAGTGGCACTATGCATGGAAGATGTAATATCGGACAGAAACAAGTTACATTAACACAAAACAGAATTTTTAAATAGTTATTATTGAGTCAAATTTACAAGTCAAATTAATTTGCACTGATATTTATATTTACTTATCAATCATCATCATCATAAAACAATAAAATAATCCCTTATAAAATATAATAATAATAATAATAATAATAATGTAGTAATTTTTAATCTCATATTAACACATTAAAATAATTCTTAAAGTTTCCAGTCAAATGTACATTAATCTAATTTGCACTGCTTTAAGAATATACAGATCAATGATCATAAAACTTGATGAAACCACAAATCTTTGATAAAAGAACTTTTTAAAGTGAATGTATGCATGGAAAATCTATTCTATGACAAAAATATACACACTTAACCAGAAATTATTTTATAATTTGAGTCAAATTCACAACAATCTCATTTCATCTCATACTGGTTGCGCTAACTGTACCGCGTGCAATACTGCCATTAAATGGCGTTCACTTGTATTGCATCATTAATTTACTAATTCTGAAACCAAACCGTTACTCAGAAGCAGCATTTTAAAAACTCCCTCGCAGGTCGGATGAAAGTGTTCAGCGGGCCGCACATGGCCTGCGGGCCGTAGTTTGCCCACCTCTGATTTAGACTATCAGTGGGCTATAAATAGCCGGCCTGATGACGAGCTAATTCAAGGCTACGCTCAGACTGTGAAAATAACATATACAGTATATTTAAAAACCCAAACACCTTATAAATGCTATTGACTTCCTTACTTGAAGGAATATCATGCATATCACAAGGGATTTTGCCAAAAAAGACAGGTAACTAAATGTAAGGTTTTGTTGGGCTAGAAATGGGCTACACATAGCCGGACTAGATTGGGTCTATACTTCACCGAGAAACTGAAAGTACAGCTATTACTGGCAGGTACCTCATAAACGTTATTGACTTTGCTTACATGATGGAGTATCATACATATCATAAGCTTTATTTACAAAAAAACAACAACAACATGCAACCAAATTTTAAGGTTATTCAGGCTAAAACTGGGTTACACATAGTCGGACTAGACCTGGTCTATACTTCACCTAGACGCTGAAATGACGGCTATTGCTTACTGGGCTGTAAGGGTATTTGAGCTTGATTTACAGGACGTCTCTGCATTTTGAGTTTGGGCATGTTATTGAGTTAATCTACTGAATTTGCGGTTCTGAAATATTAATGTTCTAGAAGCAGAATCTTATATAACTAATAGAGCTGTAAATGTTATATTATTTATATACATCATTTACTGTTGGCTTTTATTTAAAAACTCCCAATAAACATTAAAATGAATGTAAATTCCTCTTTGCCAGATATAATGAAGGCATGGAATAAACCAAATGAAAATGGATGCAAAAAATGATAAACAATATAGAAGCGATGTTCAGCAGCTGATGGACCTCAGTTGATGTATTAATACTGTGAAGTTTATTGTACGAATTGCAGGGATGGGATGTGTAAATATCCTGTTGATGTTCAGAGATCTTGCTGTATTTCTCTTTTAAACGCAGGATTTTTCCCGCATGGTAAATGGTTATCTATGGTGTGTAGGCTATATTTTGGGTCCTGTTGATTGCTAATTAAACACAAAAACCTTTTCTAAAATTGCATGTGTTGTTTATATGTTATTGTTCATATTTTACTAATGTTATTTCTAGCCCTGTGAAGATAATAAACACCAACAACCCTGTTAGAGAAATATTTTTTTGTGCTCATATATGTTTAACTCGGGTTAGAGTGTATGAAAGATGGTTTATTTCTGCAGCCCAACATGTATATCTTTAATTAAATTATAACAGCTCACATCACATGGTTTTAAAATAAATCGTGTATTATTAAGTGTTTTTATATGTAAGTGCTTATATTTATGATGTATTCTAGGGCCTTTGTTATAGTGCAGATACCGGCGGTCAAGTGAGAAGTTCAGGGGGGCGTGGTTGATTTTTACATCAAGCGTTTGGTTGGAAGCTTGATTGCACAGCTCCTCCTCTGGTTCCATCAGGCAGGCCTTCTGCGCATGCCCAGGCTTTAATTTCAGCAGTCTTTTGTGACAGTTTGTGCTCGTCTCGAGGTGTTTTGCCCTCAGAGCGTTCAATGGGAAATGGCACTGTTGCGTCGTCCATATTTTATACAGGCATTGTTTTATACTTGCCGCGTTCACTGTTGTGATCTTCTTTAAAGCGAAATTAAAGCGAAATTATTGAAGCGAATAATTTAACTAATAATTTAATTAGTTAAATTATTAGTTAATAATTTAACTAATTATTTTTATTGTTTTTATACTTTATTTTAATGATTATAAGGATTTTTAGAACCATTCAAGATTTTTTTTAATCAAACTTTGATGGATCACTTGCTTTTGTTCATATATCAGACAGTTTTACTTATTAAAAAATTAATGACAACATGGCATGGGTTACTCTATAGATATATTTTTATTAGGGCAAGAATAAAAGCAAAGTACATGTACTAAAAATCTAAAAACTAAAGACTTTTTTTAATTTAACCCGCTCAATTCACACATTACTGTCTGGCTAGTTTCTGTCCTCTTCTTATGCTAAAAAGGCAATACTGGTCCAATATTCCTGACCATGATCACCAATAAAGCCAGAGAAACAGCATCAGTATGTTGTAAACCGACAGGTTCAAATAATTCTTTTCCAGTTATAAAAGATATAATTTGTTCCTTTAATTATAGTTTTGTAGCTACTAAGTTGTTTTAAATTCTAAATTGTAAATATACATCAGTGTAAAACCTGTGACTGGTGGATAAACATCATGTAATGGTATACCTGGGTCTCCACCATTGCCATGGCCTCTTTTGGCTTTAACACACTCATCCCTCTGGTTTTTCCAAACTTTTTAACAGAATCTTTCCTCCTTTCCCTCTGCTGTTGCTATTTCTAGCCAAGAATTATTGGTCATCAGGTTATCTCTATGATCACGGAGTGATTTTGGAGTGTTTTATATTCAACTCAAATCAAACGCGGCGCCGCGCCGCACTGTTCACTCGAGTCTCAAAAAAAAAAATCATGTGCTCCGCCAGCCGAAATCATGTCGCGTGCACCCAAAGCAAACCTCCGCAAACACAACGATGACGTCACATTTGTTGTGCGCACTTTTCTGAGCGCTACCTTAATGTACAAGTGGCTTAAACTCGCTCATTTTGACGTGCAACAACTTTAATCATAAGGTAAACACAAAACAACAGTCTCAAAACAAATGATGGATCGAGTGTTTACAAGTGTGGAGTCCCGTGAAGGAGCTTCAGATGGAGACTGTTGGTTTGTGTTTACCTCATGATTAAAGTTGTTGCACGTCCGCCGATTCTGCCTCAAAATGAGCGAGTTTGATCCACTTGTACATTAAGGAAGTGTTCAGAAAAAACAAAACACCAGTAAAGAAACTCGACACAGAGGAACATAAACACCTACTGCCAGCTAGTGTTTCAGAAGTGCTACTGCAGAGCAAAAGAAACAGCAGCAGGAGTATAAATGCACGACTACGCGTGAGGCTTGCGTCATGGTGGCTCACGCCGATCACTTGACGCAGAAGTATAAACCAGGCTTTAGCTCCACTGATCCACATCCATCTGATCATGACCCGCAATACTGCAGCACATCTGTAGAGGGAGACAGACACACACACACACACACACACACACATACACAGTGCGCATACTCTGCTGTCTCAGTTCTGGATGATGATGATGATGATGATAATAATTACAACAGGTCTGTAGTTTCATCAATTCATGCAATAAGTGATAGTGTGTGTGTGTGTGTGTGTGTGTGACTGTGACTCTGCACAGGTGTGTTTGTGAAGCGTGACGTGGCCTCAGCCATCATGAGACAGAAGAGAGCTGGAACTGCACCTGCAGACCTGACTCCGTTTCAGCTCGAGAGGTACACACACACACACACACACACACACACACACACACACACACACACAGAACACTGACTTCTATCACCTATGTGTGATTTATTTGTGTGTGTGTCTCAGTCTCAGAAAAGTGTGTGAGGTGAATTTGGCCTGTGAGCGCATGATGGACACGTCTGGAATCATCGCTGCCTACACTGCCTACTACGGGCCCATTCCCTTCTAGAGCCACATCAGCTCTGTAACACACACACACACACACCAGCAGTGTGTGTGTGTGTGTGAGAGAGCGAGTGAAGAGATGCTGACTGTAATAAAGAGAAGATCCTGCAGTGAGTGTGTGTGTTCTTCAGTGTACTGGAGTTTTCCGACAGAAATAACAATACGGGAGGGTGGCGGGAGATGGGTATGAAGTACAGGAGACTCCTGGGTAAAAGGGGAGTGTGGGCAGGTCTGGTTCCCACACAGAGCTCCTGTGGGGGGCTCACACCAGCTGCAGCTCAGCAGACCACAACCAGACGCTTCAACTCGCTTCACTCACTCGTCTCTCTCACTACACCACACACACATCATGTCATGTGAAGGCATCTGTCTGTCTGTCTGCTGTCTGTCTGTCTGTTTCTGTCTGTCTGTCTCTGTTTGTCTCCTCTGTCTGCTGTCTGTCTGTCTGTTTCTGTCTGTCTGTCTCTGTTTGTCTCCTCTCTCTCTCTCTCTCAATTCAATTCAATAGTTGCTTTATTGGCATGACAAAAGTTACAATTGTATTGCCAAAGCAGTGTTAAAGTTTACAAAAAAAGTAACATGCATATATAATAATAAAAACAAAACAGTAAACACAGTAAATAGTAGTAGTAGAAAAAAGATATTTATTTATAATTAAATAAAATATCAACAATACATCATATTCAACATATCATATTATTCATACAAATCAATACAAAAATAATAATAGATCAGAATAAACTGTACATTTAACAACCAACATTTTAGGATAAAACAGTAATAAAACAATAATAATCAGTATATTTACAATGATTCATTTATAATAATCTAGGTGTGTGTGTGTGTGTGTGTGTGTGTGTGTGTGTGTGTGTGTGTGTGTGTGTGTGTGTGTGTGTGTGTGTGTGCAGGCGCATCACTGATGGTTTTATTGGTCTGCTCTCTCTTTTTGTGACAGGCATTAATGTATTGCGCCGCTAGAAGGACACAGTCAGTTTTTTCCCCTAGTAAATATTGAAGCTGTGTTTTATTGTCTGACTCAGTGAATTGTGGGTAAATGCTCTGTAGTTTGGGGTAGAATGTGTCTCTGATGTGCTGATAGTTTGTGCAGCGGGTGAGGAAGTGTTCCTCCGTCTCCACCTCTGCCTGGGCACAGTGTGGGCAGATGCGGCTCTCTCTGGGTTGCCAGTTCTGTCTGTATCGGCCCGTCTCTACAGTCAGACTGTGAGCACTCAGCCTGTATTTGGTCATTGTTGTTCTTAATTTACTGTCCTTTACTGCGCTCAGATATGTTGCTGTGGTATAATCTCTATTTAGGTCTAAATAACATTGAAGTTTACTTTGTTTTCCGGCTGCTTCATTCCAGTAAGTCAGATACTCTTCTTTTCGTGCATTTATTATTTGATTGGGCTTAATTCTGTGGATGAGCATGTCCGTGTCCTGATGCTGCCTGCTGTTAGTCATATTCGTTCTGTTGGTTTGTGTTTGCAGCTTCAGGACCATCTGAATCAGGGGGCTTTTTTCAATGTCAATTTTTTGGGTTTTGAGGGCTTTATAATGATAAGAGTCAGGGTCACTCATTTTTATGTGTTTCCAATATTTGACGGCTCGTTTCACAGTGTAATACACAAGAGTAGTGGATACTGGCCTAATTCTGCCTGCATGCATTGCTGGGTGTGTTCCTCTGTACCCTGAGGATGATCCTACAGAACTCTGCATGTAGGCTTTCAATTGGATTCTTATCCCACTTATCAAACTCATGACTGAGGAGAGGACCCCAAACCTCACTCCCATATAGCACTATAGGTTCAATCACCGACTGGAAAATTTTGAGCCAGATTCGAACTGGAATTTCTATTTGTGTTGATTTTTTAATGGCGTAAAAGGCCCTTCTCGCTTTCTCTTTTAGTTCATTCACAGCCAAATTTAGTTTTCCATTAGCACTGATTTTCAACCCGAGGTATGTGTAGCTTGTGGCAGGTTCAATTTTTGTCATAGCAAGAGTGAAACTGTGTTTCTTTCCCTGACTTCTGGGTTTTTTCTGGAATATTAGGGTTTTGGTTTTCTTTGGGTTAACGGTCAGGGCCCAGGTCTGACAGAAGCTGTGCAGGATATCCAGCTGCTGCTGTAGGCCCTCTTCTGTTGGCGACAGCAGCACCAGATCATCTGCAAACAGCAGGAACTTTACACTGGAGTCGTATAGTGTGAGACCCGGCGGATCTGCTTGCTCTAGGAGCATTGCCAATTGATTGATGTAAATATTGAAGAGGGTTGGTGACAGTGGACAGCCCTGTCTCACCCCCCGCCCCTGAGTGAAGAATTCTGTTTGCTTATTGCCTATTTTAATTGAGCACTGACTGTTTGAATACATTGTTTTTATAATGTTGTATGTTTTACCGCCGATTCCTGAGTCTAGAAGTTTAGACAGCAGACCTTCATGCCAAATTGAATCAAATGCTTTCTGAAAATCTACAAAGCAAGCAAATATTTTGTTTTTGTTTTGATGGATGTATTTGTCTATCAGAGTCTGAAGGGTGAAGATATGGTCTGATGTTCTGTAATTCGGCAGAAACCCAATCTGACTTTTGCTGAGGACATTGTGCTCTGTAAGGAAGCCTATGAGTCTGGTGTTGATGATGCTGCAGAACAGCTTCCCCAGATTACTGCTCACACAGATGCCTCTGTAATTATTAGGGGCTGATTTGTCTCCACTTTTGAATATGGGCGTTATTAATCCTTTATTCCATATGTCAGGAAAATCACCAACACTCAGAACCAAATTGAACAGTTTCATTATAGCCAATTGGAATCTCTCTCTTTCACACACACACAGACACACACTCTGGTAAGCGCTCAGTGTTCCCAGTGTTTGTCTCTTCATTTCCATTATCAGCTTCTGGACTGTTGTTACAGTTTATCTCATTTGCTAAGACACGCTCAGTGAAACTAGGATTCACTTGATCTTCATCAACACTATCCCATCAGAGCAGAAGACATGTCTTGCAAATGTGTAAACTCTTTCTCACTGGGTTGACACATTTTCCCCAACATTTTTTAAAACAGTTAACACAGATGTTATTCAAGCAGTCCAAAATCCATTGTTTTAGCTATGGTCACCAAACAGAAACCATCTATTCCTCACCATTAGAAACTACCAGCATCAGAATGAAATCACTGAAGCACTGGTTTGACACTCCTTCACACAAATCTTCAATCAGCAATCAGTCTGCAAACCTTATCAAAACAGTGGCAGGTCTGTGTTGTTCAGTGCCTGCATGGATGGAGGAGGTCAGTAGTGGCTATGTCTTATACTTACAATAGATTTGACTGAATATTGGTTTACATGTGTTTTCTCTAATATTTACAGTATTTTATTACTTTTGTCTGTTTTGTTTTTTACAGTAACAGTATTTCAGTTTCAGTTCAATATAAATTTAATCAAAGCATTTCTTATTCTGGATCCAATTCTTTGCAAAAAGGCAAATTTGACAGCCCAAATAGAAAGACAACAAACGGCATTGGCAATAGGCTACAATGACCAGCAATGGTGCACGGATTCACACTGAGCTCTGTATTTTGTGTATTGTTGTTCATTGTGAAATGATTAATTGAAAGAGCTCATATACTTGTTTGCAAGCTGTGTTGTTTGAAGGTAAAATTAGCTTTTGTTGCATATTTTAAATGTTTTGTCACTGTATGTGCATTTTGCAAGCAATGAGGGCCACTGTTAAGGCCGTGTGTTCACTGTTTTAAAAAAATGTGGAGTTTCAGTCGACGGCTGCATCAAAGCAATCAAGAACAACTGTAAGCTGGAATGTAAAACATTACAGTGTGATGATGATGATGATGATGATGAGCTACACATGACCACACCACAACCAACGCCTCTACAACTGTATTATGACTTATAGTGATGAGCCTAACGATTATTGTCCAGGGAGTGGGGGCTTCATCTCGAAAGGGGGAACGGCAGTGCTTCAGCTATAAAGGCGGTGCTTCAGATATAGAGGCGGTGCTTCAGCTATAAAGGCGGTGCTTCAGATATAGAGGCGGTGCTTCAGCTATAGAGGCGGTGCTTCAGATTAAGAGGCGGTGCTTCAGATTTAGAGGGGTGCTTCAGATATAGAGGCAGTTCTTCAGATAAAGAGGCGGTGCTTCAGATATAGAGGCGGTGCTTCAGATATATAGGTGGTGCTTCAGATATAGAAACGGTGCTTCAGATATAGAGGCGGTGCTTTAGATATAGAGGCGGTGCTTCAGATATATAGGTGGTGCTTCAGATATATAGATGGTGCTTCAGATATAAAGGCGGTGCTTCAGATATAGAGTCGATGCTTTAGATATAGAGGCAGTGCTTCAGATATATAGGTGGTGCTTCAGATATAGAGGCGGTGCTTCAGATATAGAGGCGGTGCTTCAGCTATAGAGGCGGTGCTTCAGATATAGAGGCGGTGCCTCAGATATAGAAACGGTGCTTCAGATATAGAGGCGCTGCTTCAGCTATAGAGGCGGTGCTTCAGATATAGAGGCGGTGCTTCAGATATAGAGGCGGTGCTTCAGATATAGAGGCGGTGCTTAGATATAGAGGCGGTGCTTCAGATATATAGGTGGTGCTTCAGATATAGAGGCGGTGCTTCAGATATAGAGGCGGTGCTTCAGCTATAGAGGCGGTGCTTCAGATATAGAGGCGGTGCTTCAGATATAGAAACGGTGCTTCAGATATAGAGGCGGTGCTTTAGATATAGAGGCGGTGCTTCAGATATATAGGTGGTGCTTCAGATATATAGATGGTGCTTCAGATATAAAGGCGGTGCTTCAGATATAGAGGCGGTTCTTCAGATATAGAGGCAGTGCTTCAGATATAAAGGCGGTGCTTCAGATATAGAGGCGGTTCTTCAGATATAGAGGCGGTGCTTCAGCTATAGAGGCGGTGCTTCAGATATAGAGGCGGTGCTTCAGATATAGAGGGCGGTGTTTCAGATATAGAGGCGGTGCTTCAGATATAGAGGCGGTGCTTCAGATATAGAGGCGGTGCTTCAGATATAGAGGCGGTGCTTCAGATATAGAGGCGGTGTTTCAGATATAGAGGCGGTGCTTCAGATATAGAGGCGGTGCTTCAGATATAGAGGCGGTGCTTCAGCTATAGAGGCGGTGTTTCAGATATAGAGGTGGTGCTTCAGATATAGAGGCGGTGCTTCAGATATAGAGGCGGTGCTTCAGATATAGAAACGGTGCTTCAGATATAGAGGCGGTGCTTCAGATATAGAGGCGGTGCTTCAGATATAGAGGCGGTGTGTTACAGATATAGAGGCGGTGCTTCCGATATAGAGGCGGTGCTTCAGCTATAGAGGCGGTGCTGCAGATATAGAGGCAGTGCTTCAGCTATAGAGGCGGTGCTTCAGCTATAGAGGCGGTGGTGGGTGGTGGGACCTAAATGCTTTCTCAGGTTATCAAAGTTGTTTTCTGTCACTGTTTGTTTAATCAGCACAACATGAACGATAAATGAAAATGATTTGAACATGTTTATTAATCTTATGAAGCGCTGCATTCAAATCTGCGTTTGATCGAGAGATTCAGCTTATTCACTTTTTCAGTCAGCTTTTTAATCAGCTAGAAAATCAGCAGCTCGAATAAGAAATTGGTGTTGAGGGGATATTAGGGTTAGTCTGTGAATAAATTGCATGACGGCCGGGGAAGGAGATCTGCTTTGTTTGAGATATTGACTCCTGCCGAATTGTCAGAGTGGATGAGTATGGTACGTTTGGATCATTCGTGTCCCACAGAATTGTGTGTCTGTGGAGAAGACAGGTCTATGATTGCTCTCTTTCATCCTGAGTATTGGTAATGCCAATGGCCCTCATTCTAAACAGAGAAAAAGGGAAGCTCTTTGAATGCACCTATCATGAATCCTTCTTGAACTTCTTTTGTCATCAATGTGTTGGCCGAATCAGTCTTAAAAAGAGAAGACTTGAGGTTAGGGGAGAGGTGTGAGAAGTGTCTGGTTTGATTTCTATGCCTGGACAGACACCGTGTTGTAGTCTGTTAGAAATGAAATCTGCAAACTCTCTGTCGGGAGGATCTAAGGCCGTACTCACACTATGTACAGTTGTCTTGAACCGGGCTGAAGCACGATTGCGCCCCCTCCCCTCTCCCCCGACGGCCTGCACTCACATTACATTCGGGCCTGGGCACGGTTACGTCATTGATGACGCGCAGTTCAGTAAGCGCTTTCGCTCAGCACAGTGGAGATTTCTTTAGTAAGTTATAGTTATATCGTTTAAGTCGTTTCATATGCGGTGACACGCAGTCAAACATTTCGCCGAACAGATCAGCCACTTCTGACGCTCATAAACAATCATAAAGTCCTCGTGCTGCAGGAATCAGGAGGTTTGCTGAAGGTGCAGCTGACGTGCAGTGAGGGGTTTGAGTCTTTAATAAACTTCGACAGTTTGTGTTCATTGAACAGTACGAATGATTAATTAATCCATGTCAAACAGATTTATGTAGGCGAGGACTTTTTTTTATTTACGAGGACTTTCGATGGGTAATTTAAGCGCAGATGGGTCATTTAGGGCATATCACAGCCTCATTTCTCGCTTTCAGTTTCGGGCTTAGGCACGCTTGCACTCACACTGTAAGCGTACCGCGCCTGAGCCCAAGTGAACCGCGCTCTGGCACACCTCTTCCAACCGGGCCAGGGCCGGCCAAGTGTACCGTGCCCGAACCCGATTCAGAGCACTCACACTTCTTAAACGATGCAGGAAACGGGCCTGGGCACAGTTCGGATAGCATAGTGTGAGTACACCCTAATGAGGCGGTGAGT
The DNA here is from genome assembly GCA_903798195.1 of Danio kyathit. Lineage (NCBI taxonomy): Eukaryota > Metazoa > Chordata > Actinopteri > Cypriniformes > Danionidae > Danio > Danio kyathit. The sequence continues at coordinate 1,449,415 of CAIGQS010000068.1, forward strand.
AGAGGCTTGATCTTGCGTGGTGTGCTGAGATGCAGTGATAGTCATTGGGGTAGGGTGGTTGGGTTGAGCGCCGCTGCAGAAGAGCAGACGTGGAGGAGTCTGCAGACGGAGAATGAGCTGGTGAGATGGTTGTGGATGGTCGTCCCCTTTCATTGATACTTTTCTAGATCGGGATGTTGACTGTAGGGTGCATGTCGAGGAAGGGCTGCGGTAGACAGCTGTGTATTAAGGGCAGTAACTGCTGTGCAGCTGAGGCCACATGTGACGGGCTCTGCAGACTCAACTGGAGCATGTGTCTGCAAATGGACAGGGCTAGTGATATTCAGTCCGTGTGGAGCAGTCTAGGGCTCTTCAGTGTAGGGCACAGTGCAGTCCGCAGCCCGAGTGTCACTATATCTGAGTGCACTGAACCCAGTGCAGGTAACAGATGGAACAGAGCCGTGATCGCTGGAGACTCAGCTGGAGTGTGTTTCTCTGTGACTCTGGAGAATAACTCTGTGTGTTCTGTCTCAGTTCTACCTCTGGGTTATTTCTGCATCATGAATGACCTCAGGAGCAGCTCCGGGTCCGGCCCGCCGCTCTGATGATGGCTAGCATCCGTCTGCTTATTAGCGCAGTTTTCCAGCTCGGAGTGTTTTCAGTGTCTGCTGTTACTCTGGAGTGTGTTCTGTGTGTCTGACCTCAGTTTGGCCAGAAACACACCTGTGATCTCATCTGTCTGACTGTGTGTGTGTGTGTGTGTGTGTGTGTGTGTGTGTGTGTGTGTGTGTGTGTGTGTGTGTGTGTGGAGGGAGTGAGTGTCTGGAAACAGCAGGCGGTCTGGGTGCGGGGCTTCATAAGGCTTTATAAAGGCTCACAGACCGACACACACACAGCAGAGACTGAAGCAGAAGACCCACACACACACCATCAGCTCGACAGGTACACCACAGCTCTCTCTCTCTCTCTCTCTCTCTCTCTCTGTGTGTGTGTGTGTGTGTTGTTTACATGCATCAGCCTCCAGGGTTTTAATGTGTGTGTCTGTGTGTGTGTGTGTGTGTGTGTGTGTGTGTGTGTGTGTGTGTGTGTACGTGTTTTTGTGACATATCAGGACACAAATCTGTATAATGACATAGGTATGACACAGGTATTACAAAAAGCAGGTGAAATATGAGGACATTGGTGACGTCCTCACTTCTCCAAAAGCTTCTAAATCACACAGGATGAGTTTGTTCAGGGAGTAAAGCTGTACACTGTCTCCTGTGATGGTTGGGTTTAGGGGTAGGGTGGGGTGAGGCCAATATAATATACGCTTTGATCTGTAGAAAATGAATGGAAGCCTATGTAATGTACCCACTTTTCACAAAAACAAACATGTGTGTGTGTGTGTGTGTGTGTGTGTGTGATTGCAGTGTTTGTCAACCTGTATCAGGCCAACGCCTTCATAAGAAACACGCAAAACAATCCCTACATCTACAGGAGGTACACACACACACACACACACACACACACACACACACACACACACTCTAAATAAAGACATTCCACTGGCATATACAGCTGGTTTTAAAGAATGCTTTGATACATCCAAAACACACACACACATGCGTGCACACACACAGACACAAACACATACTTATATTTAATTACCATTTTCTGTTCTTATTTTGGTCTCCCCCCAGATATAGACACGCTCAAACACACACACACACACACACACACACACACACTACTGCACACAGATATACACACAGTACACACACGTGCAGTAGTGTATGTGTACCTGTACCTGTGTGAAGTAGTGTGTGCAGCTGGCTCATACTCTGTGTGTGTGTGTGTGTGTGTGTGTGTGTGTGTGTGTGTGTGTGTGTGTGTGTGTGTGTGTGTGTGTGTGTGTGTGTGTGTGTGTGCTCCAGGATGAAGTCTCCAGCTGAGCGGCGTGCGGAGGTGTGTGAGGACTTCTCTCCGTGTCGTGTGTTTGCGCTGCGCTACGGTTCTCAGGTGGCCTATCAGACCTTCTTCAGCCCGCAGCAGCTCAGGGCCAATCAGCAGCTGCGCAGATACTGAGCCCCGCCTCCTCATTTACATACCAGCAGCCAGCTCTCCTCATATATTAGTGTGTGTGTGTGTGTGTGTGTGTGTGTGTGTGTGTGTGTGTGTGTGTGTGTGTGTGTGTGTGTGTGTGTGTAGTCCTGCACCTGCTCTCTGAACACTAACATGAAGAGCTCTCATAGACGCCTATAAGCATCACCGAGATATGAGTGTAATCAATTCTGCTCACAGCTCTCCTGCTTGTAGAGGATTCCCTGAACACGAGGAGCTCTCAATAAACCACGCAGACGCTTTATGATGGAGATGTGGTGCATCATTTATTCAGATTATTGTGTGTTGTGTGATGTATAACTCTGAATAAACCTGTTTACTGGTCAATATAACACACACACACACACACACACACACACACACACACAGATGTTGTATCCATAAAGACAACGCGTATATTCACCCCAGACTCATTCTGAAAACATACCCCTGTATACATTTCTGGAGAGCGTCAAATGCGTCCCTGGAGCTTTGATATTTTGCAGTTTGTGTTCTCGTGAATCCACCAGAGGGCGCTGTGTCCGCTTTCTCAGATCTCAGACTTTTCTCGCAAGTGCGATTCACACCTGCTGTTCTCACGAAAATCCACCAGAGGACGCTGTCCACTGACTGACCAATCGATCAACTGACCCACCCTTCCTTCTTCCCTAAACCCAGCCGACAAATTTAAAAAGCAATCCAGGAAAAGAAAAGCCCTCGCCTGAGTTTTACCATGTTTTACCACATTATCACCCTGTTATTTACTTCTTTATTTTAGTTTTTGGCTTCTGTTTTTGTCTTACCTGCTTTCTGGAAGCGTTCTTCACCGGACTCGAACCCCATCGTCGTGCTCAATTCCTCTCTGCGTCTCAAGTCCGCTGACGTACATGACGAGCTAACTGGACAAACTGGTCACAACGGGAAAGTCGTCCATATGGAGGTAAGCGGTCAGCTGGTAACGAGAAAAGGAATGGCGTCATACCACCCCGTAGCGTTGGTTTAAAAAATGAAACGCAGCCATACGTACCTCCAGCTACATAATTCCCCATCTCCAGAAATGTATACAGGGCTTCGTTTCCAGAATGAGCCTGTGTTGAGTGCTTTGAATGTTTTATACTGTATTGTTGTGACTGAGGCGACGCAGTGGCGCAGTAGGTAGTGCTGTCGCCTCACAGCAAGAAGGTCGCTGGTTTGAGTCTCGGCTGGGTCAGTTGGCGTTTCTGTGTGGAGTTTGCATGTTCTTCCCTGCGTTTGCGTGGGTTTGCTCCGGTTTCCCCCACAGTTCAAACACATGCGGTACAGGTGAGAAGTACACTCTAAAAAACGCTGGGTTGTTTTTTAACCCAAATGCTGGGTTGAGACTGCTAAGTCACAAAATTGGGTTGATTTAACCCAATTTGGGTTGAAAGTTGATCTTGATCTATAACCCAGCAGTGCTGGGTTGGAACGTGAAAGAGAGGTGAAAGAGAACACGCACGTTACGCCAACCTGCAGGGACATCAGCGTGAGAAACCGCCATTTTCTTTTGCGCCGTCTTTAGAGGGAAGCGAGTGAAATTCTGTCTGAGACGTAAGTTATTCACTGTGTATTTAACAACTTTCATGAGAAATAACACATTTAGTTTACAGTATAATGTATATACGCACTTTTTTTAAACCTCACTTTTTTTTTAAAACCTAACGACGCTTCGCCTCACGGCCGACCCGTTGCTCCTCCTCGCGGCCGGACCTGCTGCTCGCCTCGCGGCCGGTGTTACACGCGGCCGGTCCTGCTGCTCTGCCCCGTGGCCAGACCTGTTGCTTAGGGGATGGGAAAGCGCGCGTGACATCGGAAGGAGCTTGGAAAGATAAGGTAATTTCCTTAATGTTTTTATATTATTTTTGTATGAGCAAAGTCCCTTTATTCTAGAGTCTTTGGTATCTACTTCGTTAGATTTTATAAGCCCCACACCAAGGATAATTATGATAATTTAGGAGCTTTTTGTTGTAATAAAATGCCTTTTGAATGACAGATTTCTCTGTGTAGCTTAGGTAATGGCAGCACGTACTGTGCTTTGTAATCTTAAACTGTAAAACAGTAAGTAGAACTTTTACTCCTGTACTTCTTACATTTGTTCATTGATTTTTGTTACAATACTTTGATGCATAAGAGTGTTAAATTCAGCTTCTCTAACGATGTTTTTTTTTGGTCAGAACATACTTACAGTTTTTCCCAATTGTTTCCACACAATGACCTGTACTTCAGACACGATGACTACAACATGTAACTGATGCACCAACCCCCTGAACCAATTCTGCTCAACTACAAGCACAATTCCTGCTTTACACTCAAATTGCAGATTTAAAACACACTTTTTTCTAAACACTACACACAATTCTTTGCATTTGGCACAATCTTCATGTAGAAAATCTCTTGTTTTCACAAGGAACACACTGTTATTCAAAATTGTAAAGTCAGTTGTCCTACTTTGCATACTAACTCATCACATAGGCAAGGCAAGGCAAGTTTATTTATATAGCACATTTCATACACAGTGGCAATTCAAAGTGCTTTACATAAACGGGAATAAAAGAGACAAGTATAAGAAAAAATAAAAACAGATAATAAAAAAAACAGATAAAAACAAATAAAAATGTGTTAAAACAGGTTGTAAAAGAATGAAAAAGAAGAGAAAAACATAATAGTGCAATTTGTCGGCCGTAGCACAGTGCTCATTCAGTAAAGGCACAGCTAAACAGATGTGTTTTCAGTCTGGATGTGAATGTGCCTAATGTTGGAGCACATCTGATCATTTCTGGAAGCTGATTCCAGCAGCGAGGGGCGTAGTAGCTGAAAGCCGATTCACCTGCTCTGACTGAACTCTTGGAATTTCTAGTTTATATGATCCTAAAGATCTGAGTGATCTGCTAGGCTTGTATTCAGTGAGCATATCTGTAATGTATTGAGGTCCTAGGCCATTTAGTGATTTATAGACAAGTAGTAATACTTTAAAATCTATTCTGAATGTAACTGGGAGCCAGTGTAAAGACCTGAGGACAGGTGTGATGTGCTCTGATCTCCTGGTTCTGGTCAGAATCCTGGCCGCAGCGTTCTGGATGAGCTGCAACTGTCTGACTGTGTTTTTGGGAAGGCCCGTGAGGAGGCCGTTACAGTAATCCACCCTGCTGCTGATAAAAGCATCAACAAGTTTCTCTAAGTCTTCACTGGAAACAAAGCATCTGATTCTTGCAATGTTTTTGAGATGATAGTATGCTGATTTACTAACTGCTTTGACATGACTATTGAAACTCAGATCTGACTCCAGAGTCACACCAAGATTCTTGACCTTATTTTTTGTTGTTTGACCTTTAGAGCCAAGGTACGCATTCACCTTGAGCACCTCATCTCTGTTCCCAAACACAATGACTTCAGTTTTCTCTTTGTTTAACTGCAGAAAGTTTTGGCACATCCAACTGTTCATTTCATCAATGCATTGGCAGAGGGTGTCAATAGGGCTGTAGTCATTAGGCAGTAAGGCTAAGTAGATCTGAGTGTCATCAGCATAGCTGTGGTAGGAAATTTGGTTCTTTCTCATTATTTGGCTCAGAGGGAGCATATAAAGGTTGAACAGGAGAGGTGCCAGAATCCAGCCTTGTGGGACTCCACATGTCATGGGTGTCCACCTTGACCTATGATCACCTATACTGACATAGTAACCTCTCCCTTCAAGATAAGATCTGAACCATTTGAGGACAGTTTTCCAGCCTATCCAGAAGTATGCTGTGATCGACAGTGTCAAATGCAGCACTAAGATCCAGCAATACCAGCACTGTTAGTTTGCCTGAATCAGTATTTAGGCGGATATCATTGATTATCTTTATTAGACCGCTCTCTGTACTGTGGTGTGCTCTGAAACCAGATTGAAGATTGTCTAAACACCCCTTGGAGTTTAAGAACGTGTTAACCTGGTTGAAAACAACTTTTTCAATGATTTTTCCAATGAAAGGGAGATTTGAGATTGGTCTGTAGCTACTCAATAGTGTGTTATCCAGGTTGCTCTTTTTCAAGAGGGGTTTAACAACTGCAGTTTTACAGTTTTTTCTTATAGCTTAAGCACATTTTTTGTAACTATTGGCTATTTTTGCAAAACTCTACACACAAATAAGCAAACCCTTCACCAAATCTGCAAAACAGTTTAGTTCTCTTGCTAAAGCTAATAAACTTTGCTAAACTCTTCAAACCTTCGTAAAAATTGTATTTTTGTATCAAACATTTAACACAAGCCATCACAATAATAAGCACACAATGCGCCAACTACACACTGATGGAATAAATAAAAACTACATCTGGCTTCTGCTTTGAGAACAGCTCCTCAACTGATCGTCTTTAAAAAGGAGTTTGCCACCTATATAGAAGCTTTAAAAATAATGAAGAGTGAGAAGACTAAACTATTGTATGATTTGTTTCAAGAATTTGGTTTTATTTAACCCCTTACAGAGTTCTATTTTATGGCTGCACGGTATGTTGTTCTTTTTTTGTTACTGTAAGTTATTTTATATAAATTTTTTGTTGTTTGTTGGTTTATTTGTATGTTTGTTTTGTTTTGTTTTGTTTTTTGTGTAATTTTATGGCTTTATATTTGATTCGCTGTATATCTGATATGTCTAAGTCAGTGTGTGCAAGATTATGTTTGGATTGAGTTTGGCCTAAATTGTTGTGTTTTTAAAAGGCAAATAAAAAAAAATAAAAAAACATCTTGCTTTTGCCTTCTCTGAGCACAAGCTAGGCTATGCCAGTTGAAGGTCATATTCTCATAGTTCTGTAAACATACAAGGATGCAAACTTCAAGTACTGGTGTATTTTTACACACATCAAAACAAGCACAAGGGTTTTTCCAAATCAAAACACAAAATAGTAATTTCACTGAGAAAAAAAAAATCAGACTACATTGTGTTGTCTCTCTCTGTCGGGCCACAAAATTTTATCTACATCACATGCAATGTCCTCTAGTCCAAGGCACCGGGGAAAGTATCAGATTGCAAAGTGAACTAATTATCTTAATCAGTTTTAACATGTGACAGTGTTCCAGACAGTTGTCAAAATAGTGTAAATAATAGCCAGACATGTGTATAGCTTTGCTAGGAGTTTGTTGATCAATTGGAAATTCAGTGTAAAGCAGTGAGTTGTGTTCACAGTTCGGCAAAACAGTGCTGTGCAGTGAATTGTACCTACAATTTTGCAAAGTGTGTGTTACAAAATTGCAAACTTAGTGCAAAGCAGTGTTTGTGCTTTTAATTTAGTAAACTCAGTGAGTGGTTTTGCTGTAAGAATTAATCTTTTTATAAATTGTGCTATAAAAATCTCAGTTAGAGTTTAAGCATTCAGAAAAAACTGTAAGTGAGTTTGGAAAGATCCCTGAGAGAAGTGAAGCATTTACCACTTTTAGGAGATCCATTTCTAAACAGTTAAACACCGTTTTGAGGAATGATGTGGGGAGCGTGTCAAGACTGCAAGTTGATGTTTTCATAATTTGCACGATCTCCTCAAAGATTTTACCATTAATTGCCATGAAATCAGACATAATGTCTGATTTCTTAAGTTGTGGTTGAGCTTGTCTGACGTCGACACAACTTGGCTGATTGGATGAGCTGATTGCCTTTCTGATATTATTGATCTTATCAGTAAAGAAATGAGCGAACTCATTACATTTACTTTCCGAGAGTAGTTCACTGGGAATCCTACTGGGGGGGTTTGTGAGTCTCTCCACCGTTGCAAAGAGTTGTTGTTTATAAGGGTTGAAAAGAAAGTCTGCCTAGCGGTTTTTAGTTTCACATGAAAAGCATGAAGACTGTCTTTATAGATATTATAGTGGACTACTAGTTTCGTCTTCCTCCACATACGCTCAGCTTTTCTGCACTGTCTTTTCATCATTAGAACTGCTGTTGTTTTCCTCCAAGGCACATTTTTCATCCCAGTTCTCTTCCTGACTTTAACAGGAGCAATGTCATCTATGACATTCTTAACTTTAGAGTTAAACAAATCAAGGAGAGAGTCAACAGAGTCTGCAGATATACTTGGTGCTAGCGATATGGCCTTCATAAACTGCTCACTAGTGTTCTCATTTATGCATCTCTTTCTGACAGAGACAGATCTGTCTTTAATGGCTGGAGTGATCAATATATCAAAGAAAATACAGAAATGATCAGATAGTGCAACATCCCTAACAACAGTCGATGAAATGTGTAGACCCTTAGTTATAAGTAGATCAAGAGTGTGTCCACGATTGTGTGTGGGTCCTTGAACATGCTGAGTCAGATCAAAAGTGTTAAAGACATTCATGAGTTCTTTTACAGCATTGATTTCTGGATTATCAATGTGAATATTAAAATCCCCAGCAATAGTAAAATAGTCAAACTCAGAGGTTACTATTGATAACAGCTCTGTAAAATCATCAATAAAAGTTGGAGAATATTTTGGAGGTCTGTAGATAATGATCAGTAAAATGCGTGGAGCACCCTTTAGTGCTATACTCAGATATTCAAAGGACAAATAGTCACCAAATGACACTTGTTTACACTCATAGACATCTTTAAACAGGGCAGCGATGCCTCCACCTCTCCTATTAGCTCTGCAAACACTCAAATAATCAAAGTTTAAAGGAGCTGTTTCATTCAGAATTGCTGCGCTACAACTGTCATCTAGCCAAGTTTCATTTAAAAGCATAAAATCAAGGCAATTTGTGTTGATAAAATCATTGACCAAAAGTGACTTATTGTTAAGTGATCGGATGTTTAAAAGTGCTAACTTAACAGTTTTAGCTGTTTTCCCTACAGTAGTCTCAGAATTACATTTAATAGACACCAGATTTGAATGATTTGCTATCCAGCCTAAATAAGTCTTCGGTTTTCTGTCACATAATATAACACATATCTGAGTAGAGAAAGCTACAGGCATACTGGGTTCCTGCTTGTTCTGTAAACATCTGATAAAGACACTGTTATCTAAGCAGGCACCCGGGACACATCAATGGCAGCTTTTAGGTTCACCAGATGAAGATGAGGTGTTTTTTGGGACTTGCCGCTGTCGTATGACCTGAGGCCTCTCCTAGGTGTAGGGCGAGGTGGGCTCAGAGATGGGTGTGAGGCTGGCTGACTTTTGGTTGATAGCTGGGGGCTTGCGGCAATGGAGTGTGAGAGTTTAGTTCCAGCAAACACCAGTTCCTCCATCTTTTTTGAAAAATTCAAGAGAGGCGAGCAGGGTGACAGTGAGAATGTGTCTGGTGACAGAGGCTGTGGGTCTGGGGTTTCTGGCTGTTGAGATATGTTGACCTGGCTGTTTTCCTGGAGATCATCCATGAGTGCTGAGCGTTGGTGCTGTTCTAATACGTCACAGTCTCTCTGTGTGCAGGGCTCAGACAGCAGTTTGTCCGTTATCAGTGGTTGTTGTGTCTGCGTGGTGTTATCGCTGTCCTTGTAGGATGCGTCAGCCACAAGTCCACTCAGGAAAGTCCTGTGGTCATCCGGACATTTGCTAGGTGTGTGTGTGCCATTTGGGTTGAGCTCAGTGGCACACACAGCCGATGGATGATGGAGGGAGAAATAGATGTTGTCCTTTAGCACTTTTCCACCAAGTTTGTTTGGATGAAGGTCGTCTGATGTAAACAGTTGTCTTTGGTTCCAGAAGAGATTGAAGTTGTCAATGAAATTCAGTCCTTTCCTGTTACATGTTTTCTGCAGCCATACATTTATACCAAGAAGCCGTGAAAACAGATTTGTCCCTCTTGCAGGGAGTGGTCCACTGATGAATGACTGAATCTTCAATCTTTCAACTGTTTCCAAGAGCTCACAGAAATCTCTCTTGAGCAGTTCTGACTGCTCCTTCCGAATATCATCCTTCCCCACATGAATGATAATCCGTTTTGCATTCTCATGTTTCCTTAATAGGTTCTCAAGCTCTTTGTTTATATCAGAAACTGTTGCATGAGGGAAGCAGTATGTCATTGTTGCTCTGCTTCTAAAATGTTTGATTATTGAATCTCCAACAATCAATGTTCTTATCTCGGCTGCGATCGGAGCAGAATGCCGCTGTCTAGTCGGCCTTGAGCCTCTGTTCCGTGTAGAATTAGCTGCTGAGTCATGCGATCTCTGTCTGACTGCATTTGGGGATTCTTCACCCATATTACTGAGAACTTCATATCTGTTCTGAAGCTGTATTTGAGTCCGAGCTGTATTTGGGGTAGAGCACGCTAATGCAGCAGCGTATGATCTTTGTGATCTGACCCCGTGAGGACCCTTTGGTCTTGCACCTTGTTTTTGCCATTTATTATCACGCTCATTTTCAACAGTTTTACTCAAAACAGTAGCTGGAGTAGATTTATGAGACTCACCGACTGTCTGCTGTGAGGGTCCACAATAAAGCGGTGCTGCGTGATCTGGCAGTTCTGGTCGGATCGCAAGTAACTTTGTTTCAAGGACTGCAATCTTTTGTAGAAGTTTGTGGCAGTTTGTGCAGCAGGGAGATTCTAAATCAATACGCTCCAGAGCCATTTTCACAGCCGTGTTTTCCCGTCTCAGGAAAAGCGGGAGGAGCAGTAGGCAGAAGCGTCCGAACAGTAGCAAAGCAGGAACAGTAGCAAGGCATACTCTCACACATAATGGCAATTTAGAAATCAGAGCTCATCTCATATTCTCCATTTCTCAATCCTATTGAGGATTTTTTTTCTGCCTGGGGATGGAAAGTGTGTGACCAAAATCCACACTTTTTAAAATTAATTAATTTATTGTTTACTGTAACTGTATTCTGTAAACACTTCTGTTGATGGCATATATAGACCACATTATGTGCAACTTTGTGTTGGTTGGGATGAACACTGTGTACACTGTTTTTGTGGGAAAAATGCAGTAAAATATAATTGGTACTGTGTATTCGTGTGTTTTGTATAAAAACAATATTCTGAAATATTTTACACTGCACTTCTGTAGGCCTGTGTACTGTCTGCAGTAATTGTAACACTGAACAAGAAAGGCTCACAGTAAGTCATTATGATGAATGGAGAAATGCTCATAGTGTTTTACATTAAGCACATCAGTGTTCATATGGTTCTTATAAATGTCTGTTCATGTGATGGTTTGTGTGTGTCATTTGAAAACAAAACACCATTTTGAGAAGAAAGTGCATTGTTTTGAATGTAAAGTTTGATTTTGCAGGAGAATTGAAGGGTTTTGCCCAATGTGTGTGTGATTTGTGATTTGTGTGTAGAGTTCTGACAATATGAGACATGCTTTCAGAAAATGTGTGTAAACAATTGGGAAAAACTGTAAAGTCAATGCTTCTATCTTCAGCTTTCATTATTACTTCTACAGTACATCTGGTTTGTACATTGCAATTGATCATCTTTACTGATGAGTCCTTTATGTCTCAGGATATATTGATGTTTGCACATCATTGTTAAAGGGAAAGTTATACAATGTTTTTTTTTTTTTTCCTATTTTTAAATTTGTATTTTCTTAGTTTTTTGTTTTTTTCAGTCAGTTTGTAAAGTAAAAGTATGTATTGCTGTAGAATTGTTTTTATTTTAGTGATTTTAATCACCAGGTTCTAGATTAAATTTCTGACCCATTTTTGGGTTAAAATTAACACAGCAGTGTAGTAACTTTTAACTAATAGTTGGGTTAAAAATCACAACCCAACATGCTGGGTTAAATGTGTAACCCAACTTTTTGGGTTAAAGTAACCCAGCGTTGGGTTCGTCCCTTTTTTACCTAGCGTTGGGTTACCAAAACAACCCAAATTGGGTTGTTTTTAACCCTGCATTTTTTAGAGTGTAGGAGAGCAAAGCCTGTGCAAGGGTAACTCTAGCTCTTGCCCCAGCATCAGTTCAGCTAATCATGCCTCAGTGCTGGCGTGATGAGCTGCTCTGTAGTGTAACAGAGTCTGGTACAAGGCTTCATTGACAGAGCATCCTTGTGCCAAGTGGGCTCTCAGACCATCTTTTAGAGAACGAATACATCTCTCTATGCCCCCATTTGACTGTGGGTGATAGTAAGATGCTCGGATGTGTCTGATACCTTTGCAATATAGCTTCCAAACTCAGCCGATACTAGTTGAGGGCCATTGTCTGTCATCAAGGCAGAGCCCAGCGGGTGAAAACCAACTCCAGAATGTCAGTAAAAGAGCTGGATGTGACAGAGCCCATAGGCGTAACATCAGGCCACTTTGATTCTAGATCATGAACTGACACAAGGAAACCTGAGGGATGAGGCACATCATGCAGTCCTCCACAGATATCTAGTTGAATGTGGTTCTATGGTCAAGTTGACCAAGCCAAAGACTGCGGAATTGGCGGGCCTGTTTTCCCACTTTCAAGACCACAGTCCCGAACAAGCTGCTCGATGTCCTTATCCAATCCTGGCCAACATACAAGATCCCTGCAGCGCTGCTTTATTTTGACTATGCCATGGTGGCTCTCACGCGCCATGGCCAGCACTCGTAAGTTTGATGGGGATAATGGCACAGTGTCCACGAGCTAAGCATCTGTCATTCCATGACAGTTCATGTTTAACTCTGACATATGGCTGTATATCTGTAGAAACTTGAGCTGGCTGACCATTCAAGACAAGCTGCTGTGGTGATCATGGAGGAGTGGAGAGCATGAGACTGATTCCTGTGATGCTCCAGGGACAGACGAGTCTTCACTGAGGTCCAGCATTCTCCAGCGCCTAGACTGCAGCTCTGCACAAGACCTTTGGCCATAGGAGAAATGGTCGTGCCCAACTGAGCCTGGTTTCTCTCCAGGTTTTTTAAATCTTCGCTTTCACCAATTGGTGAAGTTTTTTCCTCGCCGCTGTCGCCACTGGCTTGCATGGTTCGGGATCTGTAGAGCTGCGCATGGATGGATTTGCTCTTCAGTGTTTGGACTCTCAGTAGTGATTATTAACCCACACTGAACTGAGCTAAACTGAACTGAACTTAAACTCTGAAAACTGAACTGACACTGTTTACATTCACTATAATCTTCCATGTGAAGCTGCTTTGACACAATCTACATTGTAAAAGTGCTATACAAATAAAGATGAATTGAATTTAATACACTCACAGACAGCAGATAAGGTGGAATCAGCAGCAGATTCCTCCATGAGGTCCTCCAGGGACAAAGATGTTGAATAAGGTCATTGTCTTCTGCCACCTGACAGGTGACACAGGGTATCTGCCAGCACATTATCTCTGCCTGAGGTGTATTGTACTGTAAAGTCACACTGCTGGAGGCGGCCAGTCCAGAACATGAGCAGAGGATTGTGACCAGACCCAGATGGAGACATAAGTGCACTAAGGGCTTGGTCGTCCGTTCGAAGGCTACAACAGTTGAGTACTTTATTTCAGTACTACTGAATACACAAGAGCCAAAAGCCACAGGCCGTCCAATGCCTTTCTGGAGTTGTGAAAGAGCAGCAGCAGAAGCATCACAGTGACTAGTGTGGGGCAGTGAAGACTGAAGTGTGCTAGGACACGGGGCTGGTCAGCGATTCCTTAAGTGTGCACACTGCCTCAGAACAAACTGCAGACCGGGTCCAGGAGCATTCTTTTAAGCAGCTGATGGACAGGGTGTGTGATCATTACTGAGGTGAGAACACAGATAGTATGTTGTCATCCCCAGAATCAAAGCAACCTCTGCAGCAGATGAAGGCTCTGGCACCTGATGAACAGCCTCCATATTGGGGTGCAGTGGTGAAAGCCTGAACCTCTGCTACTGCATATGAACACTTCTCTATGTTACGTGTCAACTCACGCTGAGTGAGTGCAGTCTTTAAGTGCTGGTCATGATCGCTGCATTCGGCCCTGGACAGTCCTGTCATCAGGGTAGCTGGCAGTGCCCTGGACACCAGCTCGTACGGTGGACATGACTTTATGAAAGCAGCTTGGGGCCGAGCTGAGTCTGAATGGCCTCCTTGTATAGTGAAATACACCAGCATGTGTAATGAATGCAGCTAGATGTCTGCTATGTGAGATGAACCTGAAAAGAACCTTGACGAAGGTCAAGTTTGGAGAAGTCGTCGAGCCCTGAACGTGCTGTTCACTCTTCAGTCGATGGCGGAGGATGTTGATCCAGGATTACTGCTCTGACCTTAAGTCCACGCAGACCCTCAATCTGCCAGATTTCTCAGCCACCGCCAAAATTAGACACCCATGGAGAGGCATCAACTGGGTCATGATCCACACACTCTCGCTCTCTCACTCACAAACACACACATAGACACACATGTGCACACTCTTGCACACACACAACGACTGTGTGTCTGACCGCACCGCTGGTTTCGTGAATGTGCGGTTTACTTCCGTCGCCACTGCTGGAGTGTGTGTGTGTGTGTGTGTGTGTGTGTGTGTGTGTGTGTGTGTGTGTGTGTGTGTGTGTGTGTGTGTGTGTGTGTGTGTGTGCATGTGTGTGTGTGTGTGCTGGACACTGCATCGCTTTTTGCTTCTCAGATGGTAAATTACACACCAGCCGTCCAACAGCACAGAATAAATAGAAGCGAGACGGAGAGACAGAGAATGTATGTGTGTGTGTGTGTGTGTGTGTGTGTGTGTGTGTGTGTGTGTGTGTGTGTGTGTGTGTGTGTGTGTGTGTGAGCGGCACAATGCAGGTAATTCTGCTCCTGTAATTACACTGCTCATATGAGCCACTCGCACGCTAACACTGACCCATGAGTGTGTCTGTGCGTGTCTGTGTGTACTCACACACACACACACAACGAAACGAACAAAAAATAAAAACTAACATGAAAAAAACATTTGCGTTAGCTGAAATAAAACTAAAAGTGAGAGTTTAAAGACTAGCACTGACTGAAACCGTGTTGTGAAGCTGACTAATATTACACAGACATCCCAAGTTGGGAAAAGTCATTTGCGGGGTGGACATAGATCATTTACGTGAGGTTACGGAAGATGTGTATAGTAAGGGGGGTGGGGTGCATGACGTATCTAAAGAGTGTGTGTGTGTGTCGCTTTGGCGATTTGAGGACCGGGGGAGACGCGCGATTTCTGGGAGATTATCATTCGTTTGCAGGCATCAGGGAGTCTTTATGGATAGACTTGAGACGTCTGATTACAGCACAAACGTCCTTCGTTTCCATCGTTGTACGTGTATTTAATGCAGACTGTAAGCCTTTAGCAGTGAATCTGTTTACTCCGCGCTGCAGGTGTGTGACCCGTACAGCACCTCAGAGTCTGTAATCCTGCTGCCATTGGCCAGATCACACTGCTCCTCATCCAGTCATCCTCACTGTTGCTTCCGCGACAAAAACAACGGCTGGACATGAGTATTCTTTACTGGATCTTCTAAGTAAGTTGGTTGAACTGGTTCATCAAATCGACTGAATCATTCGAAACGATTCGCGTCTCCAGTAGAGTTAAGCACTTATCCACTAACGTCTTACTCTTAACATGTCTGATCCCCCCTCTGACTGGAAATAAACTGATATATACTGAGTTATTGAGTTATTAGAACAGTACACTGAAATCAGCTTTGAGAAGCGGTGAACCGATAATACTGCACATGTGTGATTCAGTGAACCGAACACAAGCAGCACATGACAGCCTGCTGTGACTGAACTCTGCAGTGTGGGTAAACCGAGGGCTTAATGAGAGGATCTGGCCAAATGAGAGTTTATTTCATCACAGACAGTCGTAATGGAGTTTCAATAAGTGAATCCTGCTTCAGTCAGGCTGCAGAACTTCACTGTAAGACACTTCTCAGATCATGCTGATTTTTGACTGAAGTTATTATGGCTGACTGCAGATTTCTGATCAGTAGACTGATTTGGGAGGATTAAGACAACAGATACGGATCACGATAAAGATCAGAACTTCCCCTCACTACTGTGTGACTAATCTCAGAAGCAGTCGTGAACACATATTGTACAACACTTAGGCCTGCTGTCATGTAGACTGCTGCATGTGAGTTTGAGGATGGGCAGATGGCAGTGTTCATGTGTCAAAACAAATGTAGCCCATCTTTGATTGAGTTTTTATTATTCAATATTTATTCTGATGATTCTGAATCTTGAACCTAACAAATATCTTAATTTAGAAAACTAAAACTAAAACTGAAACTAATAAACACTAAACTAAAACTGAGACTAATAAACACTAAACTAACACTGAAACTAATAAACACTAAACTAAAACTGAGACTAATAAACACTAAACTAACACTGAAACTAATAAACACTAAACTAACACTGAAACTAATAAACACTAAACTAACACTGAAACTAATAAACACTAAACTAAAACTGAAACTAATAAACACTAAACTAACACTGAAACTAATAAACACTAAACTAAAACTGAAACTAATAAACACTAAACTAAAACTGAAACTAATGAACACTAAACTAAAACTGAGACTAATAAACACTAAACTAACACTGAAACTAATAAACACTAAACTAAAACTGAAACTAATGAACACTAAACTAACACTGAAACTAATAAACACTAAACTAAAACTGAAACTAATAAACACTAAACTAACACTGAAACTAATAAACACTAAACTAAAACTGAAACTAATAAACACTAAACTAACACTGAAACTAATAAACACTAAACTAAAACTGAAACTAATAAACACTAAACTAAAACTGAGACTAATAAACACTAAACTAACACTGAAACTAATAAACACTAAACTAAAACTGAAACTAATAAACACTAAACTAACACTGAAACTAATAAACACTAAACTAAAACTGAAACTAATAAACACTAAACTAACACTGAAACTAATAAACACTAAACTAAAACTGAAACTAATAAACACTAAACTAACACTGAAACTAATAAACACTAAACTAAAACTGAAACTAATAAACACTAAACTAAAACTGAGACTAATAAACACTAAACTAACACTGAAACTAATAAACACTAAACTAAAACTGAAACTAATAAACACTAAACTAACACTGAAACTAATAAACACTAAACTAAAACTGAAACTAATAAACACTAAACTAAAACTGAAACTAATAAACACTAAACTAACACTAAACTAATAAACACTAAACTAACACTGAAACTAATAAACACTAAACTAAAACTGAAACTAATAAACACTAAACTAATAAACACTAAACTAACACTGAAACTAATAAACACTAAACTAACACTAAACTAATAAACACTAAACTAACACTGAAACTAATAAACACTAAACTAAAACTGAAACTAATAAACACTAAACTAACACTGAAACTAATAAACACTAAACTAACACTGAAACTAATAAACACTAAACTAAAACTGAAACTAATGAACACTAAACTAACACTGAAACTAATAAACACTAAACTAAAACTGAAACTAATGAACACTAAACTAAAACTGAAACTAATGAACACTAAACTAACACTGAAACTAATAAACACTAAACTAACACTGAAACTAATAAACACTAAACTAAAACTGAAACTAATAAACACTAAACTAAAACTGAAACTAATAAACACTAAACTAACACTGAAACTAATAAACACTAAACTAACACTTAAACTAATAAACACTAAACTAAAACTGAAACTAATAAACACTAAACTAACACTGAAACTAATAAACACTAAACTAACAAACACTAAACTAACACAGAAACTAATAAACACTAAACTAAAACTGAAACTAATAAACACTAAACTAACACTAAAACTAATAAACACTAAACTAAAACTGAAACTAATAAACACTAAACTAAAACTGAAACTAATAAACACTAAACTAACACTGACACTAATAAACACTAAACTAACACTAAACTAATAAACACTAAACTAACACTGAAACTAATAAACACTAAACTAAAACTGAAACTAATAAACACTAAACTAACACTGAAACTAATAAACACTAAACTAACACTGAAACTAATAAACACTAAACTAAAACTGAAACTAATAAACACTAAACTAATAAACACTAAACTAACACTACACTAACACTGCACTAACACTAAACTAATAAACACTAAACTAAACACTGAAACTAATAAACACTAAACTAAAACTGAAACTAATAAATACTAAACTAATAAACACTAAACTAACACTGAAACTAATAAACACTAAACTAAAACTGAAACTAATAAACACTAAACTAAAACTGAAACTAATAAACACTAAACTAACACTGAAACTAATAAACACTAAACTAAAGCCTGAAACTAATAAACACTAAACTACAACTGAAACTAATAAATACTAAACTAATAAACACTAAACTAACACTGAAACTAATAAACACTAAACTAAAACTGAAACTAATAAACACTAAACTAAAACTGAAACTAATAAACACTAAACTAACACTGAAACTAATAAACACTAAACTAACACTGAAACTAATAAACACTAAACTAAAACTGAAACTAATAAACACTAAACTAACACTGAAACTAATAAACACTAAACTAACACTGAAACTAATAAACACTAAACTAACACTGAAACTAATAAACACTAAACTAACACTGAAACTAATAAACACTAAACTAACACTAAAACTAATAAACACTAAACTACAACTGAAACTAATAAACACTAAACTAAAACTGAAACTAATAAACACTAAACTAACACTGAAACTAATAAACACTAAACTAACACTCAAACTAATAAACACTAAACTAAAACTGAAACTAATGAACACTAAACTACAACTGAAACTAATAAACACTAAACTAAAACTGAAACTAATAAACACTAAACTAAAACTGAAACTAATAAACACTAAACTAACACTGAAACTAATAAACACTAAACTAAAACTGAAACTAATAAACACTAAACTAAAACTGAGACTAATAAACACTAAACTAACACTGAAACTAATAAACACTAAACTAAAACTGAAACTAATGAACACTAAACTAACACTGAAACTAATAAACACTAAACTAAAACTGAAACTAATAAACACTAAACTAAAACTGAAACTAATAAACACTAAACTAACACTGAAACTAATAAACACTAAACTAACACTAAACTAATAAACACTAAACTAACACTGAAACTAATAAACACTAAACTAACACTGAAACTAATAAACACTGAAACTAATGAACACTAAACTAAAACTGAAACTAATAAACACTAAACTAACACTGAAACTAATAAACACTAAACTAACACTGAAACTAATAAACACTGAAACTAATGAACACTAAACTAAAACTGAGACTAATAAACACTAAACTAACACTGAAACTAATAAACACTAAACTAACACTGAAACTAATAAACACTGAAACTAATATACACTAAACTAAAACTGAAACTAATAAACACTAAACTAACACTGAAACTAATAAACACTAAACTAACACTGAAACTAATAAACACTAAACTAAAACTGAGACTAATAAACACTAAACTAACACTGAAACTAATAAACACTAAACTAAAACTGAAACTAATAAACACTAAACTAACACTGAAACTAATAAACACTAAACTAAAACTAAACTAATAAACACTAAACTAACACTGAAACTAATAAACACTAAACTAACACTGAAACTAATAAACACTAAACTAATAAACACTAAACTAACACTGAAACTAATAAACACTGAAACTAATGAACACTAAACTAAAACTGAAACTAATAAACACTAAACTAACACTGAAACTAATAAACACTAAACTAACACTGAAACTAATAAACACTAAACTAACACTGAAACTAATAAACACTGAAACTAATGAACACTAAACTAAAACTGAAACTAATAAACACTAAACTAACACTGAAACTAATAAACACTAAACTAACACTGAAACTAATAAACACTGAAACTAATGAACACTAAACTAAAACTGAGACTAATAAACACTAAACTAACACTGAAACTAATAAACACTAAACTAACACTGAAACTAATAAACACTGAAACTAATATACACTAAACTAAAACTGAAACTAATAAACACTAAACTAACACTGAAACTAATAAACACTAAACTAATAAACACTAAACTAACACTGAAACTAATAAACACTGAAACTAATGAACACTAAACTAAAACTGAAACTAATAAACACTAAACTAACACTGAAACTAATAAACACTAAACTAACACTGAAACTAATAAACACTGAAACTAATGAACACTAAACTAAAACTGAGACTAATAAACACTAAACTAACACTGAAACTAATAAACACTAAACTAAAACTGAAACTAATAAACACTAAACTAACACTGAAACTAATAAACACTAAACTAACACTGAAACTAATAAACACTAAACTAACACTGAAACTAATAAACACTAAACTAATAAACACTAAACTAAAACTGAAACTAATAAACACTAAACTAACACTGAAACTAATAAACACTAAACTAACACTGAAACTAATAAACACTAAACTAACACTGAAACTAATAAACACTAAACTAACACTGAAACTAATAAATACTAAACTAAAACTAAACTAATAAACACTAAACTAAAACTGAAACTAATAAACACTAAACTAAAACTGAAACTAATAAACACTAAACTTACACTGAAATTAATAAACACTAAACTAAAACTGAAACTAATAAACACTAAACTAAAACTGAAACTAATAAACACTAAACTAAAACTGAAACTAATGAACACTAAACTAAAACTGAAACTAATGAACACTAAACTAACACTAAACTAATAAACACTAAACTAAAACTGAAACTAATAAACACTAAACTAACACTGAAACTAATAAACACTAAACTAAAACTGAAACTAATAAACACTAAACTAACACTAAACTAATAAACACTAAACTAACACTAAAACTAATAAACACTAAACTAATACTGAAACTAATAAACACTAAACTAAAACTAAACTAATAAACACTAAACTAACACTGAAACTAATAAACACTAAACTAACACTAAACTAATAAACACTAAACTAACACTAAAACTAATAAACACTAAACTAATACTGAAACTAATAAACACTAAACTAAAACTGAAACTAATAAACACTAAACTAAAACTGAAACTAATAAACACTAAACTAACA
>CAIGQS010000068.1:1475528-1490458 GCA_903798195.1 Danio kyathit
ATTTTGACTTGTCACAGTAAATCAAGTATAAAGTAAGCTGTTGGTTATTATTATTATTATAATGCTTCTCTAATATTTGTAACTGTTTGTTTCTCTCCACAGATATTTGAGTGTGGCTGTGTAAAATGAGCAGTCCAGCAGGTATGAGCTGCTTAAACATTTTAGATTAAAGCATTTACACTATGGCCTCATTTGCTGGTTTCCCTGTCCATATGCAGATTTCCCATGTACATTCACCAGCTGGAAGAAGCTTTTCAGTCTCATCAAACACACAGACTGAACATTTTAGACAATATTAAAGCATTATTCATATAACTGCTGTTGACATAAAGACACATTGAATATAACACATTCATACTAAAATAGTATGAAAACGTGGCTTACCTTAACCTGTGGCTAATGTTATTTTGTTTCTAGTTTTAATATGTAACCATCAAGCATGATTGTGTCCTGAAGACCTACATCATTTGAAGAGTCTGTGCATCTACCTCAATGAAGACTTGTATAAGAGTATGTGGTAAGTGTGTCAACCCGCCCTCCTTTCAGAAATGTATTTGTAAAACTCAGTCACAAGAGTTTAGAACACATCTCAGTATTTTTTCCCTTTTCTCCAGGACTGAAAGTGCAGATGCTGAATCTCACAATGCACACAGCAGTGGAGATCTTTATCATTTGGGCTGAGGATGCTGGTCCTGAGGACAGAGCTACAGATGTTGGTGTAGAAGTTCTGCAGAACCTGCAGAGTGTCACATATGGACTGGATGGACTGTTTGGGTTCATGTACACTTAAAGGGTTTGTTCAACCAGAAATTAAAACGTTTAATTATTCATGTCGTTCCACACATTGGTTTGTCTTCAGAGTACAGATTAAGATACTTTAGGTGAAATCTGAGATCTCATTCTCTATAGACAGCAATGGTCCCAACTTGTTTAAAGTCCAGAGAAATACCTAAGGGTGTTTTCACACCTGCCTTATTTAGTTGGGTTGAATCGCACTAGAGTTGGTTTTCTCTCTTGGTACGGTTCGTTTGGGCAGGTGTGAATGTTGCAATCGTACTCGAGTGCGCACCAAAAGTGGACCAAAAAAGCGTACCGAGTCCTCCTTGAAGAGGTGGTCTTGGTACGCTTTCAAACGAACCCTGGAGCGGATCATTTGTGGTGAGAACATGATCCGAACTAAAACAGACCCAACCGCAAAAAGTACTGTGCCTTTTGGACTAATCCAGCTGCCGTAGGCCGATGTGCTGTGCATTATGGAGTGTGAAGAACAACATTTGTTGACAGCGCTTTACCAACAGAGAGAGAGAGAGAGGGGGGAAACATTACCTGATGGATCGTTGGCATTGCCAGATGGAATCTGCGGACGTTTTTTGCTATTTCTGCGGAGAATTTTGGTAAAAATCTGCTGAATTATTTTGGGAGTCTCATAACTAAAACCTTAATATGAGAAATAAAAAATAATATCTTTTTAACTTGTATTTAATGTTTAAAATGCAAATCCAATTAGATTAACTGTAAATAGTTAACTTTAAGTAAATAAACAGAATTAATGATGGGCTAAAAATCTGCGCAAATCTGCGGAATTCTGCGCGCGCAGATTCCGTGTGGGCATACTCATTGGTAATATTTCCAGAAGATGACCATGTCGCAGTTTAGCTAAATTAATTCGATGTGCCTTCACGATGTGCCTTCGCCATTTGCAATGCATTAAAACATTGTTCTCCAGCTGCAGCCGCGCTTCATTCTCAGGCCCCGTTTACACTAATGCATGTTCGTTTTAAAACGCATAAGTTTTGCTACGGTTACGCCATCCGTCCACACTACGCCGGAGTTTTTGAGCCCCGAAAACGGAGCCTTTTGAAAACGCTGGAGAGGTCATTTTCATTCTAAAGCGCTGCTGCTCCGTCTCAGTGTGGATGAGGGAAAACAGGGACATCTGAAAACGGAGGCGTGGCTGCTGAGATTCACTACCTGATTGGGGCTTTTGGATTATTGCGTATCCTTCCCTTATTCGTCAAGCCCCTATCACATGACTATAACGCTACCTGGAAGACGGCAGACCAGCCTTCACTGTAAACAACAACATGGACACAGAAATGGGAGCGTTGTTTGCACTATTGTCCGTTTTAGGCGCCATTGTGCAGTTAAACTCTGCCTTTTTTACTACAGCAGCTGCATATATTCACAAGAGGCAAGCTATTGTTCCTGCACTCGCTAATCGCTCGCGTTCATCGTTCAACCAGCGTTTGTTGACTAACAATAACCAAATGCCGAGCGAGACGCATGCTTCCTGTTTATACTTGGACGCGCATGCCCAGAGTGCGCGAATGGTCGACGTGATATACGTTTTTGGTGGAGTAGTGTGGACGGAGATATGTTTAGAAACGCTAGATGAAACGCTAGTGTGGACGCGGATCATTTTTGATCTAAAACGCCGTTTCAAAACGAAAACGCATTAGTGTAAACGGGGCCTCAATCTCTATAGTTTGTCTAAAGTGATGTATGCAAACTATATAGTGTACTATGAGCAGGGACACAATCAGCCAGCGCAGTCTGCCGGTTTGTTTAATACTGAGAGTTCAAATTGGCATTTTCCCGCATGTGAATTCTGACCAATCGAAAAGCAGATTTGGAAATATGTTCAACAACATCTGGCCAATGAGTGATGTGGGTGTTGTCACATGACTGCATTTTAGTTATTTTCCACTGGTTCTGACCAAAGCAATCAGTGTGGTGTGAAAACGACCCAAAGACGGCAGAAAAGGCCACAATGCATCAGTTATAAATGAAGTGAACTACAGATGTGAAAGCACCCTAAAACATCCTCAAAGCAGACCACATGCTTTCAGTTGTTCAGTCAGAATATTATCAAGCTGCAAGAATAATTCTGAGTGCATATAAAGCAAAAATAACAGCCTTTGAGTTTCTTTCTTCTGTTGAACACTAGATATTTTGAGGAAAGCCGGATACCTGTAACCACTGACCTCCATAGTGTGTTTTACAGGTTTTCAGCTTTCTTTAAAATAAATCATTGTTTTTATCTGGTTTTGTCAACTTTGACATTTTATATATATATTTATTTTGTATTGGTTAATGTTTTAATATTGTTAATGTTGCTTTTATTAATAAAAGCTTTGTGTAGTCAGTTTGAATTGCCTTTTTGAGCAGCTGTGAATTAGAAATGTTGATATGTGTATGTGTACTTCTGCTGCTTAATAAACGTATACACAGTCAGTCATTAGCTGAACTTTAAATGACTTGTTCATGCGTGTGCTGTCACTGACAGGCCAAATTCAACTGTGATTTAGCCTAGACCAAACTTCACCGGCTATTCAACATATACATGTAGTGGTCTATTAGCCGTCTAAATGAAGACGAGTCTAATCTTGGGCTATGCTTAGACGTCTATTACATTTTCACTGACAGCCCAAATTTAGCCATGTTTTAGTCTAGACGTCTAGACTGTATTTAGTCTTTTAAACCAAAAACATGCTTGCTGGGCTGTGTGTGTGTGTGTGTGTGCGTGCGTGCGTGCGCGTGTGTGTGTGTTAAGCTCTCGAGGCGAAACAAGAGGAAAGGAGGGGAAGCCAATAGTCGCGTTAGAGGAGTTTATTTTAGAGCCAGCGTGGCCAACATTAGGCAAACACCTCACCAACTCACACAGCGCTGCTCTCCGTCCAGCCCTCAGCATGATGGAGCAGTCTCTGAGCTCCAGCACACAGGAGCAGGAGGCTGATGACAGAGCGCACAGCTCACTCAGCTGACCCACATCCACCTGATCAGGCCCTGCAGTGCTGCGGCGCGTCTGTAGAGGGAGACTCACACACACACACACACACACACACACACACACACACACACACACACAGCGCACATACTCTGCTGTCTCTCAGTTCTGACTGTTCTGACTGATGATGATGATGATGATGATGATGATGATGATGATGATGATGACAGCACGTCACCTGAATTCTGCAGCTTCATTTATGATAGAAGTGTTTCAGTTCATGCAATAAGTGTGTGTGTGTGTGTGTGTGTGTGTGTGTGTGTGTGTGTGTGTGTGTGTGTGTGTGTGTGTGTGTGTGTGTGTGTGGGACTGTGACTCTGCACAGGTGTGTTTGTGAAGCGTGACGTGGCCTCAGCCATCATGAGACAGAAGAGAGCTGGAACTGCACCTGCAGACCTGACTCCGTTTCAGCTCGAGAGGTACACACACACACACACACACACACACACACACACACATGCACAGAACACTGACACTGACTTCTATCGTCTATGTGTGTTTTTGTTTGTTTGTTAATGTGTGTGTGTGTCGGTGTTTTTGTGACATATCAGGAAACAAATCTGTATAATGACATAGGTATGACACAGGTATTACTAAAAGCAGGTGAAATATGAGGACATTGGTGACGTCCTCACTTCTCCAAAAGCTTCTAAATCACACAGGATGAGTTTGTTCAGGGAGTAAAGCTGTACACTGTCTCCTGTGATGGTTGGGTTTAGGGGTAGGGTGGGGTGAGGCCAATATAATATACGCTTTGATCTGTAGAAAATGAATGGAAGCCTATGTAATGTACCCACTTTTCACAAAAACAAACATGTGTGTGTGTGTGTGTGTGTGTGTGTGTGTGTGTGTGTGTGTGTGTGTGTGTGTGTGTGTGTGTGTGTGTGTGTGTGTGTCTCAGTCTCCGAGAGGTGTGTGAGGCGAATCTGGCCTGCGAGCACATGATGGACACGTCTGGAATCATCGCCGCCTACAATACCTACTACGGGCCCATTCCCTTCTAGAGCCACATCAGCTCTAGTCTGTAACACACACTCACACACACACACACCAGCAGTGTGTGTGTGTGTGTGTGTGTGAGTAAAGAGATGCTGACTGTAATAAAGAGAAGATCCTGCAGTGAATGTCTATGTGTGTGTTCTTCAGTGTGTGTGTGTGTGTGTATGTGTGTGTGTGTGTGTGTGTGTGTGTGTGTGTGTGTGTGTGTGTGTGTGTGTGTGTGTGTGTGTCCTCACTCGTGTTGTGGAGAGTTAGTTCTGTCAGTAGTGCACTACAGTATTGAGTTTCTCCCCTAAACAGTCACTGATAGTGTCCCTGAGCTCCTCTCCTGGTCAGTAAAGCGTTATATTACTGTTGTGTTACTGTTGTGTTACTGTTGTGTTACTGTTGTGTTACTGTTGTGTTACCTCTCCTCAGCTGGCGGAGGTTTGATCTGTTTCCGCAGGTGTTGTTTCAGCTGTTTTCTACAGAAGCTCTGTGTTTAACAGCACCTCCATCACCCACAGCTTCATGACCTTTAATATAATGCAGGATCAGATTATACTGTATATAGAGACCTGTCTGAGCCCACAGCAGATTAATGACAGCCTACAGTCATGTGTTCACTACTGCTGTGTGTTATTAGTGAAGTGATTGACCGTCCACTGAGATAAAGACTGCAGTAAAGTCTAAGAGGACCAACGTCAAATCATTTCTATGGAGTTTATACAGAGTTTAGACCTGTGAACTGTTTAATAACAGAGTGAACAGTGAGAGGATCAAAAGTAGATCTTTGAGCTTTACACACTGAATAAATGGCTTCACGTGGCCTTCACCAATGTGTCAATCCTTACCCAGAAGAGGAATAATCTGCCTATATGAGCGAGCGCAGAGCTCCTACAGCAGACAGCGGCAGCGTCTCCTCAACTATAACAGCAGTAACCTTCATATTTAGTGTAGTGGAGCTGATGATTTACCTGGAGAAGGAGAGCTGATGTCCATCATGTGTTGTTCAGCTGGAGCTGTGCTGTGGGCTTTACTTGGTTTTATTTTGTTTTTCGATGTCGTGTTTCTTGCAGTTGTCAAAAGGTTTACGTCAAGGGCGTAGGTTTGCACCTGACATTGGTGGGGATGGGTGAATCCAACAACATCCCTGACCGTAACCCCCCACATCCCCCAAGAATGAACATCATATATATACAGTTGAAAGCAGAAGTTTCCACACACTGTATAAAGGCACATCACCATTTATTAAAGTCAGATGTTAATGAGACTAAACTTTTCCTCTTGTAGGTAAGTTAGGATGATCACATTTGTTTCTGTTCTGCTTAACAGCAGAATAATGAGAGAGAGATTGTTGGAGAAATTGTTCTAACTCTTCTTGAAAGTCAAGTTTACACACAATAAGATTATTCTGCCTCTGATAAAGCTCAGATGATGGTGTCAAGGTGTTGGAAGTTTCTGATTGGCTAATTGACAACATTTGAGTTAATTGGAGGCACAACTGTAGAATAGTATTGAAGGAAAAGCTCAAACACACTGCTTCCTTGTGTGACAACATGGGAAAATCAACAAGCCAGAATCAACACAAAAGCCAGATTACAATTAGCTAAATTACACTGGGAAAAGACTAATGTTTGGAGACATGTCCTGTGCTCTGATGGAGCTAAGATTGAACTGTTTGGCCATAATGACCAGTGTTACATTTGGAGGACAAAGGGGAAAGCTTACAAGCCTAGGAACACCATCCCAACTGTGAAGTATGGGGGCGGCAGCATCATGTTGTGGGGCTGTTTTGCTGCAGGAGGGACTGGTCCACTTCACAGCATAGATGGCATCATGAAGAAAGAACATTATGTCGAAATACTGAAGCAACATCTCAAGACATCAGCCAGGAAATTAAAACTTGGCCACAAATGGGTCTTTCAAACAGACCATGACCCTAAGCATACTGCCAAATTAGTTAACATGTGCTTTAAGGACAACAGAGGGAATGTTTTGGAGTGGCCATCACAAAGCCCTGAGCTCAATCCTATAGAGAATCTGTGGGCAGAGTTGAAAAAGCTTGTGCGAGCAAGACAGCCTACAAATCTGACTCAATTCTGTCAGGAGGAATGGGCCAAAATTCCTGCAAACTATTGTGAGAAGCTTGTGGAAGGAGACCCAAAACATTTGACCAAAGTTACACAGTTTAAAAGCAAAGCTAAAAAATACCAAGGAAATGAGTGTAAACTTCTGACTGACTAGAAATTAATCAAAACTTCTCTCATTATTCTGGCATTTAGCAAATGTACATGATTTAGGTAATCCTAACAGACCTAAAATAGTAAACGTTTAGTGATTTACCATCAGACATTTATTTTAAAAATGGTTATGCTCCTTTTTTTTCACAGTGTATGTACACTTCTGGTTTCAGCTGTATATGTGTGTGTGTGCTGCTATTATTTATTTACCTGCTATTAAAATATATTAATAATTAATCCTCTCTTCATATAATTTATTAAGTTTCAGGCCTGTAGCCAACAGGGGCTCGGGTGGTTTGAAAGACCAGAAGTTGGATTATTACTATTAAGTTAGAAGTTTTCTTGTTATTCAAATGGCCAAATTCTGACTGAGGAAGGCTTAATGTGCTGGCCAGATTGCTATTTGCTTGTAGGGGTCAGAGTTTCAGTTAACACAAGTTTTAACAGATTTCTAAAACCACAAATGTATTGATAGATGATGATAACTTTATATTTTACAAAGAAGAATCTTTTCATATTTTTTATTCTAAATTTGGATTATTTATTTAACCGTAATATAAAACTCACAGTTTAAATGCACATTAAATGTGTCTGTCTGTCTGTCTGTTGATTAATAGGAGACCCATAGCTGTCATTAATAATGCTCATATCTTCACCCTAAGAATCAAGTCATGTTTAGATTCGATTATACTGTAGATATCCGTCCATCCGGTTAATATCATTCATTCATTCATTTTCTTGTTGGCTTAGTCCCTTTATTAATCTGGGGTCGCCACAGCGGAATGAACCGCCAACTTATCCAGCACGATTTTACGCAGCGGATGCCCTTCCAGCCGCAACCCATCTCTGGGAACTTCCACACACACATTCACACTCATACACTACGGACAATTTAGCTTACCCAATTCACCTGTACTGCATGTGTTTGGACTGTGGGGGAAACCGGAGCACCCGGAGGAAACCCATGCGAACGCAGGTAGAACATGCAAACTCCACACAGAAACCCCAACTGACCCAACCCAGCCGAGGTTCAAACCTGCGACCCAGCGACGTTCTTGCTGTGAGGCAACAGCACTACCTACTGCGCCACTGCGTTGCCCTCCGGTTAATATTAGCAATAATATTAGATTAATTTGAGATTTAATGGATAATAAAGATTATGTGACTGTTAATAATTATATTATAATCACACATAACACCCTTGATGCTGTAAAACATACACGTTTATCAGATTTTCTAGATCTTTTGGTTTTGGTAAACACTTTAAACAGACCCTGTAATAGTAAATAAACAGCTCATGAGTTCAATACAGTATTCCTAAGAGATCTGGCATCTCCCTCTCTGATTAGATTAATTATGCAAACGATAGTTTATGTTTATATAATGAATTGTGTTTAGGGCATGAGGATGCCGGACAGAGAGATGCTGACAGCTGAAGCGTGACGATGATCATCTGTGAACACTTAAAGATGATGATATTCCTCTTACTGGATCTGAGGGTGTTTTAATCAGAGATGAAGTTTCTCTTCTTGGTATTCATATCAGATAGATCTAATGTCCAGCCTGTCATGCTGGAAATGAAGAATAAACCTGACATGAGGACGGACTCTTGTCTGAAACTGAGGCTCTGTCTGGCGGTTACTGTATCCTGCTGAAGGGTTAGATATGACCAAATCCTTTATTAACATACTGATTCAGATATATTTAATGTCATATGGATGAACAGGCCTTGCTATTTACATATAAATATCTTGTGTAATGTGTGTAATGATGGAGGTTTGAATGTTCTCGGCTGTATTACCAACCTTCAAAACTAACTAACTTATGAAAGACGACTTTAACAGATATCACAGACAGGAAATATAATAATCACACCCGTCATTCACATGCTTCTGGAATAACCAGACAGAGAATATCAGTGGATATATTGATCTGGACTTAATAATAAATATAGTGTCACAGATAAAAGAAATATATTTTACATTTATACACAGGATTCATCCAAACCACGCAGTTTCTCCAGAGGTACAGAGCTGATCTCACCCAATGCTGAGTGTGTTTGTGGACAGAGCGCATGTCCACACTGTTATGCGTCTTTATTATGTATGTTACATATCACTGACTGATGTTGAATGTTTATTTGATATAAAATAAAATGGATATAAAGTGGAAAAGCTGTTATTTTTACTGTGATAAGAAAGACGTGTATTCGAGTCACCTTCAATGTTAAAACACGTGATATTAGGTAGGTTTTTCCCTTCACAGATGTAAACAGACAGGACGGAGGCGGATATCTGCCATTATCATGCTGATTTAATCATGTATTGTAAATCTTTTGATGGACTTTCAAATCAACTCTGAATATACTCCAACAGCTAAAACTAAACTCCTCATTTCTGTTGTGATTATTGTCTATACCCATTTTCTTTTTAGTTTATTTGATTTACACATTATTGTCTTTGTCAGAGCAGCAGCAGAACGGAACCTAATGCAGACTTTTGTTTTGAAGATGCGCGTAATCCATTTAAATAATAAGAGTCCGGTAGGCGGAAGTGACGCGTATCTAAAAGTGTTTTTCCGCTCATTTCAGGCAAGATGGCGCTCGCCGCAGGACGCGTTTATTGATCCGGATAAACGTGAATATTAGCCGTGTTATAACTGTTTTTATTGATAGAGGTGAGTGAGACTTTTACTCTGATCCTGTTTAACTGAATAAACACAACCTCCGCGTTTTAGTTCATGTTTACACACGCGGGCGTTTAATCCGGAGCCCGTTTACTTCTGCAGCAGCGTTTCTGCAGAACACACACTATACACAGAACAATACACAGCAGAACACACACTATACACAGAACAATACACAGCAGAACACACACTATACACAGAACAATACACAGCAGAACACACACTATACAGAGCAATATACAGCAGAACACACACTATACACAGAACAATACACAGCAGAACACACACTATACAGAGCAACATACAGCAGAACACACACTATACAGAGTAATACACAGCAGAACACACACTATACACAGAACAATACACAGCAGAACACACACTATACACAGAACAATACACAGCAGAACACACACTATACACAGAACAATACACAGCAGAACACACACTATACAGAGCAATACACAGCAGAACACACACTATACAGAGCAATACACAGCAGAACACACACTATACAGAGCAATATACAGCAGAACACACACTATACAGAGCAATACACAGCAGAACACACACTATACAGAGCAATATACAGCAGAACACACACTATACAGAGCAATATACAGCAGAACACACACTATACAGAGCAATACACAGCAGAACACACACTATACAGAGCAATATACAGCAGAACACACACTATACAGAGCAATATACAGCAGAACACACACTATACAGAGCAATACACAGCAGAACACACACTATACAGAGCAATACACAGCAGAACACACACTATACAGAGCAATATACAGCAGAACACACACTATACACAGAGCAATATACAGCAGAACACACACTATACAGAGCAATATACAGCAGAACACACACTATACAGAGCAATATACAGCAGAACACACACTATACAGAGCAATATACAGCAGAACACACACTATATAGAGCAATATACAGCAGAACACACACTATACAGAGCAATACACAGCAGAACACACACTATACAGAGCAATATACAGCAGAACACACACTATACAGAGCAATATACAGCAGAACACACACTATACACAGAACAATACACAGCAGAACACACACTATACACAGAACAATACACAGCAGAACACACACTATACAGAGCAATATACAGCAGAACACACACTATACAGAGCAATATACAGCAGAACACACACTATACAGAGCAATATACAGCAGAACACACACTATATAGAGCAATATACAGCAGAACACACACTATACAGAGCAATATACAGCAGAACACACACTATATAGAGCAATATACAGCAGAACACACACTATACAGAGCAATACACAGCAGAACACACACTATACAGAGCAATATACAGCAGAACACACACTATACAGAGCAATATACAGCAGAACACACACTATATAGAGCAATATACAGCAGAACACACACTATACAGAGCAATATACAGCAGAACACACACTATACAGAGCAATATACAGCAGAACACACACTATACAGAGCAATATACAGCAGAACACACACTATACAGAGCAATATACAGCAGAACACACACTATATAGAGCATTATACAGCAGAACACACACTATACAGAGCAATATACAGCAGAACACACACTATACAGAGCAATATACAGCAGAACACACACTATACAGAGCAAAAAACAGCACAACACACATTATACAGAGCAATATACAGCAGAACACACACTATACAGAGCAATATACAGCAGAACACACACTATACAGAGCAATATACAGCAGAACACACACTATACAGAGCAATATACAGCAGAACACACACTATACAGAACAATACACAGCAGAACACACACTATACACAGAACAATACACAGCAGAACACACACTATACACAGAACAATACACAGCAGAACACACACTATACAGAGCAATATACAGCAGAACACACACTATACAGAGCAAAAAACAGCACAACACACACTATACAGAGCAATATACAGCAGAACACACACTATACAGAGCAATATACAGCAGAACACACACTATACAGAGCAAAAAACAGCACAACACACATTATACAGAGCAATATACAGCAGAACACACACTATACAGAGCAATATACAGCAGAACACACACTATACAGAGCAATATACAGCAGAACACACACTATACAGAGCAATATACAGCAGAACACACACTATACAGAGCAATATACAGCAGAACACACACTATACAGAGCAATACACAGCAGAACACACACTATACAGAGCAATATACAGCAGAACACACACTATACAGAGCAATATACAGCAGAACACACACTATACAGAGCAATATACAGCAGAACACACACTATACAGAGCAATATACAGCAGAACACACACTATACAGAGCAATATACAGCAGAACACACTATAGAGCAATATACAGCAGAACACACACTATATAGAGCAATATACAGCAGAACACACATTATACAGAGCAATATACAGCAGAACACACACTATACAGAGCAATATACAGCAGAACACACACTATACAGAGCAATATACAGCAGAACACACACTATACAGAGCAATACACAGCAGAACACACACTATACACAGAACAATACACAGCAGAACACACACTATACACAGAGCAATACACAGCAGAACACACACTATACAGAGCAATATACAGCAGAACACACACTATACAGAGCAATACACAGCAGAACACACACTATACAGAGCAATACACAGCAGAACACACACTATACAGAGCAATACACAGCAGAACACACACTATACAGAGCAATACACAGCAGAACACACACTATACAGAGCAATATACAGCAGAACACACACTATACAGAGCAATATACAGCAGAACACACACACTATATAGAGCAATATACAGCAGAACACACACTATACAGAGCAATACACAGCAGAACACACACTATACAGAGCAATACACAGCAGAACACACACTATACAGAGCAATACACAGCAGAACACACACTATAGAGCAATATACAGCAGAACACACACACTATATAGAGCAATATACAGCAGAACACACATTATACAGAGCAATATACAGCAGAACACACACTATACAGAGCAATATACAGCAGAACACACACTATAGAGAGCAATATACAGCAGAACACACACTATACAGAGCAATATACAGCAGAACACACACTATACAGAGCAATATACAGCAGAACACACACTATACAGAGCAATATACAGCAGAACACACACTATACAGAGCAATATACAGCAGAACACACACTATACAGAGCAATATACAGCAGAACACACACTATACAGAGCAATATACAGCAGAACACACACTATACAGAGCAATACACAGCAGAACACACACTATACAGAGCAATATACAGCAGAACACACACTATACAGAGCAATATACAGCAGAACACACACTATACAGAGCAATATACAGCAGAACACACACTATACAGAGCAATACACAGCAGAACACACACTATACAGAGCAAAAAACAGCACAACACACACTATACAGAGCAATATACAGCAGAACACACACTATACAGAGCAATATACAGCAGAACACACACTATACAGAGCAAAAAACAGCACAACACACATTATACAGAGCAATACACAGCAGAACACACACTATACAGAGCAATACACAGCAGAACACACACTATACAGAGCAATATACAGCAGAACACACACTATACAGAGCAATACACAGCAGAACACACACTATACAGAGCAATACACAGCAGAACACACACTATACAGAGCAATATACAGCAGAACACACACTATACAGAGCAATACACACCAGAACACACACTATACAGAGCAATATACAGCAGAACACACACTATACAGAGCAATACACAGCAGAACACACACTATACAGAGCAATATACAGCAGAACACACACTATACAGAGCAATATACAGCAGAACACACACTATACAGAGCAATATACAGCAGAACACACACACTATATAGAGCAATATACAGCAGAACACACACTATACAGAGCAATACACAGCAGAACACACACTATACAGAGCAATATACAGCAGAACACACACTATACAGAGCAATATACAGCAGAACACACACTATATAGAGCAATATACAGCAGAACACACACTATACAGAGCAATACACAGCAGAACACACACTATACACAGAACAATACACAGCAGAACACACACTATACACAGAACAATACACAGCAGAACACACACTATACACAGAACAATACACACCAGAACACACACTATACAGAGCAATATACAGCAGAACACACACTATAGAGCAATACACAGCAGAACACACACTATACAGAGCAATACACAGCAGAACACACACTATACAGAGCAATACACAGCAGAACACACACTATACAGAGCAATACACAGCAGAACACACACTATACAGAGCAATACACAGCAGAACACACACTATACAGAGCAATACACAGCAGAACACACACTATACAGAGCAATATACAGCAGAACACACACTATAGAGCAATATACAGCAGAACACACACACTATATAGAGCAATATACAGCAGAACACACACTATATAGAGCAATATACAGCAGAACACACACTATATAGAGCAAAATACATCAGAAAACACTATACAGAGCAATATACAGCAGAACACACACTATACAGAGCAATATACAGCAGAACACACACTATACAGAGCAATATACAGCAGAACACACACACTATATAGAGCAATATACAGCAGAACACACACTATATAGAGCAATATACAGCAGAACACACACTATACAGAGCAATATACAGCAGAACACACACTATACAGAGCAATACACAGCAGAACACACACTATACAGAGCAATATACAGCAGAACACACACTATACAGAGCAATACACAGCAGAACACACACTATACAGAGCAATATACAGCAGAACACACACTATATAGAGCAATATACAGCAGAACACACACTATATAGAGCAATATACAGCAGAACACACACTATACAGAGCAATACACAGCAGAACACACACTATACAGAGCAATACACAGCAGAACACACACTATACAGAGCAATATACAGCAGAACACACACTATACAGAGCAATATACAGCAGAACACACACTATACAGAGAACAATACACAGCAGAACACACACTATACACAGAACAATACACAGCAGAACACACACTATAGAGCAATATACAGCAGACC
>CAIGQS010000068.1:1490558-1971476 GCA_903798195.1 Danio kyathit
AGCCCCCTTCCCCCCAATCATCTCAAGAAACACTGATGTGTTAATTACCAAAGGCTACATTATTTAAGGGCATTCGTTACGACATAATTTGTTTTCTTTTTAATATTAATATTTCTTTGAAACCTAAATGTAATAAAAGCACATCAGCACCAAGGAAAATCAGACGCTCAAGACGCAATCTTTAAAATTATGACCTATGATTAAATCCTTACTTTCCACTGACCGAAAATCATCCAACCACACAGTTAGAAGATGGGCTCAAACAAAAATATAATTTGTATATTTTTCCTGGAAAATATATACTTTTAAAACGAATTTCGAATAGTTTGTCTCTTAGTTTAAATATTTTTGTTGGTCAGTTATCTACTAGATAAGATAGAAGAACGAATAACATTTGAGGTGAAGTGCTTCAAGTTCAAAACCAGTCCGCTATATGCTTCAGTGCCAAAACATGAACTGGATTGTCAGGGTGCGCCTGTAAATAGCCTTTAAAACGCGCACGCGGCGGCGGAGGCGCACTCTAAACTCACTGGACTAGTGGATCACTCATGTAACGTTTCCGGTCCTTCGACTCTTCTTCCTCCTCTGTGTTGTGTTATTTTTCTTTTAAATGAAGGCCCGGACACAGTATTTGGTTGATATCTTTACTGTAATAATAAACAGTACAGCCCTTTTAGTGGATGGCTTGCTGCAGACATACAGTAAAAACCCCACAGCATGGCTGTCTCACAGCATCTGCTGTGTTACATTATTAAAGTCCACATTTGAACTGAAAATCATATGAACATATTGCATAAAACACAACAGTCACAATTAACAAATGAACATAAAGACATACCTGTAATAATAAACAGTACAGCCCTTTTAGTGGATGGCTTGCTGCAGACATACAGTAAAAACCCTAAATAAAATAGAAAATCAAATCAACCGCATGGCCTTGCTAAAGAGCACAATCCAGTAGACATTTATAAAAAGCCATATAACTTACAAAAGTACATGTCACAAGTCACACTGAATGCTCAATGATAATAGAACCGAATCATAACTAAATCTCTACTTTTTTTAAGTTAATATTCATAAATTAAGACAGAGGATGAAAAACACCTACCCACAGCATGGCTGTCTCACAGCATCTGCTGTGTTACATCACTTCCTGGTTAACTTGTATGTCTGCAGTACCCCAAACGAACCACATGAGGGCACCCTAACATTATAAGACACTCATAACGGCTGCCTAATTCAGGAGAACTCACAATGAAAAACCTAACTTCGTTACATTCACCCCCACTGAATTCTGCTGAATGAAGGCAGCAAAAGTAGAAAACAAAAAAAAACAAAAATACTACAGTACTTTTCTATACACTGTACCGACACAGAAATACCATAAACAGGTATGCCAAACACAAGGTTATCTAAAAAAAAGATGAAGCGGAATGAGAGGAGCGCTAATCTCTCAAACCAACATCTGGCAGTAAGATGCCTATATACATCTCACAAAATTCCATATCACGGTATATACATAAGCAAACAAAAATCAAAACAAAAACAACTGGACCATATCCAGGCATGTCATGAAGAAGAAATACAATTGGATGCGAAAAAGAAAAAAAACTATATAAAATACAATAAATAAACCCCTAAGAACAATGTGTATTATCTTATTTATCCATAATCTAGAAAAAAAACAGACATTCAAACAGTCAAAACTCTTCCATTCTGCATTGACACAACATTTTGTCCAGACATGGTACACAAAAGTCTATTCACAGGTCTCAGTATACGTCCAAAACGAGACCGAGGGACGATAAACGTTCTTGAGTCTGAAACAGACAACCCATCATCATCCTTGGAAACATCAGACAAAGGAATTGAAATGACGGAATGAGCAGGACTCGCAACTGTGAAATCAGTAGTTCCGACAACACTCAATTTGTCAGATTGATCATTTTTTGGACTCACAGACATACTGGTCAAAGATACAGTTGATCCCAACTGCGAACAACTCTCGGGCAAACCTGAAACCCAGTCAGATGTACGACCATGACTGTCTGCAGAAGCAGATGAAACATTGGCGTAAAGAGACAGACCGTCATTATGTTCTGTAGACACTGAAATCTCAAATGACTTTGTAATCTCATCTCTGACATACAACTCAGAATCTGGGCTGTCAACAACTGCGCCTGTCAAGGAATCACCAGCTTCCTCACACGAATCAGCTACGACCAAAGAAGAAACACTGTTAGACCCTTCATCTTCTGCTTTGTCCAGTGGCAAAAAGTTCACAGGTAACAACAAGTTACGGTGCACCACTTTCACTTGATCAGTATTCACATCCCTTATCTTGAAAATGTGAGTATTGACATTCCTATCTACTACAAGAAAAATAGTAGATGCCCACTTGTCAGCTAACTTCCTCTTCCCTCTTGCAGCCTTGTTCGCTAACAGCACACGATCACCAATTTCAATGTCTTGACCCTTGACTCTCCTATTGTAGAGAACTGTATGTCTGTGCTGTTCCTTTTTAGCGTGAGCCTGAGCTATAGACAAGGCCACTTCCAGATCTTTCAAAAGAGAACCTATGTATTTGTCATAGCAGGTGACTGAGTGATCTTCCAAACAGAGCGGAAAATTAAGTCTACTGGAAGGCGAGGAACTCTACCAAACATGAGATAAAACGGTGCATAACCCTGTAGGGCCTCGCACACGTAATACACAATTATGTAGTGCGTTAACTTTAAATTAGCTCAAAGGGAATATAACAGAACTTTAAAGCGGCTCCAAAAGAATCGACTCTCCTGAACTGAACAAACGACTCGTCCAGCGCTCGTTTGAACAGACAGGGCTGTTGACTCAAAAATGAATATTACTATTCGAACCAAAGTAAAACACTTTAATATTTAAGCAGGGTAACAAGATCTAGGGTATAAGGCATTAGATTCATAAGTATACACAGGTCACTTTCCTTTTAATACAAAAGAGACTTTATTGACTACGAACAAACTAACAAAACACACACACCACACGCATTCATACTGGTTGCAGACAAGGAATAGAAGGAAAGAAGAGTTTAGGAGAGATGTGGTGTAAAACCTCAAGATGTAAAACCTAACCAAGCGAACCAAATAATCAATTCAACCTTTACTGTTTCTTAGACAGGGTTATCTATCATTTAACATGATTAGCAGATCATACACCAGTTCAGCAATGGATCTGGAGATGTACTTGCGTTCCGTAGTGATGTGGTGAAATCCCTCCGTGGAGCGGGATTCCACATGAGTTCGCTGGGGTTTGGCTGGTCGTTGAAGTGACGTCTCTGAGGCTGGTGATGAATGAAGTCCAGTAGTTTAAGTTGGAGACGGGCAAACTGTTGTCGTGTTGACAGGTTTCGCGACGCAACTTAACTAGACTCTCGCCGGAAAGAAAAGAAAGAAGAGTAAACGGAAGATGGGGAAGTTTGAGACTGGTCTCAACCCATCTTAATGTCCAAGTCCAGCTGGACTGGACCCGGAGAAGAGTTGGAAGTGGAGCATCTCCACTTCTCAACAGCTGCTGCTGCTTCGCTGCCTTTCGCCGTTCTGCCTCGCCTCGCCTTTGCCTAAGAATGGTTGGGGAGATGGGTTTTATCACCAATGGTTCCGGCCCCTATAGAGCTGGATAAATGAGGCATTGTCCGTGGATCTGCGTGGCAGTCCCATGCACTTGGCGTGACTTACTCACATGGTGCTCAGACAAATAGCATAAGCATACATTTATAATATGAAGATGATACATTTTACATATCTATAATTAAAAAGGAACGAAAGAAAGGGAAAGGATTTCACTCATTCATCTCAAATAACATACACATAATGGTACGTTTGTAATAACTCAAAGCATAATGGGTTATCCATGATTAATGCATTCTTAACATATACAGGATTCAGGTGTCATACAAGAGCAATAACATTACATTTCATTACAAGTCCGCTATCATCGTTTTGAGGATGATCTGATGAACTTTAATGTTTGATGATAGTTTAAAATTTCAGAGAGGATTTTGATTCTCTGTTTTGGAGCAAAGTCAGTCACTTCTCTGTCTTGCATGGGGGCTGGAAAACCCCATTTCCTGAGGTCAAACACAAGCTCTTTGTTAAAAATATTGTTCTCGTGACCAGTTACCCGTTCGTCTTGAGTTAACTTCATCAGTATAGTGGGTCCGATGACACTTAACTGATGATGATGAACCATCATGAGGCCGATAGCCTCAAAGCATGCGCTTCCTGCTCTGTACTGCACCAATGTGGCCTGACCTTCTGATTTTGGTCAGAGACCAAAAACGACTCTCGATCAAGGTGATTCTGATCACAGGTGTCGACTCAGTTATAGGTGTCTGCATCGAGTCCCCACAGACCCCCTTTCGTTAGACGATGTGTTGGGATAAAGACATCGGCGAACGCTGGATAAACACAAGAGGAAAAGCAGACACATACATAGGAAACAACAAGACAACACCTCCATTACCATGTACTGTACTGGTGCAGGGCGTCAGGTTATCTGCGCACTGATCATTTAACCTCATTAGCAAGTTAAAATTTCAAATGTTGAGTACAATTTGATTCAGATTTGAGATTGTCATTGTACTTTGGTCAAATTCGCAGAATTGATTGTTCTAGTTTAAGATGGTTTACCTTTAATTTCTGGCATTACTGGTGACCAGAATAAGGTGATCAATTTCACGAGCATCTTTAGGTGGTCTCAACAAAAAGAACAATTAGGTATGGTGTGCCAATCCTGATATCCTAATGGTAATTCAATCTTATTCTAATTTAAGAAAGATAGGACAGGAAAAGAAAGGCAAAGTTAAAAAAAAACTTAATTAGTTTGACAACCAGGCTTTCACCTATAGTTGAGTGGCTCAGGTGTAATAGGCCATAGCATAATCACATGTAATCTGTTTGCTATGTGGAGAGTTACATGGAATCTCATGACGCATGTTAAGACAAAAAGAAGCTAGCTCTGTGAGTTCTAGCTGTGAGAAGACAACGCTTGAGTGTTGTGTATGTCACATGTATAAAACAGTGTAAAATAGCTTAACAGTGTAGTGTATATGTATGGTCAGATCTGTGTCAGTCTTTTGACAGTCCCCCTTTCCTTGCAGGTTTGATGCACTTGCTTCTTTGTTCAGTGGCTCTGAGTGGGCACAGGTGAAGGTTGGCTTTGCATCTTTTCCTGGATGACAGTTCATTCATGAGCTGATGGGGTTCAGTAAGGAAAGTGTCTCTGGCTGACTGAGGGAAATAGTTTGACGTAGCTGTGTGGAGCTGAGATGCAAACTTTTGTCCCTGGTCACATTGCTCTGTGGGTGTCTTCTCTGGAACAAATTCTCTGACCTCAAGGCCTGACCGTGGTTACTGTCAGGTAAAGATGAATGTTCAGTTGGACATTTCTTGGTGAGTGTGAGGTGGACAGTGTGGTGGTTCTGATACCTCTGAATTTGTCGGCGGTGAGAGACCTCCCCCTTTAAGTTCAGTTGTTGTAGAACAGGTGGTTGTCATCTCCACTATGCAGGTGTATCAGTCATGTTAGTCAGGAAGAACATCACTCACCCTTGAAGTGGTCTGAGTTCTTGAACGTGTTGGCTGACGAACTGTACAGCCATTTCTTTTTCCTTTGGGAAACAACTTTGGGTGTCTTGAGAAGCGTGGCTGGTCCCGTGTTGTCTCTGACCAGTTTGTGTGGTAGTCTGCGTTGACATGGGAGGCACGTTCTCTGTTGGCACTGCGGAAGACTCTGGTGTTGTCATCGTGGCTGATAGAAGATTTTAAACCTTTCTTGGAGGACATCTTCTGTTTGATGTAGGCTTTGTCGGTGAGGTCCCGTAGCTGTTGGAGGGACATTGTGCGTGGACAGGCCATGATGCCTAGATGACGACTTACTCCAGGGTGCAGGTTTCTTAAAAAGAGGGTTTTAAAGTTCACATCCTCTTCAAGTTCAGGGTCATCATGTGCAGCAAAGTATGCTTGTCTAAACCTGT
Source organism: Danio kyathit (assembly GCA_903798195.1). Lineage (NCBI taxonomy): Eukaryota > Metazoa > Chordata > Actinopteri > Cypriniformes > Danionidae > Danio > Danio kyathit. The sequence continues at coordinate 1,496,572 of CAIGQS010000068.1, forward strand.
GGTAGAAAGCTTGAGGTGTCTCTTGGCGACCTTGTTTGGTTTCCAGGGCAGTTAACAGTCCGTGTTCAGACTCAGAGTCTTTAAATTCTTTAATTAGTGCTGCACACAGTAGCTGGTAGTTTGACTTTATGTGAGCATGTTGTCTATCTAGAAAGCTTTGCACCTCGGGACAGGATGTGGATCTGAGGAGGTACCACCGGTCTCTGTCAGTCACATGAGGTCTTACTTCAAGATAAAAGTCTATGTCTCTGAGGTAGGCCTGGACGTCTTTGCTCTCTGTGGAGTTTGGGTTAAACTGGGTGATGTTTTTAGCCAGTTTGTCAAGGTCTTTAAGAGTCAATTCAAGTGCAGGTGTAAAACCTGTGTGCATAGGCTTTCTGCTTACATTAGAAGGGAAGAGGTCCGTGGCAAAGGCTGTTGATGGCTTGGTTTGCAGTCGTCCACTTCTTCCACTGTCAGTGATGATGAGGGAGTCAGTTAGGTTCAGCAGTGGTGATGCTGATGAGGGCTCCGCCCATCTTGGCTCTGGTTTCTGTTGGTAAGCGTGCAGAAGTTCATCTCTGACCCTGTAGAGTTCATCGCTGAAGTCATCAAGCTGTTGGGTCAGATGATCATTTTCACGGCTGTACCTGTTCAGTTGAGCTTCTAGAGCTTTTAGTTTAGAGTCTTTGTCTTTGAGTCTTGCTTCAGCTTCCTGTAGTTGCTGTTCAGCAGACTGGAGACGCTGTATCAGGTCCTGCTGGGAAGACTTTAGTTCATGACGGTCACGTTCAGCAACAGCAAGGGCCTTTTGGAGCTGTTCAAACTGTCTCTTAGTTAAATACTCCACTTCGTCTGGTACCTTGTGTTGATACTGGGTTTCCTCTTCGAGCTTGTCTGTGCAGCCTTGAGTGTGCAGTAGCTCTCTCAGGAACTCAGTGGTCTGACGCTTGAAATCATCCTGGGCTTTCACTTCCAGCTTGTCGATGCGGCTTTGTGCACGTGTCAGCTCCTTCTGAAGATAGGTGATGTGCTTGTCGCTGAGCTTGAGCTGGGCTGTGAAGGCGTGGCTTAGGAAATAGGTGACCTTGAATAGCTCTGCATGGTCGTGACTCTGGCTTGAGTCAGGTGACAGTTCAGTTGCCTTGCCGGTGAAGCCATCCGTGATTCCTCTTAGCCAGGTGTCCACATCTTCTCCTCGGGCAGTGGGGTTTGCAGTCAGTGACATGCTGGCACGCCGGGAGGTGAAGACACAGATCTTTGTGGTGTTATAAGCCTATATGTGGTGGAGCAGCTAAGTGTCGTGTCAGTGATTGTAAACCAAAATGAAGTGAGGTGATGGCTATGTGTTGGTCTCAGCATAAAAGATGGCTAGTGCTGTGAAGACTTTGCCACTTAAATGAGAAAGAAGAGAGAGAAAACAAGGTTAAAGCAAATTTAAACAGAAGGATATAAATTTTCTTTCAGTTGAAAATATTTCTAAATATTTTGTATCACTGAAAATAAAATAATACTGCTTCTATTTAAGAGGAAAAATGCTACAATTATTATTCTGAAATTTGTCTTGTCTCGATCTGACAGGATTGACACCACACACCTTACTTGTTGGACCGCTTACCAGCGATGCTTTCGAGGGGACGGTTGCTCAATACTTGTCTCTGTCAAGTGATCTTGGACAAAAAGTCAAAAATTAAATTGTATTTACAATTGCAGGGAGAATATGAGAACAAAGGATGGTTTAATTACAATCAAATTTGTTTCTTTTCTATAGAATTGATTGATTGGTTCTCTCAGGCTTGGTCCCTACAAACTTGATGAACAGAAAGGAAGACAGGAAAACTTAAGATAAAGGAAACAGGAAATACTAAAGAAAGAAGCAGGGAGAAGGAGAACTGGGTGGACCAGGTCCACAAATGGCTGTAAGGCCTTAACGTCTCACTACGAGTACGAAATTGCTAGTTGAGGTACAACTAAACAAAATAGACTATAAGAGTTGACTCCTAATTATTCAAAAATCAAAGTTGATGTACAACTAAATAAAATAAATTATAATGAGACAGGGTTGTCTCTAATTTATTCAAAAACTCGTAGTGAGAGGTCTCCTAGTGAGGGTAAGGAGAGAAAACAAGAAAACAAAAAAAAAACAAGCAATGGTTATAAGTACATAACCACAATGCAATTAAATAATGAGAAAGTCTGAATTTAATAAAACCGATTTTCTACAAAGGGGGGAAATTAAAAGTTGTAAAACTGGTATAATAGTGCTTAAACTTTCCAAGTTCAAGACTTATTCATGCCTAAAGTGATTAGACCAAAAAGGGAAATACTGGAATAATGGTAATTCAAAGTTATTTGTGGAAAATTTGAATCCCACTTTAATGCAGTATTGTGATTTACACAAAACACGAATAAAGACTTTAGTTTAATATTGTTAATCAAGTTGCAACTTGTATACTTAACAATAGTGAGCCAGTATTTCCTCTTTTAAAACAATCACTTGAATTTATAATCTGTGTTTAAATATGGAACACAAATCAGAAATAAAGAACAGTAAAATTGTATTTTGTTTTATGACAAAATACAAGTAAAGGAGGCATCAGAGAGTAAGAATAGAGAAGCCAACACATGCAAATGGTTAAATGGTTAAATCACTTTCATGTTTCTCAAACAGACACTGCATTCAACCACTGGAGGTTAAGCACTAGCCTTGCAGGCTAATGACTTTAGCACATCTAATACTGTCTCAATGCAAACAACTGCTAGTTAGCTTAACACGCAGTAGCTTGTTCTGGTGCCAATGCACTGCGCATGCGCAGTTCAGACTTCACTAGGAAGTGTCAGTGACTTCCTTGTCACAGGGTGACTATGGCAACCAAAATAAATTAAATGAGAAAAAAAAAATTGCTAGGTTAGTAGCATATGAATCTTTGCATGTAAAAGATCCAAGCATAAAACATGAAATGTCAGCGCATTTCAACACTGCAAAATAAAACACACTAATCATAAACGGTTCTATGATGTAGCGCTTCACACTCCTCTTAAAGAGTGGGTTTAAACATTAAGAAAAGGCAGTTTAGTACTGCAGTTAACTTAATAAATGCAAAGGTGATTTCGCCAGATCTCCTCTGCATGCCAGGGTTTCTGGACCCGTAAAACACAACAGGGTTTTCACTGTTGGGCACAAGACTTTAATAGTAAAGCTTCACTTGTACAAGATTTCAAAATACACCCGTTTAAATCACACTAATGCACACGTGACGTTACACGAGCTCTGTTCAGCAAACAGAAGCAGTTATGCGTTTAGCTACTGATAAAACAGGGTGAGAAACAAACAAAACAAGACAGCTTGCTGAATTGACAATGGAACACGCACTGACAATCAATCTAGCTATAAATAAATAAGGCCTTTTGAACAAAGATCGAGGAACACGCTCGATCCTTAATTTAAATACTGCAGTTTTAAACAAGTATAGCTATCTAAATGACACTGGAACACGCAGTGACATTAGCTACACAAGACATTACAGAAACTGAGGAACACGCTCAGTTCAACTTATAATATGAGATCTCAGCAAGCTCGTGGCTTGAGTGGCTATCTGAAAAGCACTGGAACACGCAGTGATTCAGTCTAGCAAAAAGGTATTCTAGAATTAGAGGAACACGCTCTATTCTAACCTTTATAAAAGCAGATCATCCCAAAACAGTTCACAGTTGTTCACAGCTGGGAGGCAGGTCAAAGGTCACAGCTCAGTCTTCCATTCACTCACACAGACGCGCTGCGCGCTCTCTGACTATGTCACACAATAGGGTAGTCTCTGATCTCTTTTGCAATAAAGAAATTGACCCGTATATATTTATAATCCAGTTTAATCTTGCCCGCATTCTCCACCAATTTAATGTAGGGCCTCGCACACGTAATACACAATTATGTAGTGCGTTAACTTTAAATTAGCTCAAAGGGAATATAACAGAACTTTAAAGCGGCTCCAAAAGAATCGACTCTCCTGAACTGAACAAACGACTCGTCCAGCGCTCGTTTGAACAGACAGGGCTGTTGACTCAAAAATGAATATTACTATTCGAACCAAAGTAAAACACTTTAATATTTAAGCAGGGTAACAAGATCTAGGGTATAAGGCATTAGATTCATAAGTATACACAGGTCACTTTCCTTTTAATACAAAAGAGACTTTATTGACTACGAACAAACTAACAAAAACACACACACACACGCATTCATACTGGTTGCAGACAAGGAATAGAAGGAAAGAAGAGTTTAGGAGAGATGTGGTGTAAAACCTCAAGATGTAAAACCTAACCAAGCGAACCAAATAATCAATTCAACCTTTACTGTTTCTTAGACAGGGTTATCTATCATTTAACATGATTAGCAGATCATACACCAGTTCAGCAATGGATCTGGAGATGTACTTGCGTTCCGTAGTGATGTGGTGAAATCCCTCCGTGGAGCGGGATTCCCACATGAGTTCGCTGGGGTTTGGCTGGTCGTTGAAGTGACGTCTCTGAGGCTGGTGATGAATGAAGTCCAGTAGTTTAAGTTGGAGACGGGCAAACTGTTGTCGTGTTGACAGGTTTCGCGACGCAACTTAACTAGACTCTCGCCGGAAAGAAAAGAAAGAAGAGTAAACGGAAGATGGGGAAGTTTGAGACTGGTCTCAACCCATCTTAATGTCCAAGTCCAGCTGGACTGGACCCGGAGAAGAGTTGGAAGTGGAGCATCTCCACTTCTCAACAGCTGCTGCTGCTTCGCTGCCTTTCGCCGTTCTGCCTCGCCTCGCCTTTGCCTAAAGAATGGTTGGGGAGATGGGTTTTATCACCAATGGTTCCGGCCCCTATAGAGCTGGATAAATGAGGCATTGTCCGTGGATCTGCGTGGCAGTCCCATGCACTTGGCGTGACTTACTCACATGGTGCTCAGACAAATAGCATTAAGCATACATTTATAATATGAAGATGATACATTTTACATATCTATAATTAAAAAGGAACGAAAGAAAGGGAAAGGATTTCACTCATTCATCTCAAATAACATACACATAATGGTACGTTTGTAATAACTCAAAGCATAATGGGTTATCCATGATTAATGCATTCTTAACATATACAGGATTCAGGTGTCATACAAGAGCAATAACATTACATTTCATTACAAGTCCGCTATCATCGTTTTGAGGATGATCTGATGAACTTTAATGTTTGATGATAGTTTAAAATTTCAGAGAGGATTTTGATTCTCTGTTTTGGAGCAAAGTCAGTCACTTCTCTGTCTTGCATGGGGGCTGGAAAACCCCATTTCCTGAGGTCAAACACAAGCTCTTTGTTAAAAATATTGTTCTCGTGACCAGTTACCCGTTCGTCTTGAGTTAACTTCATCAGTATAGTGGGTCCGATGACACTTAACTGATGATGATGAACCATCATGAGGCCGATAGCCTCAAAGCATGCGCTTCCTGCTCTGTACTGCACCAATGTGGCCTGACCTTCTGATTTTGGTCAGAGACCAAAAACGACTCTCGATCAAGGTGATTCTGATCACAGGTGTCGACTCAGTTATAGGTGTCTGCATCGAGTCCCCACAACCCGTAGTCTCATGAACAGTACAGTTGTACAGAAAAGTCAAAGACTGCAGTTGTCTCGGCCAATTACGTTTCGCTTCAGGGCCCAAAGCACGAATCATACCCCCTAGAGTTCTGTTAAACCGCTCCACACTCCCGTTTCCCATAGGATGGTAAGGGGTTGTGTGCGATTTTTGCACCCCGGACACCCGCAGAAGCTCACTAATCAGCTGGCCCTCGAAACTTGCACCTTGATCGCTATGTATGCGCTCAGGAAATCCAAAAACACAAAAGTATTTATCCCACAAGACACGTGCCACCTGTTTAGCAGACTGATCATTACACTGATAGGCTTGAGCCAACCTAGTAAAGTGATCAGTAATTACTAGGACATCAACAGATCTGTTATTATGATCTTCAGCAGACCAAAAGTCAATGCACACCAACTGTAGGGGTCTGCTGGTCACAATAGTCTCTAAGGGGGCTCGGCCCTCAGGCTCAGGAGTTTTGCTGACTACACACCTTTGACAATGACGTACATGCTCCCTAACATCCCCATCAAGACTCAGCCAAAAAAAACGACGTCTCGCAAGTCCCAAACTTCTGGACTGCCCCTGATGGCCTGCCTGATCATGAATGCCTCTTAACACCTCTAACTGAAGCGACTGTGGGACCACATATTGAAAACGCTTACCCTTAGACAACTGATCACGGGAGATTCTGTAGAGAATGCCGTCCTTCATAACAAATTTCTCCCAATGCTTAAGGTATCTGAGCACCCTAACAGACTCCTTAGCTCTCTCTCGTCTGGATGGTTTGCGATGACGCTCCACATAAAAAATAACCCTCGACAGTACACTATCAGAGAGCTGTTTCTCACGTAAATCACGCTTTGAGTATGTCAGTTGACTCTCTGGCTCAGAAACTATCTGGGGTAGATGCTCTAGGATAGACAAAGCACGAAGTCTCGCACCTTCATCCCATGCCTCTTGTGAATCAAGCGCAGCCACAACCTCCTCCTTATCCAAGCAAGTTCCAGCAACACTATTAGAATTAACGTGTCCAAGACCACTGCAAGGAGCGTTCGGCTTCCCTCCAGATCCACAAGACCACCCATCCTGAACTGACCCAGCAGAGAGTCCTTGCACCTCAATCAAAAGTCTGTCATACGATTCGCTCAACAGTCTAGAACCAATATTCAATCTCACAAATGGAACTCTACTCAAAGCATCAGCCACGACATTCTGTGAGCCCGGTATGTATTTGATGTCGAAATTGTATGCTGCAAGTTTGGCGACCCAACGCTGCTCACAACAATCTAGCTTGGGTTTGGATAGAATATGTGTGAGCGGGTTATTATCAGTCCATACCGTGAAAACATGACCCTTAAGCCAATGACTGAATTTCTCACAGACTGCCCACTTTAATGCTAAAAACTCTAAGCGATGTGCTGGGTAATTACGCTGAGATGGAGAAAGCGACTTACTAGCAAACGCTATAGGTCTAGCTCTCGATTCTCCTGGCTGCACCTGGGAGAGAACGGCCCCAATGCCGTCTGAAGAAGCATCAGTCGAAAGAACAAAAGGGCGGCTGAAGTCAGGGTGAGCCAAGACAACCGCCTGTACCATGGCCAACTTAAGATGTTCAAATGCCAACTGTACTTCAGACGTCCAATCAGTCACACTCAACTTCCGTAGTACACAGACCCGTTTATTCGCGCGACCCCGCTTGATCTTCTGTTTCTGACCCTTTAATAGATCGAAAAGCGGCTTGGCCACAGAGGAGTAATTGGGTATGAAATGCTGATAATAGTTGACCATCCCAAGAAACGACCTTATGCGCTTCTGAGACGGTGTAACTCCATCAGCCTCCATTAAGTCCAATCCGGTCATTTTGGAAATACTCTCCACCTTACTTGGATCTGTGGACACTCCAAACTCATCAACAACATGCCCTAAAAACTGCACAGATTTCCTTAAGAAGTTACATTTCTTGGGAGCAAGTTTTAAGTTATGTTTTCTCAATCGGCTGAAAACCATCTCAAGACGATCCAGTGCTGTAATTTCATCAGGCCCAAACACTATCAAATCATCCAAATAACATAACAAACTCAAGAAGTTTTGGTCCCCGAAAATGCTTGTCATCATGCGCATAAAACTTCCTGGGCTGTTACAAAGGCCTTGAGGAAGCCGATTGTACTCATATAAACCCATAGGTGTTGTAAAGGCAGAGTACTTTCGGTCATCCTCATGTAACGGCATGTTGTAAAAGCCAGAGGTCAGGTCCATTGTACTAAACAATGAATTCCCCCCTAATGCAGCTAAACAATCGGCCTGGTGGGGAAGTGGATGCGCATCTTTTAGTGTTCTCTTGTTTAACCATCGAAAGTCCGTACAGACACGTAAATCCCCATTCTTTTTCCAGACGAGGACTAAAGGAGATGCAAACTCGCTGGTCGACTTGCGAATAATCTCCTTCTCCTCCATTTCAGTCAACACGCGACGCAACACTTGATATTCGCTGGGTGCAACGCGCCGATACGGAAGTCGAAAAGGTTTTGTGTCTGAAAGATGGATCCTGTGAACAAATTCAGTAGCATTACCACAATCTAAATGATGGCGTGAAAACACATCATTATACTGCATGACCATCTCAGCTAACTTCTTCCTACAGGAATCAGACACATCACAGGAATCCAGATCAAGCCCTTCCAGACCAACAGATTTCAGTTTCTCTCCGATACAGCTTGAACCTAAGGAGACACTATCCACTGGCTGAGTTTTCTGCATCTGTGAATATAGTGTTCCATCATCCAAATCCTCGAGTGCAACACCTGGAAACAAGTCAGCTATCTTGGCATTACGCCTCAGAATAAGAGGTTTGTTCCATGTATTGATTAACTTCAATGGAACCCACCTGTCTCCCCAAAGATGTGTGACAAGTCTGGCCACCAGAATGCCTTTAGGTGCAGAACGAGAACTTGTAGGTTCTGTCAAAACAGCACTACCTGGCGACACCACTACATGCTTAGGCAGTCTTCCCCATACAAGGTACTCACGGCCAGGCTCTAAACAAACTGCTGAATTACATTTCACAGTTCCTATTTTGTCAGGAATTTTGTCACCCATCCAACGATTCAAGCCTGCAAGCATAGAGAGGTAAGTCTCAGCCATAGGATCATTACAACAAAAAGGTGTTGAAACTGTCGTCCAAAACAAGTCACATTGCTTAGAACACCGTATAATGTGTTTAATGACATTCGTACCAACAATGAATTCATCGTGCTGCCCACTGACAATTAAGGTAGGTACCAGCATTTTACATCCATAAATCTCCAGTTGAAGTGTCACAGTACGTTTAGGTTTTACCTGGCAACCACCACAACCTATTAATAGCACATCTGGGCTATCTCCATTTTGATCATTGATTATACCAGCCTCCAACAGTTTTTGCTCTGCACTTTCATTCATGGTACATGCCATAGAACCACTGTCAAGCATACCATTCAAGGCCACCTTATCGTCTACCATGACTGAAGTGTAGAACAAACTGTCACTGCTGAAGATAGCATTTGTGTTCTGAAACACTACATTCTCACTACAACAAGACTCTTTGGCAGACATGAAAATTTTTTCAGCATTTGCAACATTTACAACATTTTGGGAGTTACTTTCTAAACCTGCACAACCTCCCTCCATATACAGGTTGGTCAGTTTCCCGACTGAGACTGCGGACAGGCTGACTGTGCATGGCCGGGTGAAAAGCAGCTAAAACACAACCTGTCTCTCAGGCAGTGAGACTTAGTGGAATGTGAAGTAATACCGCAAACTCCACAGCCTCTTACCCTACCTCTGTACCTGGGAATCACATTCCTTTCAGGTTGGACGTTGCTACTCTGGTGCACTCTTTCCACCACCTGTTCCAGCATACCCATCATACGATTTAGGATATGTTCATCCAAATTTCCCTTCTGATCATCTGATTGTCGAACAGCTCTATCTGGACAGCAAGCACTGTGCACCCGGTCCTGCATGCCGTCAGACACAGGAGGGGGACTCGTGTAGTGTGCAAAGCTAGCATTCGTTTTTTGCAAGCGAGATATCGGCAAGAGATTGTCACATGGTAAAACATCAACATTTCTCACGTCAGGAGAGTTGGCAGATGTCAGAGACGAGCGTTGCTCTCTCTGATACTCATCCAATCTCCCCTGAACTTCTTTTGCAGTCCATTCGCTGATCGGCTTGTGCTTAAAAAAATCAGATAACACCGGATCAGGGCAGTATTTTACAAACATTCGAGCCACCTCCGCACCGATATCATCCATAACACGACCCTGTCTACGCAAGCCTTCATCTGCTAGATCTGCCGCTTTATTGACTCTGATCCAGTAATCCACTGCAGACTCACCTGACTTAGGCAGAGTCGAATAAAAGTCTGCCAAAGGAAGGCAAGATGGTGCAACGCTAAAGTATTTCAGGAGGATAGAGTAAATTATGTCAGGGTCACTCTTGACATCAAGAGACGTGTCGCTCCTTAAACTAATCCGTACAATATCCCCTGCTCTACCCATTAAACGTGACATTATTTCATCCGCCTGATTTTCAATAGCACACTTCTGTTTCAACAAAAGTGTTTTGGTCATTTCAATCCATTCATGTACCGGGAATTTATCACTTCCGTCTCCCCTAAAAATCACAGGGTCTCTGTCAGAAGTGACATGAACTGTTACACGGGAAATATCTTGCTTAGTAAAGCTGTCAGAATTTACCCCTCTGTTGACATGAGACTCTCGATTTACCGACATTGTACTGTTTTCTATTATTTTGGCAGCGACAGCATCACTTATTTGTTCACCCAGTCGCCCAAACATATCAGTTAGACAATCTAAAATTTGACCGTCACAACTGGTATTGCGTGTCGCAGACATATTTTCAATACTGTGCTGCGCAGGTGGATCATGAATGAAAAGCCCACGACCCACACCTTGAACATAATCAGATGTCACATGAGAAAGGCCCATCCTATTGACAGTGGGTTCATCTTTGCAAGCACTGTTAGTAATGACACCCCTCCCACGTGGAATAAAAGGGCTAATAGGAGTACTAACATTGAAACGATCGACAAATTTCTCACCCATTATTTTAAAACTAACAAAACAATGTAAGTTTGCAAAAAAAACAATAGTAGTTACACAATCAAACAAAATAGTTGCGAGTTTTCCTTCTTTTTTTTCTTTTTAGAAAGTCTTAAATGGCAAAAGGATGCACCCAAAAGTTTATAAATCAAATTATGTCAAACAGGGACGAAAGCAGCAACCTCTCGGCGATCTTCATCAAGTTGATCAGGTGATCTGACGAGTCACGGCACCAATGTAACGTTTCCGGTCCTTCGACTCTTCTTCCTCCTCTGTGTTGTGTTATTTTTCTTTTAAATGAAGGCCCGGACACAGTATTTGGTTGATATGTTTACTGTAATAATAAACAGTACAGCCCTTTTAGTGGATGGCTTGCTGCAGACATACAGTAAAAACCCCACAGCATGGCTGTCTCACAGCATCTGCTGTGTTACATTATTAAAGTCCACATTTGAACTGAAAATCATATGAACATATTGCATAAAACACAACAGTCACAATTAACAAATGAACATAAAGACATACCTGTAATAATAAACAGTACAGCCCTTTTAGTGGATGGCTTGCTGCAGACATACAGTAAAAACCCTAAATAAAATAGAAAATCAAATCAACCGCATGGCCTTGCTAAAGAGCACAATCCAGTAGACATTTATAAAAAGCCATATAACTTACAAAAGTACATGTCACAAGTCACACTGAATGCTCAATGATAATAGAACCGAATCATAAACTAAATCTCTACTTTTTTTAAGTTAATATTCATAAATTAAGACAGAGGATGAAAAACACCTACCCACAGCATGGCTGTCTCACAGCATCTGCTGTGTTACATCACTTCCTGGTTAACTTGTATGTCTGCAGTACCCCAAACGAACCACATGAGGGCACCCTAACATTATAAGACACTCATAACGGCTGCCTAATTCAGGAGAACTCACAATGAAAAACCTAACTTCGTTACACTCAGAAAACAAAAAAAAAGACAAGTGCGTGACATGAAGGCGAGCAGCCTAGTTCAAGTCATGTTTTGGTTAACTAACTCTTTAAATACAATTTTCTTGAGCTCTAAAGGAAAAAAAAAAACGCTAAAGATATCTGCCGTTAAATTAATTTTAGCAAAGACGCAACCGCCTGTCATTTTCACATTAGTTTTTCAGTTCGGGATTAATAGCCTAATAAAACATTTAGTTGGACAGTGGACACTGCACAGTCCGCGCTATAATAAATATCACAATTTATTATATTCATTATTATTAATATTATTAAAAGCTATAACATTTACAAAACGCAGAACCCTTTTAATGGTTTGCTTTCATTTTCAAATCGTTAAAGCACACATTAACAGTTGTGAAAAGAAGCATCCCATTATGCAGCAGAAGTAAGGACTTTTGAGTTTAAAGATGATCAGCCTGCGAAGTAAAGTTTACAGAGATATAAATGAAACAGGTCGGCTACAGTGTGAGTGAGTGGATTTGCCGCGGATCAACCTCTCACACTCTGTTTTGCTACACTAGCCTATGCCTTAAAATGTAACTAAGTAGCACATTTAGCTACTATTTTTTTTAAATGACATTAGATTGTAACATTTAACTTTTTCTTAACACTGATATTGGTTGGGTAATGAAGCGTGATGACTCTGTTATGCTGGTTTGACTGTTATATGAATAGTGAGTTAGCTTTGATGTGTGGGCATAGTTTGACATCTTTACCTAAAACTTTAAACATTTATATTATGTTAATTAAAACGGAAAGAAATAAGGAGAATAAAATATAATTTAATCCACTCATTTGGAGCTGAAGCCATGATCCGTCTGCGTTAATAAACGGTATCATTGATAAATCAGTAATAGTGAAACTGCATATTATTATTACTATAAAAAGTATATTACTGCATTAAGTCAGTAGTAATGCAAAGTAATAAATAAGTGAATAAATAGCCTAAATGAAAGGCGCCGAGCCTGCTCTCATGATAGGTACGCACAGTGCGTACAGCCGTACGCCTGCAGGCGCCACTGGGTAGGGTAGTATGAAAAGTTGCTAAGTTGGCAACACTGTAGTGTTCTGACTGCTCTATAAAAGATGAAGATGCTAGAAACATTCTCAGATGTAGGAACGGGCTGGCTGCCCTCCTCCAAACTCCAGCAGCGTGTCCTGCTGACGACGCGCTCTTCCGTCACTTCCGGTGTTTGAGCACGTGTGTTACGTTCGGCAACATGGCGGAGCAGCGACAAGCGGCGGAGGAGAAGAACACAAACACACACACACCGACGGACACGGAGAAGAACACAAACACACACACACCGACGGACACGGAGAAGAACACAAACACACACACACCGACGGACACGGAGAAGAACACAAACACACCGACGGACACACACACCGGGGAGACACTCTCCGAGGAGACGGAGACAACTGGAGAGATACACACGAGCTTCAAAGAGCTGGTGAGAGACACACACTCACACACACACACACACACACACACACACACACACACACACCAGATAATTTAACAGATATACACACACACACACACACACCAGATAATTTAACAGATATATACACACACACACACACACACACACGAGTTTCAAAGAGCTGGCGAGAGACGAACACACACCGCTCCGATAGCTGCTGCTGTGTGTGTCTGTTTATGATTCATGTGTGTGTGTGTGTTTTTCTATCTGGTGTGTGTCTGTCTGTCTGTGTGTGTTTCTCTATCTAATGTTTGTGTGTCTGTCTGTTGTGTGCGTGTGTGTGTGTTTATGTATCTTGTGTGTGTGTGTTTATGTATCTTGTGTGTGTGTGTTTATGTATCTTGTGTGTGTGTGTGTGTGTGTGTGTGTTTATGTATCTTGTGTGTGTGTTTATGTATCTTGTGTGTGTGTGTGTGTGTGTGTGTGTGTTTATGTATCTTGTGTGTGTTTATGTATCTTGTGTGTGTTTATGTATCTTGTGTGTGTGTGTTTATGTATCTTGTGTGTGTGTGTGTGTGTGTGTGTGTGTGTGTTTATGTATCTTGTGTGTGTGTTTATGTATCTTGTGTGTGTGTGTGTGTGTGTGTGTGTGTGTTTATGTATCTTGTGTGTGTGTTTATGTATCTTGTGTGTGTGTGTGTTTATGTATCTTGTGTGTGTGTGTGTGTGTGTTTATGTATCATGTATCTTGTGTGTGTTTATGTATCTTGTGTGTGTGTGTGTTTATGTATCTTGTGTGTGTGTGTGTTTATGTATCTTGTGTGTGTTTATGTATCTTGTGTGTGTGTGTGTGTGTGTGTTTATGTATCTTGTGTGTGTGTGTGTGTGTGTGTGTGTGTGTGTGTAGGGTGTCACTGAGGTCCTCTGTGAAGCTTGTGATCAGCTCGGATGGAAGAAACCGACCAAGATCCAGATCGAGGCCATTCCTGTAGCTCTGCAAGGTGAACACACACACACACACTTTCTCTTTCTTTCTCTCTCGTGCACGCGCACAATCTCTCTCACACACACTGAATGTGTGTGTCTGTCTGCCTCTGATGCAGATGCTTTACACACATATATGCGCACACACAGACGTGTGTTTGTCTCTCTCTCTCTCTCTCTCTCTCTCTCTCTCTCTCTGTATAATGCATGTGTCTGTCTCTCTCTATGGTGTGTGTGTAGGGCGTGATGTGATCGGTCTGGCAGAGACGGGTTCGGGTAAGACCGGAGCGTTCGCAGTGCCGGTGCTGCAGAGTCTGCTGGTGTGTGCGCAGCGTCTACACACACTCGTGCTGACGCCCACGCGAGAGCTCGCCTTCCAGATCGCAGAGCAGTTTGACGCGCTCGGCTCCAGCATCGGCGTCAAGACAGGTAACATACACACACACATCTGCCCCTCATCATACACTCACACACATAAAGACACTATAGCCTGCGGTGCAAACACACACGTGTGTGTGAGTGTCAGAACAAATGTTGGAAAGAGTTGGATTTACTTTACCTGTGTGTGTGTGTGTGTGTGTGTGTGTGTGTGTGTGTGTGTGTGTGTGTGTGTGTGTTTCAGCGGTGATCGTCGGAGGGATTGACATGATGTCTCAGGCTCTAGTTCTGGCCAAGAAGCCTCACGTGGTCATAGGTAAGGCACACACACAGGAGCTGTGTTTTATTAAATCAAAGGAGTTGTGGGTAATGTGTGTCTGTCTGACAGCAACTCCAGGCCGGCTGATCGATCACTTGGAGAACACCAAAGGCTTCAACCTGCGAGCGCTGAAATACCTGGTGATGGACGAGGCCGACCGCATACTCAACATGGACTTTGAGTCTGAGGTACACACACACACACACAAGTACACAAATACACAAACAAACAAGTACAAAGACAAACACACACACTCCAAATTCAGCTGTGTGTGTGTATGTGTGTGTTTTAGGTGGACAAGATCCTGAAGGTGATCCCGCGTGACCGACGCACATTCCTGTTCTCAGCCACCATGACCAAGAAGGTATGTTGTGTGTGTGGTTACCGGCCACTTTATTAGGTACACCTGTCCAACTGCTCTTTAACGCAAATGTCTAATCAGCCAATCACATGGCAGCAGCTCACTGCATTTAGGCATGTAGACATGGTCAAGAGGATCTGCTGCAGGTCAAAGTGAGCATCAGAATGGGGAAGAAAGGGGATTTAAGAGACTTTGAACGGGGCATGGCTATTGCTGCCAGACGGGCTGCTCTGAGTATTTCAGAAACTGCTGATCTACTGGGATTTTCACGCACAACCATCTCTAGGGTTTACAGAGAATGGTCCGACAAAGAGGAAATATCCAGTGAGCGGCAGTTCTGTGGGCGCAAATGCCTTGTTGATGCCAGAGGTCAGAGGAGAATGGCCAGACTGGTTCCAGCTGATAGAAAGGCAACAGTAACTCAAATAAGCACTCGATACTTACAGTATTGTTGCTGACCATGTCCATCCCTTTATGAGCACAGTGTCTCCATCTTCTGATGGCTACTTCCAGCAGGATAACGCACCATGTCATAAAGCGCCAATCATCTCAGACTGGTTTCTTGAACATGACGATGAGTTCACTGTACTCAAATGGCCTCCACAGTCACCAGAGCTCAATCCAATAGAGCACCTTTGGGATGTGGTGGAGATTGGCATCATGGATGTGCAGCCGACAAATCTGCAGCAACTGTGTGATGCTATCATGACAATATGGAGCAAAATCTCTGAGGAAGATTTCCAGTAGCTTGTTGAATCTCTGCCACCAAGGAGGCAAAAGGGGGTCCGACCCAGTACTAGTGTACCTAATAAAGTGGCCACTAAATGTATAACACTTGAGGTGGGTATAATAAATGTATGATGCATGTAGTGTGTGTGTGTGTGTGTGTGTGTGTGTGTGTGTAATATATAATGCATATATTCTGAGAGTGTGTGATTAAATATGTAACACATGTAGTGTGTGTGTGTGTGTGTGTGTGTGTTTAGGTGCAGAAGCTCCAGCGCGCCGCTCTGCAGGACCCAGTGAAATGCTCCGTCTCCAGCAAATACGCCACAGTGGACAAACTGCAGCAGTTCTACATCTTCATCCCCTCCAAATATAAGGTCAGTCTCTCTGCGCACAGGACACGTGTGTGTGTGTGTGTGTGTCCTCTCCTCCAGCACTCAGTGTGTGTGTCTTTGTGTGTGCAGGACTGTTATCTGGTCTCCATCCTGAACGAACTGGCGGGAAACTCCTTCATGGTGTTCTGCGGCACCTGCAACAACACCCAGCGTGTGGCGCTGCTGCTGCGCAACCTGGGCATCACCGCCATCCCTCTGCACGGCCAGATGAGCCAGGTACACCAGCACACCTGTGGAGGCATCACCGCTGACCTGTGCGTGTGTGTGCGTTCAGCTGACCTGTGTGTGTGTGTGTGTGTGTGTGTGTGTGCGCGCAGAACAAGCGTCTCGGTGCCCTCAACAAGTTCAAGTCAAAGTCTCGCTCAGTGTTGCTGGCAACAGATGTGGCGTCACGAGGACTCGACATCCCACACGTGGACTGCGTCATCAACTTCGACATCCCCACACACTCCAAGGTACAGCTCAGTCAGTCTCCGTGTGTGTGTCTCCCTTCTGCTGCATTTCCTGCTGTCACTTCTAGAGTCATGTATGTGAGCTGTTATAACTGCTGGAGTCATGTCTGTGAGCTGTTATAACTGCTGGAGTCATGTCTGTGTGCTGTTATAACTGCTGCAGTCATGTCTGTGTGCTGTTATAACTGCCGGAGTCATGTCTGTGTGCTGTTATAACTGCCGGAGTCATGTCTGTGTGCTGTTATAACTGCCGGAGTCATGTCTGTGAGCTGTTATAACTGCTGGAGTCATGTCTGTGTGCTGTTATAACTGCTGCAGTCATGTCTGTGTGCTGTTATAACTGCCGGAGTCATGTCTGTGTGCTGTTATAACTGCCGGAGTCATGTCTGTGTGCTGTTATAACTGCTGGAGTCGTGTCTGTGTGCTGTTATAACTGCCGGAGTCATGTCTGTGTGCTGTTATAACTGCTGGAGTCGTGTCTGTGTGCTGTTATAACTGCTGGAGTCGTGTCTGTGTGCTGTTATAACTGCTGGAGTCGTGTCTGTGTGCTGTTATAACTGCTGGAGTCGTGTCTGTGTGCTGTTATAACTGCCGGAGTCGTGTCTGTGTGCTGTTATAACTGCCGGAGTCATGTCTGTGAGCTGTTATAACTGCTGGAGTCATGTCTGTGAGCTGTTATACCTGCTGGAGTCATGTCTGTGAGCTGTTATAACTGCCGGAGTCATGTCTGTGTGCTGTTATAACTGCCGGAGTCATGTCTGTGTGCTGTTATAACTGCCGGAGTCATGTCTGTGAGCTGTTATAACTGCTGGAGTCATGTCTGTGTGCTGTTATAACTGCTGGAGTCATGTCTGTGTGCTGTTATAACTGCCGGAGTCGTGTCTGTGAGCTGTTATAACTGCTGGAGTCATGTCTGTGAGCTGTTATAACTGCTGGAGTCATGTCTGTGAGCTGTTATAACTGCCGGAGTCATGTCTCTGAGCTGTTATAACTGCCGGAGTCATGTCTCTGAGCTGTTATAACTGCCGGAGTCATGTCTGTGAGCTGTTATAACTGCTGGAGTCATGTCTGTGAGCTGTTATAACTGCTGGAGTCATGTCTGTGAGCTGTTATAACTGCTGGAGTCATGTCTGTGTGCTGTTATAACTGCTGGAGTCATGTCTGTGAGCTGTTATAACTGCTGGAGTCATGTCTGTGTGCTGTTATAACTGCTGGAGTCATGTCTGTGTGCTGTTATAACTGCTGGAGTCATGTCTGTGAGCTGTTATAACTGCCGGAGTCATGTCTGTGTGCTGTTATAACTGCCGGAGTCATGTCTGTGAGCTGTTATAACTGCTGGAGTCATGTCTGTGTGCTGTTATAACTGCCGGAGTCATGTCTGTGAGCTGTTATAACTGCCGGAGTCATGTCTCTGAGCTGTTATAACTGCCGGAGTCATGTCTCTGAGCTGTTATAACTGCCGGAGTCATGTCTCTGAGCTGTTATAACTGCCGGAGTCATGTCTGTGAGCTGTTATAACTGCCGGAGTCATGTCTGTGAGCTGTTATAACTGCCGGAGTCATGTCTGTGAGCTGTTATAACTGCCGGAGTCATGTCTCTGAGCTGTTATAACTGCCGGAGTCATGTCTGTGAGCTGTTATAACTGCCGGAGTCATGTCTGTGAGCTGTTATAACTGCTGGAGTCGTGTCTGTGAGCTGTTATAACTGCTGGAGTCGTGTCTGTGTGCTGTTATAACTGCTGGAGTCATGTCTGTGAGCTGTTATAACTGCTGGAGTCATGTCTGTGAGCTGTTATAACTGCTGGAGTCATGTCTGTGAGCTGTTATAACTGCTGGAGTCATGTCTGTGAGCTGTTATAACTGCTGGAGTCATGTCTGTGTGCTGTTATAACTGCTGGAGTCATGTCTGTGTGCTGTTATAACTGCTGGAGTCATGTTTATGAGCTGTTATAACTGCTGGAGTCATGTCTGTGAGCTGTTATAACTGCTGGAGTCATGTCTGTGAGCTGTTATAACTGCTGAAGTCATGTCTGTGAGCTGTTATAACTGCTGGAGTCGTGTCTGTGAGCTGTTATAACTGCTGGAGTCGTGTCTGTGAGCTGTTATAACTGCTGGAGTCATGTCTGTGAGCTGTTATAACTGCTGGAGTCACGTCTGTGAGCTGTTATAACTGCTGGAGTCACGTCTGTGTGCTGTTATAACTGCTGGAGTCACGTCTGTGTGCTGTTATAACTGCTGGAGTCATGTCTGTGTGCTGTTATAACTGCTGGAGTCATGTCTGTGAGCTGTTATAACTGCTGGAGTCCTGTCTGTGAGCTGTTATAACTGCTGGAGTCCTGTCTGTGAGCTGTTATAACTGCTGGAGTCGTGTCTGTGAGCTGTTATAACTGCTGGAGTCGTGTCTGTGAGCTGTTATAACTGCTGGAGTCGTGTCTGTGAGCTGTTATAACTGCTGGAGTCATGTCTGTGAGCTGTTATAACTGCTGGAGTCGTGTCTGTGTGCTGTTATAACTGCTGGAGTCGTGTCTGTGAGCTGTTATAACTGCTGGAGTCGTGTCTGTGAGCTGTTATAACTGCTGGAGTCATGTCTGTGAGCTGTTATAACTGCTGGAGTCGTGTCTGTGTACTGTTATAACTGCTGGAGTCATGTCTGTGTGCTGTTATAACTGCTGGAGTCGTGTCTGTGTGCTGTTATAACTGCTGGAGTCGTGTCTGTGAGCTGTTATAACTGCCGGAGTCATTTCTGTGTGCTGTTATAACTGCTGGAGTCGTGTCTGTGAGCTGTTATAACTGCTGGAGTCGTGTCTGTGAGCTGTTATAACTGCTGGAGTCATGTCTGTGTGCTGTTATAACTGCTGGAGTCGTGTCTGTGTGCTGTTATAACTGCTGGAGTCGTGTCTGTGAGCTGTTATAACTGCCGGAGTCATTTCTGTGTGCTGTTATAACTGCTGGAGTCGTGTCTGTGTGCTGTTATAACTGCTGGAGTCGTGTCTGTGAGCTGTTATAACTGCTGGAGTCATTTCTGTGTGCTGTTATAACTGCTGGAGTCGTGTCTGTGAGCTGTTATAACTGCTGGAGTCGTGTCTGTGAGCTGTTATAACTGCCGGAGTCATTTCTGTGTGCTGTTATAACTGCCGGAGTCATGTCTGTGAGCTGTTATAACTGCTGGAGTCATGTCTGTGAGCTGTTATAACTGCCGGAGTCTTTCTGTGAGCTGTTATAACTGCTGGAGTCATGTCTGTGTACTGTTATAACTGCTGGAGTCATGTCTGTGAGCTGTTATAACTGCTGGAGTCATTTCTGTGTGCTGTTATAACTGCTGGAGTCATGTCTGTGTACTATTATAACTGCTGGAGTCATGTCTGTGAGCTGTTATAACTGCTGGAGTCATTTCTGTGTGCTGTTATAACTGCTGGAGTCATGTCTGTGTGCTGTTATAACTGCTGGAGTCATGTTTATGAGCTGTTATAACTGCTGGAGTCATGTTTATGAGCTGTTATAACTGCTGGAGTCATGTCTGTGAGCTGTTATAACTGCCGGAGTCATGTCTGTGAGCTGTTATAACTGCCGGAGTCATGTCTGTGTACTGTTATAACTGCCGGAGTCATTTCTGTGTGCTGTTATAACTGCTGGAGTCATGTCTGTGTGCTGTTATAACTGCTGGAGTCATGTTTATGAGCTGTTATAACTGCTGGAGTCATGTCTGTGTGCTGTTATAACTGCTGGAGTCATGTTTATGAGCTGTTATAACTGCTGGAGTCGTGTCTGTGTACTGTTATAACTGCTGGAGTCATGTCTGTGAGCTGTTATAACTGCTGGAGTCATGTTTATGAGCTGTTATAACTGCTGGAGTCATGTCTGTGAGCTGTTATAACTGCCGGAGTCATGTCTGTGAGCTGTTATAACTGCCGGAGTCATGTCTGTGTACTGTTATAACTGCCGGAGTCATTTCTGTGTGCTGTTATAACTGCTGGAGTCATGTCTGTGTGCTGTTATAACTGCTGGAGTCATGTTTATGAGCTGTTATAACTGCTGGAGTCATGTTTATGAGCTGTTATAACTGCTGGAGTCATGTCTGTGTGCTGTTATAACTGCTGGAGTCATGTTTATGAGCTGTTATAACTGCTGGAGTCATGTCTGTGTGCTGTTATAACTGCTGGAGTCATGTTTATGAGCTGTTATAACTGCTGGAGTCGTGTCTGTGTACTGTTATAACTGCTGGAGTCGTGTCTGTGTGCTGTTATAACTGCTGGAGTCGTGTCTGTGAGCTGTTATAACTGCTGGAGTCATGTCTGTGTGCTGTTATAACTGCTGGAGTCATGTCTGTGAGCTGTTATAACTGCTGGAGTCATTTCTGTGTGCTGTTATAACTGCTGGAGTCATGTCTGTGTGCTGTTATAACTGCTGGAGTCATGTATGTGAGCTGTTATAACTGCTGGAGTCATGTCTGTGTGCTGTTATAACTGCTGGAGTCATGTCTGTGTGCTGTTATAACTGCTGGAGTCATGTTTATGAGCTGTTATAACTGCTGGAGTCATGTTTATGAGCTGTTATAACTGCTGGAGTCATGTTTATGAGCTGTTATAACTGCTGGAGTCATGTTTATGAGCTGTTATAACTGCCGGAGTCATGTCTGTGAGCTGTTATAACTGCCGGAGTCATGTCTGTGAGCTGTTATAACTGCCGGAGTCATGTCTGTGAGCTGTTATAACTGCTGGAGTCATGTCTGTGAGCTGTTATAACTGCTGGAGTCATGTTTATGAGCTGTTATAACTGCTGGAGTCATGTCTGTGTGCTGTTATAACTGCTGGAGTCATGTTTGTGAGCTGTTTCAACTGCTGGAGTCATGTCTGTGAGCTGTTATAACTGCTGGAGTCATGTCTGTGAGCTGTTATAACTGCTGGAGTCATGTTTATGAGCTGTTATAACTGCTGGAGTCATGTCTGTGTGCTGTTATAACTGCTGGAGTCATGTTTATGAGCTGTTATAACTGCTGGAGTCATGTCTGTGAGCTGTTATAACTGCTGGAGTCATGTCTGTGTGCTGTTATAACTGCTGGAGTCATGTCTGTGTGCTGTTATAACTGCTGGAGTCATGTCTGTGAGCTGTTATAACTGCTGGAGTCATTTCTGTGTGCTGTTATAACTGCTGGAGTCATGTCTGTGAGCTGTTATAACTGCTGGAGTCATGTCTGTGTGCTGTTATAACTGCTGGAGTCATGTTTATGAGCTGTTATAACTGCTGGAGTCATGTCTGTGTGCTGTTATAACTGCTGGAGTCATGTCTGTGAGCTGTTATAACTGCTGGAGTCATTTCTGTGTGCTGTTATAACTGCTGGAGTCATGTCTGTGAGCTGTTATAACTGCTGGAGTCATGTCTGTGTGCTGTTATAACTGCTGGAGTCATGTCTGTGAGCTGTTATAACTGCTGGAGTCATGTCTGTGAGCTGTTATAACTGCTGGAGTCATGTTTATGAGCTGTTATAACTGCTGGAGTCATGTCTGTGAGCTGTTATAACTGCTGGAGTCATGTCTGTGTGCTGTTATAACTGCTGGAGTCATGTTTGTGAGCTGTTATAACTGCTGGAGTCATGTCTGTGTGCTGTTATAACTGCTGGAGTCATGTCTGTGAGCTGTTATAACTGCTGGAGTCATGTTTATGAGCTGTTATAACTGCTGGAGTCATGTCTGTGTGCTGTTATAACTGCTGGAGTCATGTCTGTGTGCTGTTATAACTGCTGGAGTCATGTTTGTGAGCTGTTATAACTGCTGGAGTCATGTCTGTGTGCTGTTATAACTGCTGGAGTCATGTCTGTGAGCTGTTATAACTGCTGGAGTCATGTCTGTGAGCTGTTATAACTGCTGGAGTCATGTCTGTGTGCTGTTATAACTGCTGGAGTCATGTTTATGAGCTGTTATAACTGCTGGAGTCATGTTTATGAGCTGTTATAACTGCTGGAGTCATGTCTGTGAGCTGTTATAACTGCTGGAGTCGTGTCTGTGAGCTGTTATAACTGCTGGAGTCATGTTTATGAGCTGTTATAACTGCTGGAGTCATGTCTGTGAGCTGTTATAACTGCTGGAGTCATGTCTGTGAGCTGTTATAACTGCTGGAGTCATGTCTGTGAGCTGTTATAACTGCTGGAGTCATGTCTGTGAGCTGTTATAACTGCTGGAGTCATGTCTGTGAGCTGTTATAACTGCTGGAGTCATGTCTGTGTGCTGTTATAACTGCTGGAGTCATGTCTGTGTGCTGTTATAACTGCTGGAGTCATGTCTGTGAGCTGTTATAACTGCTGGAGTCATTTCTGTGTGCTGTTATAACTGCTGGAGTCATGTCTGTGAGCTGTTATAACTGCTGGAGTCATGTCTGTGTGCTGTTATAACTGCTGGAGTCATGTTTATGAGCTGTTATAACTGCTGGAGTCATGTCTGTGTGCTGTTATAACTGCTGGAGTCATGTCTGTGAGCTGTTATAACTGCTGGAGTCATTTCTGTGTGCTGTTATAACTGCTGGAGTCATGTCTGTGAGCTGTTATAACTGCTGGAGTCATGTCTGTGTGCTGTTATAACTGCTGGAGTCATGTCTGTGAGCTGTTATAACTGCTGGAGTCATGTCTGTGAGCTGTTATAACTGCTGGAGTCATGTTTATGAGCTGTTATAACTGCTGGAGTCATGTCTGTGAGCTGTTATAACTGCTGGAGTCATGTCTGTGTGCTGTTATAACTGCTGGAGTCATGTTTGTGAGCTGTTATAACTGCTGGAGTCATGTCTGTGTGCTGTTATAACTGCTGGAGTCATGTCTGTGAGCTGTTATAACTGCTGGAGTCATGTTTATGAGCTGTTATAACTGCTGGAGTCATGTCTGTGTGCTGTTATAACTGCTGGAGTCATGTTTGTGAGCTGTTATAACTGCTGGAGTCATGTCTGTGTGCTGTTATAACTGCTGGAGTCATGTCTGTGAGCTGTTATAACTGCTGGAGTCATGTCTGTGAGCTGTTATAACTGCTGGAGTCATGTCTGTGAGCTGTTATAACTGCTGGAGTCATGTCTGTGTGCTGTTATAACTGCTGGAGTCATGTTTATGAGCTGTTATAACTGCTGGAGTCATGTTTATGAGCTGTTATAACTGCTGGAGTCATGTCTGTGAGCTGTTATAACTGCTGGAGTCGTGTCTTTGAGCTGTTATAACTGCTGGAGTCATGTTTATGAGCTGTTATAACTGCTGGAGTCATGTCTGTGAGCTGTTATAACTGCTGGAGTCATGTCTGTGAGCTGTTATAACTGCTGGAGTCATGTCTGTGAGCTGTTATAACTGCTGGAGTCATGTCTGTGAGCTGTTATAACTGCTGGAGTCATGTCTGTGAGCTGTTATAACTGCTGGAGTCATGTCTGTGTGCTGTTATAACTGCTGGAGTCATGTCTGTGTGCTGTTATAACTGCTGGAGTCATGTTTGTGAGCTGTTATAACTGCTGGAGTCATGTCTGTGTGCTGTTATAACTGCTGGAGTCATGTCTGTGTGCTGTTATAACTGCTGGAGTCATGTCTGTGAGCTGTTATAACTGCTGGAGTCATGTCTGTGAGCTGTTATAACTGCTGGAGTCACGTCTGTGAGCTGTTATAACTGCTGGAGTCACGTTTATGAGCTGTTATAACTGCTGGAGTCGTGTTTATGAGCTGTTATAACTGCTGGACTCTGTGTTCTCTGCAGGATTATATCCACCGTGTGGGCCGCACCGCTAGAGCAGGGAGGTCTGGGAAGTCCATCACGTTCGTCACACAGTCAGTGTCTCTGTGTTTATTACTCTTATATCGCCCCTTGTGGAACAGCACAGAGTGGAATATCTCTATCCATGTTTGTCTTGATATGTATCTCAAGAGGTGTGTGTGTGTGTGTGTGCAGGTATGATGTGGAGCTCTTCCAGCGGATTGAAGCGCTGATTGGGAAGAAACTTCCTGCTTTTCCCACACAGGAAGAGGAAGTGATGATGCTGGTGGAGCGAGTGAGCGAAGCACAGCGGTTTGCACGCATTGTACGTACACAACCTGTGTGTTGTGCTGGTGTGTGTGTCCTGCTGATTTGTGTTGTGCTGATGCGTGTGTGTGGGCGTGTGTTCAGGAAATGAAGGAGAGCTCCGAGAAGAGGAAGCGGCCGAGCGCAGCACAGGAAGTGGATGAAGACGGCGAGCAGTCGAGCGGCGTGAGGAAGAAGGTGAAAGGTGGAGCGTTCAGACGGCCCTCCAGACGCGGACGCTGACCTCCCACTGACACCATCTCACCTTCCTCTTCTCATTGTAATAAACTCTGCTGCTGTTTTCCTCACACTGTCTCTCTGTCTGTCTGTCTCTGTGTGTGTGTGTGTGTGTGTGTGTGTTTACTGTAGACACCCACTGCAGTCATGTATTCAGTCTTTATATTTTTACTCTGAGTATTTGATAAGTCGGTGACGTGTTGGTGAATTATGCCCCAGTTGTGTATAATATAGTGCCGCTGCTTCAGCTGTGTGTCTATCTTGAATATGGATCAGCCAATCAGAGTCCATCATGATCAAACACTAATCTGTCAGGTGTGTAGTGAAGCTCTTCCTCTGAGCTGCTGTGTTCTGCTTCTGCCTCCGCTGTTGAGCAGACCTTTAGCCAGACACTGGCAGAGTTCAGCTGTAGTCTTTGGTTTCATTTTACCCGTCTGTCAGCCTCCTGCTCATCCACCAATCATCTCTAACTTCAGCTCCTGCCTCAACGCTGATTGGTCCTCTTCACCAGCGAGGGCGGGACTCAAAGGTTTACTGGATTTGAATGAGACTAAACCATCGTTAAGCTGCTGTCACACTAGAGTTTGAGCTTGTGAAATTCTGTCACACGGCGCTGTGAAAAGGGGCGGGATTAAACAAGATGATTAGACATTAATGAAGCGAGCGATTGCTCCATGTTTTACATTTCTGTTCAGAGAGGTCATGTTTTGATACTGGATTGGTCTCACACAGTCAAGTGATGCGATTTCACAGGTCAGAGTTCACCAAGCTTGAACTTTACACCGCAGCAAAATGTGAAACTCGACACATGACCCTGCGTTTCCGCTCTGACGCATTCGCGTGTATGAATGGAAGTCTATGGGGAGTAAAGTCCAGTGTGACCGCGGCTTTATAGAGGGGGTACAGAGCAAAACTGCAATACTTATTTCCTCATCTTGATTGTTTCTTCAAATCTGGCATACACCTGATGGAAACATTAGAAGCATTGACAGAACAGGAGCCTCCCTCATAAAACTGCTGGGTTCTGATGGGAAATCAGCATTATGAAGACGACTGTAGACTAACTTAACTCTGCTGTGGGGAGCACCAGCCGCCATTGTGTTTCATTCAGATCAGGGCCATCGCTGGTGATAATCACAGGGGCCCCAGTGTGTAAAGAGG
This sequence comes from Danio kyathit, assembly GCA_903798195.1. Taxonomy (NCBI): domain Eukaryota; kingdom Metazoa; phylum Chordata; class Actinopteri; order Cypriniformes; family Danionidae; genus Danio; species Danio kyathit. Next base: position 1,522,711 of record CAIGQS010000068.1, read on the forward strand.
TCTAGAAGCGTATACCCATACTGAGATATAGATGACGTTACAGTAAACTCTGTTAAAGGGCATTTCAACACATTATTTGGGCCAGAAACTGCTTTAAATGTCAGAGTTAAAACAGCAGTCAGTGAATGATGTACATGTCAGAGCTCCATCAGTCTGTGATGTGGATTGAGCACTGCATTTGTGTTAAACCTCCTCAAATGATGAGAGTTTCTCTAAATGACTCCTAGTGATGAGAGAATGGGTTACCCTGCAGAGAGGGTGAAGATAGATGTGATGTGAATGACCCAGCTCCTATAGTGCTGAACTCTATGGCCCAGTTTCACAAACAAGGTTTAAGGCTAGTCTTGGATTAAATTGCATGTTTGAGCTGTCTCAACTGAACATAACTTGCAGTGAGATGTCTTAAAATACGTCAGTGTCATGTTTTGTCTCCAGGTGCACACCAGTAATGTATTTTTCTAAGACTGTTTTTATAAATGTGGCTCAAATAGCCTAATTTATCGAAGGCCTAGTCCTGGCTTAAGCTAAGCCCTGTTTGTGAAACTGGGCCAATATCTACAGTTTTAAACATGACTAAATGCTTTAAATCATTAACAGCTCCACTCTGTGTCTCGTCATTTCGACGGTAAATCGTCCTGTTGAGTAATTAGGTCATGATTTGGCTTTTTAATCTGGTCGTTTTGATTCAGTACCTCATGATTGGGTCATTTAAAGGCTTGCCTGTTCTCCTGAGCTGGCCTCATAGTGTCTTTAGTTTATCATCACTTTATTGCCAGTTTGTACTCGAGGATTGCTTTTGTGTTGGTGATTAGAGCTTCCAGTACAGAGAGGACATGAGTGTATAACAGTTATAGAGAAATATAGTTTACTATAGAGTGTGTGAATTATTTCCAGACAGAGCCCTCACCATGATCAGCTTCTCTGCCTGAGCTCTTTATGTGTTCAGTAATGTACATACAGTATGTGTCAGGACTCTGCTCATGTTTACTCTGGCAGAGTCCAGGCATTGCTCATGCACGTGTCTCCTGTCTCTTCTGAACGCGCGGTCTCGTCTTTGTATCGAGCGCGCGCTCCCCCGAGGAGGCTCTGTTTGCGCGTGCTCGCTGTTCCGGTCTCACCGCTTCAGTTTCTGTTTCGGTTTGCGGGATCGGAACTGCATGCCGCAACTCTGCGTGCACGGTAAGTGTTTATAAGTAATTTACGATCTGTTATTTTGGCATTATACATCGTCATATAATCGAGAACAGTCCGTTTTTTAAATCTGAAATTGAATCCTGACTCGTTTGTAAATAAAGTCGATGTGTGTGTGTGTGTATCAGCAGGATGTGTAATGATGCATCGTGACAGTGTTTGAATGGTTACACCGCTAGTGTAGTAACTCTAGTAACTGATTAACTCTGAACAATGTTTAATTCCAGTCAGAGGGGGATCAGCCATGCTTAAATCAGTAGTTTGTGGATAAGTGCTAACACAAACCTTTTCTAACGATTCAGTTGAATTTCCTGAACTATGGGGTTAGATTTGCTGAATGAAACCAAACTTTAGTGAAAAGGCACAAAAATAAAACCAAACTAAATTAACAGACACACGGTCTTCTGAACTGTATTGTTGTTGATTTCACAGTCAGTTTAGACTGCGCTGCCAGAGTTACAGAGTTAAAACTAAACTGACTTTGAAATCAATAAACATACTGTTATCAGAATTTATATTTTTGTTTGTTTTTGCTAGAATAATGTTTTATTTATATTTCACAAGAGTTTCGTTGGGCACAAATCTAATCCCATAGTGAACTGGTCCGATTGGCCGTCTCTGGTTCCCTGATCCCAGTTCCTGGTTTGATTGTTTTGCATCATCTTTTGGATCACTGATCTTTGCCTGTTAGATTTCTCTAACATTAGTGGATTAACCCTTATGATAGTGTTTTGCATTTGTTTTGAGCCCTGCCTGCTGAATTTTCTTTATAATAAACACCAGGGGCTCTATTCTGATGATCTAGGTGCAAAGCGCAGGGCGCAAAAGCATTAAGGGCGTGTCTGAATCCACTTCTGCTATTTTAAGGATGGATAAATCCGCTGTGCGCCGCGGCTCATGCTCTAACAGGGCTGAGCTCGTTCTCTTCATGAGTTATAGCTGTGTTTGGAGAATAAACCAATCAGAGTCTCGTCTCTCCTTCCCTTTAAGAGTCAGTTGTGTCGTGCCATAGCGCATTTGCTATTTACATGACGACTTTGTAAGTGTAAAAACTGAACGCTTCACTAGTGAGAAAACAGTTAAACTGAGCATCTGCAGCGCGAGGACGAGAGATGAGCCTCCTCATTGTTTACTTTCACTTTCACTCTTTCATGGATAAGGAAAGGTGTTGAACGCACAGACATCCATTAACCTACATATTTAATTTAGTTTGTTAAAGTGGAACAGAAGCACTCAGTCAAGTTTACCTTATTTTGTACATTGTATTCCACTATAATGAAAATATATTAAACTCGATTAATAAAACCATTTAGAAGAAAACGGCATGTTTTACTATAGCTTTTAGACCTAGGGCGCCGCCATCTTGGAATATCGCTGTGTCTGACGTCACTGGGTTGGTTCAGTTTCTTCAGCTGAACAGATAGAGTGGAAGTAAAGGAGTGAACACGGAGACTGGAAAGCCTAATTTAACCCAGTGCGTAAAGTTGTGGGCGTGGAGCTGCTGCAAATACAAGCATCAGATGTGTGTCTAATATAAAAGTATATATGAAGAGTTTCATTGCAAAACGAGATGTATTCATTTTGAGAAATGTTGGTTATTTGACATTATTATGTAAGACATCAACAGTCCTTCCCAAAAGTTCCTTCACAATTTTTGTTCATTAAACTATTACTTGAGCTCAGTGAAGGCCAGGAACACAATATTCTTCAAATCCAGGATATTTTTATTCAATTTTATGTCTATAAATAAGTCAAAAACCATGCCGAAATGCAACATATTTATCTTAACATTGTTAAACATCTTAAATTGGTTAAAAAAACAATACATCATAAATATATGGAATAATATATACAAAGATTGATTAATAATAATAAGATTCTGAGTTAGTTTTGGCCAGAACGTACACAACACAACTTTTTTTTTTTTTTTTTTTTTTTTTTGCAAAACGCTCTATATCCACCTTAGGCGATATTCTACTACTGTAATACCATTAAGAAACGCTAGTGAATCAATGTTTGGTTTGATAAGTAAGATTAATCGATCACACCAGTTGCGTTTCCAGGCACAGCTTCATGTAAGGAAACGGGAGTGCGCACACGTTTTAAACAGTCGCGCGCATCACATCAGCTTTTGGCGCAAGTGATCATCCTCTCATTCGGTATTCACCTGCTCGTGTGAACACCGTTATCTTTGTCAGTCGTGCTGCTTCTCGATTCTAAGATCGCATTTGCCGTCTTTATTGTCTAACCCTGCTTTTAAGAAAACTACATCGAAAATCCATGACGTTATAGCTTGACTCTGAAGCTTTGATTCCCTGACTGACAGACAGCAGCTGATCAGTGCCTACGTAACTGACAGCTCGCCTACAGTATAAAGAATTAAATAATAAATGTTTTTTAGTTAGCCTATTGAATCCTCTTTTTAAAAATATATGTTTTTGTTTTGATATTATCGTTAAATCAATGAGCAAACTCGGAGTACTTCACCGGCGGTGACTCTCTTTCCAGGGGATGCTGAGCTCAAGCAGCATCCTAAATCTTCTGTATAATCAGGGTCGGTGCGTCCATAGAGGCGACCCAGGCGGCCGCCTAGGGCGGCAGAATAGGCGGCGTCTGCGACAATCTCCCCACCTCCCCGGTACGGTCCTCGCTGTCGTACGCGCAATCACAGCCGTCTCTCGTTTTTGCTTTCAGTTAGAAGGCGGTATGATCATCTTTTACCTAGAGCTCCAGTTCAGTTTGCTCTGGCCCTGTCTATAACCGTTATATCGCACTTTGTAAAGAAACTGGTCTGACGGATATCGCGTTTTGTGAAAAAATACATTTTAAAGTAGGCCTAAAATTAGGGCTGTGCGATAACACGATATTTGATCGTGGATGATCAAAATGACTGCACGATTCACTTTTTCAGAAAAATCGTTATATCGCCATATAGGGCTTAAACACGTCAAAAAATAATCCATTAGTTTCACTCCGAGCAGAATTTATATTTTTTCGTTTCTGTTCTGGTGTTCAGTATTAAGCAAAACAATCCGAAAACGGTTTTCTAGAAGAAAAACAAACCTGTTAATAACGTTATTTTATTACAAAGTATTGCAGGGCTCTAGAGTGCCCTGGTTTCTTAATGGTGCAAATAAAATTCTAATCGAGGGGTCAAATTAAATGAGTTTTCGATAAGTATTGTTATTGAAATATTTATAATATAAACTTGCTTTTGGTTGTAACTATACAGCCTCTGCGCTCTTACGCGCGCTCCCGCTCACCAGCAGTAGATGATTGACAGACGCCGCTTAAAGGCGCTACACAGCCAGCCCCGTCTACTTAATCCAGTGGCAAGTGCTGAGACACGCCTTCCTTTTTAAAAATGTATTTTACTTTTTAAATCTCTTAAATTAGGCTAACATAATCTCCCTCTGAGATATTAGTTTAATAGCGTTATGTGCTGTAGGCTATTGACAAACACCCCCTGTACAGTTTACACACTGCAGGTCTAGTTCTGATGTGTTATGAATTACATGTTTTAAATGACAGTGAGACATGCTGTATTTAGTTTTTATTGTAAAATATACATTATAACCCAGTACACAGTAAAATAATATTTTTAAAGGCCTATTGGCAGCGTATAGCCGTTAAACTTAATTAGTCCAAGCATGTTATTTTATTAATATTAAAACAAATTACAAACTAGCCACCTTTTGATTTTATTTCGTTTCCGTATATTTTTATCAAACGAAAAATGCAATTAATTGTGTCAGTGGTGCGCACTTTTGTTTTAATCAGAGAATAAGATTATATAGCCTACAGGGCTCGACAATAAGGACTGCCCGATGGCCCGGGGCCAGCATGGGAGACGCTCAGGCCTGTGTACAGAATGGTCACTGATCGGGCCAGTGCTGCCTTGTCACAAAAGTTTGGCTGCGACTGTCTGTCAAATGCGTGCAAATACAATTTCAGGGTGCTTTCACACACGTTGTTAGACGTTTGTTTCGGAATCTGTCTCTTTTCCCCCGTTAGCGCGGTTCGTTTGGCATATGCGAGTCCAGGAATCAGTTGGTCCGAGATCGTCTGAATGAGGTGGTCTCTGTTCGATTGAGCGGATCAATTGTAATGAGAAAACAAAACAATCCAACGAACTAATGACCCAGGCTATATCACAGTGTATTATGATTGTGTAATAGCCATATGTACGGCTATACGAAGAGGGAATGATACGCAGGGCGGGATGTCATTCCTACCGGTAAATGTGCGTTTCATGTCTAATGCGAAAGTGAAAGCATGCTGAAATATTACCGAGTGCTGTTTATCAGTTAGGAAGATTGACTAAAGTTACCATCTGATCATCTTTCCATATTTTAATCTTATAATATGTTGAATTAGGCCTGTTTTGTTCATTTCTGCACTGACAGCTCGAAAGAATGATCAGCATTGATCTGCTTTATGATCTGATGATCGGTTCATTTGTTACTTCTCTATATAATTTAAGCCTATAATGCAGAATTCTAGCCAACGTTTCTTTAATAGATTAATTCAATAGATATTTACAAAACTTGACAACTGAAATGAGGCTCTGTGTGAGAAAGTCTGACCTCTCTGATTTTTATTTATGTCTGTGGGTGTCCAAATTAAAGTGCACATTTTCACTTATCAAATATATACACAACTGGTCTACAGTTTGGGGTCAGTATGATTGTTAAATATTTTACAATAAGCTTCTCCTGTTCACCAAGGCTGCATTTATTTCATCATAAATACAGCACACATTGTAAAATTGTAAAATGTTATTGCACTATAAAATAACTGTTTAAAAGTAGTTTATCATTTAATTGAATCATTTATTTCAGTGATTTTAAAGATGAATTTGCAACTTCATTACTCCAGTCTTCAGTGTCACATGATCCTTCAGAAATCACTCTGATATTAATTATTATTGTTTTTATTATTATTATTATTATATTATTTTTTTTAAGGTAATAGTAAAATAAAAGCAATAATGACTGGAGTGATAATTTTATTTGAAACTACAATAAGAAAGCAGTTATTAAATTTTTTATAAATATTGAACAATTTGGCATTTTGTTAACATTTAATAAATGCCACCTTGATGAACTGAATAATTGTCCTTAAAAAAAAACATGACCCTGACCCCAAACTTTTGACCGGTAGCGTAAATGTGTGTGTGTGTGTGTGTGTATATATATATAAAATGTTATGCTGAATAAAAAGGGTAGGTATTACAATTGTGTTTGGCTTTTGACACATTATTTAAAATACTGTATTTGGCTAAGAAATAGCTATAATTAATTTTTTTTTTTTTTTTTTTGGTGGGGCCAGTGAAAATTTTGGCAGGGCAAGTAAAAATCTGAACCACTGGCCCGATTGGGCCAGTAGAAAAAATCCTTAGCGTTGAACCCTGGCCTATTTTAGTTATTTAGCGTAATATATAGTTATTTAGTTTAATTATGTAATTTATAAATATATAAATTATTTAGTGCTGTTTGGATTTAGGCAGGGCAACGCAGTGGCGCAGTAGGTAGTGCTGTTGCCTCACAGCAAGAACGTCGCTGGGTCGCAGGTTCGAACCTCGGCTGGGCTGGGTCAGTGTGTGTTTCTGTGTGGAGTTTGCATGTTCTCCCTGGGTTCGCGTGGGTTTCCTCCGGGTGCTCCGGTTTCCCCCACAGTCCAAAGACATGCAGTACAGGTGAATTGGGTAAGCTAAATTGTCCATAGTGTATGAGTGTGAATGTGTGTGTGGAAGTTCCCAGAGATGGGTTGCGGCTGGAAGGGCATCCGCTGCGTAAAATCGTGCTGGATAAGTTGGCGGTTCATTCCGCTGTGGCGACCCCGCAAGGGACAAAGCCGACAAGAAAATGAATGAATGAATGGATTTAGGCATAGGCCGAGTATTAATTTTACTTGTAAATACAAAAGATTATGCGGTTTAGTTTTTTTTGATGGCACTTTATTGCATGTTGAATACAAGGATTTTTATTAAACAAGTGCATACCACAAGATATTTTTGTTGGTTTAAAGATATAAAAAGTATCATTCTCATTTTCTTGCCTTATTTATCTTTAATACAAATATAAAATTGTATAAATTCATTGCAATGCGTGGTGCACCTAAGAAAAAAAGGCGCACCAAGGCAAAACATTAGTCGAGAGCCCCAATATTAAGAACGGAAAGATCTGCTCTGCGCCACAGCGCATGGTCTAACAGGGTTGAGCTTAATCTTTTAATGAGTTATAGATGTGCTTTGAGAATAAACCAATCAGTCTCATCTCCCATTCCTTTTAAGAGTCAGTTGCGTCGCTCCATTTGCTATTTACATGGCGGACTTTATAAGTGAAAAAACTGAACGCTTCAGCGAGAAAACAGCGCGAGAATGAGAGATGAGCCTCCTCATTTTTTACTTTCACTTTCACTCTCATGGATAAGGAAAGGTGTTGTACGCACATACAACAATTAGCCTATACATAATTATTTTCGTTTGTTAAGCGCAAAGAGTTGTTTCAAAACTATTTCTAAATTTAGTTGTAATTTCCAGCAAACGAATAAATGAACAATAATAATGAAGTGTTGTTCAAAGACTGAGTTATTTCCAAACACACATTCTATACCCCATACTGTCTAAAACCTGACAGGTGGGCAAATCTAAGCGTGTTTTAATAAAACAATATAAATATGCATATAGTAAATAATACTGCTAATAATAATAATAATAACAACATTATAAAAAAGCTAATTGTCATGAATAAACTGAAAAAGCGTCGAGCTGAAACTAGCAAACAGCAAATGCCTCGCGCCTTGCGCAGCATTGCAACGGGTGTAGGGGTGCCGGTTAATCCGCGGGTCAAGTAATCAAAAAGTAGGCTACATGACGTTTAATTATGGGTTGCAGGTTAATAAGTTGTGCAAACTTGACGTACTTTCTCTAAAATTTTAAAGTGTTTCGAGCTATATTATCTTTTTATAGACTGGCATAAATACGCATCACGGCCAGACATTTATAGTTTATATAAAAACGAGCGCTTAGCCTACCTCATGCGGATGCATATTCGGTTATTTCTTCAGTAGCCTTGTAAATAATGTATTTTAATAATGCATTGTTTATAAGGACTAAGCTATTAATTACTGTAATTCTCCGAATGGAAAATGCTTGGGTGGTTTGATCATATCATTCAAAACTTTAGGCTATCTATCATGTTTATGAGCTGCCCCTCATCCTTCACAGATCGATTTATCAGATGATTTGTCATAAGAGAAATATTAACAAAAGGATTTTCTTTATGGAGACCCATCTAAAAACAATCGACAATCAATAATTCGTTTTGTATAAATTCAAGTTTTAATAGCAAAAACTTAAACTGAAACATAACTTTGTACATGAAAGAGCAGGTTCTCGGTAACCTTTAAGACAAGGTTGCATCAGAAATGACTCTGGCTTATGACGTCTACTTCGCGGGCATTTCACGTTGTATGCTCCACATTCGCATTTGTACACATGATTTAAATGAATGCTTTTTGTCTCCCAAATTCATATAATAAAGAGAACAATAAAATAACGTTATTAACCGGTTAACTGTAAACGTTTCTGTTCAGAACGATTAAAGTTGATCTTGTTTTTTTTTTTTTCTGGTCCTGCAAATGTCATTCGTTTCCGTTCCTTGAACCGGTTCAGAGCCCTTAAATATTCTTAAACATACTCTTACCATGTATATTTTTATATGGGCACATTAGTTAGGTTGTATTGTACCTTTGTAATTTGCAAAATAGTACTTAAAAACCAACTTGAAAAAGAATCGGGATAAAAACCGTGAATCGTGATTTCCCCAGAAAAAATCGTGATATGATATTTTTTCCATATCGCCCACCCCTACTTAAAATGTACATTCTTCAATGTTATTAATGGCAGCAATTCACACATAGAATAAGGCACATCTGAACAGTGATCTCCAATAATAAAATCCAAATCTCAAAAAATGGCGTTTATCGCGTTTTGCAACCAAACTCTTCATATATTTATTCTATTTTTCCCCTTTTAATTACAGATCATTTGATGCGTATTGATTCACTCTCTGTATTACGCTGCCTGACTGGGTTTCAACCATGATTGTAACAGACTGAACAGCCTAATTTAACCCAATGCATGAAGCTGGTGCAAATACAACAAACACAAGGATTTAAGTGTCTTAAGTTGTGTGTTTTTCTTATTTTAATACCTCTCGTTTGATGCACTGTGGTCCACTCTCTCACACTGCTCCAGCGCTGCCTGACGAGGGGATTTACAGTCAGACTATTGCAGCAATTAAAATCATACATGACTTCACGCTTTACTGAGTCAAGACATATTCCCTTATCAAGTCGATCAACTGGAACTCTCGACATGTATGAAGGATAAAAACCTGCCATAAGAAACACTGCGCCAATCTTAGTTTGGTTTTAACACAAGCAGAGGTGAGGGGCTGTAGTAGTGTAAAGTGAAAGTACCCGTCCCCGTGACGTCAGCACCAGACCTGGTTGAAACCCATACAGGCAGTCAGGCTGACGTAACGGGGCAGGTACTTTCACTTTTCATTACTACAGCCCCTCACCTCTGCTTGTGTTCAAACCAAACAGATCAGCGCAGTGTTTCTTACCTGCTCTCAGCTGCTCTATTGAACAGTCTATTTTAGTTCCTCAAAATAGCAATGCGCCTCAACACACCTCCTTTATAGACCAGAACGCCTGTGGGTGCACATATGAGCACAAATGCATTTGCTATTTAAACAGCGTGGTGCAAAACGTCAAAATGACACTTGCATCCTGCTGAAACTAGCAAACAACAATTGCGTCGCGCCTTGCGCTGGGTGTATGATAGGGTTCTAGGGGTGTGACGAGATACGAGATTGGGTTCACGAGACCAGACCAGATTTTTTATTCTATTACTCCTCAGTGATGAAATGTATGAATGGAGATTAGTCTTTCATTCAACTGAAAAACAGCAAAAATGCTAAACTGTTTAGGGTCTTTTTTAATATCAACGTGTAATGAATGTTCTCTTATTTCTGTTTTAATGAATTATGCCGTACAGGGTATGCTGGATGTGTGTATGGACTGATAGGAGAGAGCTGTTTTAATGGAGTTTGATACCACAAGCCAAACGAAAACTTCAGCTTTTTCCAGACGGCATAAATGATGATGATGATGAGTGTGTGTGTATGCGCACTCTGAGGAGATGTGTGTGTGTGTGTGTATGTGGTGCTTTACTGACTTGGTGTGAAACAGCTCTGTGTGTGTGTGTTGTGGGCCATATCTTGTCGCAAAATGAGGCTAAAAGTCCTACACGATGATAAGAGTTTGCGGTGTTTACATGTCTGCGCTGCACTTCAATAATGCCACTTAAACAGGAATACTTCACGACTTAATTCCACTTGTGTTTATGAGGATTGTGACTTTCAGCATGTCTAAAGTGCTCATGGTTAATTTGTGTGTGGACAATTAACTTTGCTTTTGGATGCGGCAACTCTTGAACTCCGGTGAGAAAAAGCAGTTACGTCACACTCGCCCAAACAAACGAGTGACACGCAACACTGAGGCCAGCCCAAGTGTGAGCAAAACACTTGATGTGCAGTTCTAATCCAATCCTGGCTCCAGTCTTCAGTGCTAAACTCACCCTCACGCTCCATAATAACATCACAAGACAACTCTTCACCTCGACCAGAAATCTCATAGTGATTTAATCTCCCGAGATCTCGTCACACCACTAATAAACACTGCATGTGGATCCTCAGCCCTGTTGTGATGCTCAGCTTTACTCTAGCAGAGACGGATAAATGAGCAGAGATAAAGACAGTATGGTTTGTCTCTCTCACTGTCAGATGTGCTGTTGTGTTGTTCTCTCAGTGGTTTCTCCATAGTTTCACTCTCATGCTTTGAGTTTCTTTGTAAACTGATTCAGTTGTTTTACAGGAACGGGTCTAGCAGTTCCAGTTCTCCAGAAAACTTCCCTTTCCACAGTCATTTCTGAAAATGAGGAGACGAGAGAGTGATGCCAGCTCAGCGGAGGATAAGACACATCATCTTTATTTATGGTCAGTAAAGATTATTTCATTAAACACACACACACACAGATTTAAATCTGTCATCTATCAGACACACTGTGTAAAGACTTTTAAGTTCATTTGCTATACAGTACATCCTGAAAGTATTGATAACGCTTGACTTTTTCCACATTTGTTTGTTACAGCCTTACTCCTAAATGGATTGAATTCTACACACAATCCACCATAGGCTACGTTCACACTGCAGGCAAATGTGGCCCGAATCTGATCTTTTGGCCCATATGTGACTCAGGTCTTGACAGTGTGAACAGCCCAAACAGCATGGAATCTGATCTTTTCACTTCAGATTTGTGCCACTTTCATATGTAGTCTTAAATCAGACACAGATCTGATGTTTTGCAATGCGACCGCAGTGTGAACGGTTATGTCGGATTTCATGTGACTTTTACATAATCTTCGAGCGACATGCGTCATCATTCTGTGCTGCAGACATCATCTACACCTCTGCAGCAGTAGAATAACACACAGGGCGATTACTTTACCACAGGAAGTTTGTTGTTCATTTTGAAAAAGATTTTGAAGGCAAAACTGGTGCTTGTTAACCACTCTGGGTAACGATCGGGGCACGGGATGATCGCGATGCTAAAGAGCACCGGGGGTGTTGAGGAAAGGGGATCCATGCACAAAGGAGGGGGCACTTTCATTTTAAGGACGAACATTATCTCCGAGCGAATAAAGGGCAGGAGCTCAAGCACCCAAACCCCCATCTGCACGTGTCTGTTGTTTATAACGAAGTAAAATAAAATAACTGCAAACGCAGATAAACCGACTCCGCCTTCACAGTTCAGTCTGCGGCCGCTCATTAACCCTTGATGAGTTCACTACACCGGTGGTCAGACAGACGCGCGCCACGGTTGTCATAAATCACAAATGATCAGTGTTTTCTGTCACAAGGGACTTATTTTAGGTTTCAAATGCCGAAATACACATTAGTAGCAGCAGAACAACCCTTTACAGTTCATGTAATACACCACGGTTGTCTGTGAAAAGGGCAATAATCATATTAAGCATAATCTGACAGCGTGCTTCATACAGTACACACATGTGTGTGCATAATTAGACATTTTGTGTTGTCCGTAACTATACTTCTGTGCATGCGGGTCAGTTTACGACCATGATCTGTTCACACTGCAAATCTGATATTGGCCACATTTATAACAGCAGTGTGAACAGCTACGCAAAAACATCAGATCTGAGAAAAAATCAGATTTGAGCACTAAGCCTCGCAGTGTGAACGTAGCCTAAATGACAATGTGAAGAGTTTTTGAAATTGTTGCAAATTTATTAAAAATAAAAGCTGATAAATCACATGTTCATCAGTATTGACAGCCTTTGCTCAACACTTTGTTGATGCTCCTTTGGCAGCGATTACAGCCTCAAGTCTTTCTGAATATGATGCCACAAGCTCGGCTCACCTGTCTTTGGGATTTTTTTCCCATTCCTCTTTGCAGTACCTCTCAAACTCTATCAGGTTGGATGGGAAGCGACGGTGTACAGCCATTTTCAGATCTCTCTAGAGATGTTCAATAGGATTTAGGTCTGGGCTCTGGCTGGGCCACTCAAGGACATTCACAGAGTTGTTGTGAAGCCACTCCATTGATATTCTGGCGGTGTGCTTTGGGTCATTGTCCTGCTGGAAGATGAAGCGTCGCCCCAGTCTGAGGTCAAGAGCACTCTGAAGCAGGTCTTCATTCAGGATGTCTCTGTACATTGCTGCATTCATCTTTCCCTCTATCCTGACTAGTCTTCCAGTTCCTGCTGCTGAAGAACATCCCCACAGCATGACGGTGCCACCACCATGCTTCACTGTAGGGATGCTGTTAGCCTGGTGATGAGCGCTGCCTGCTTTTCTCCAAACGTAACGCCTGGCGTTCACTCCAAAGAGTTCAGTTTGAGTCTCATCAGAGCAGAGAGTTTAGTTTCTGATGGTCTGAGAGTCCTTCAGATGCCTTTTGGCAGATATCAGGTGGGGAGTGTCTTCCGTCTGGCCGCTCTACCATACAGGCCTGATTGGTGGATTGCTGCACAGATGGTTGTCCTTCTGTAAGGTTCTCCTCTCTCCACAGAAGAACGCTGGAGCTCAGACAGAGTGACCATCGGGTTATTGATCACCTCCCTGACTAAGGCTCTTCTCCCCCGATCACTCAGCTTAGATGGCCGGCCAGCTCTAGGAAGAGCCCTGGTGGTTCTCCATCTTCCACTTACAGATGATGGAGGCCACTGTGCTCATTGGAACTTTCAGAGCAGCAGAAATGTTTCTGTAACCTTCTCCAGCCTTGTGTCTCCAGACAATCCTGTCTCGGAGGTCTACAGACAATTCCTTTGTCTTCATGCTTGGTTTGTGCTTTGACATGCACTATCAACCCTGGGCCCTTATATAGACATGTGTATGCCTTTACAGATCATGTCCATCAGCTGAACTGACCACAGGTGAACTCCAATGAAGCTGCTGAAACATCTCCAGAATGATCAGAATGAAGCTGAGCTTAATGTAGAGCTTCACGCCAAAGGCTGTCAATACTGATGTACATGTGATTTAGCAGCTTTTTATTTTTAAGAAATTTGCAACAATTTCAGAAACTCTTTTTCCACATTGTCATTATGGAGGATTGTGTGTAGAATGTTGAGGAAATCAATGAGTTTAATCCCTTTTGGAATAAGGCTGTAACATAAACAAATGTGGGAAAAGTGAAGCGCTATCAATACTTTCCAGATGCACTGTGTAACTCTGTTACACAGGACAACTTTTAGACCTGTTAATAGCAGATGATTTACAGAACACACATAAAGCTGTAGTTGTTGTTGTTTTTGTTGTGCAGCAAGTGTAAACATCAGTGTTTGCCTCAGGATGAGCAGCCAGAGAGTGAACTCAAACAAGGTAAAGTTGACTTCATAATTAGATTCACTGTGACTGTAATGTGTAAACGGGGCACCATCAGCACATTGGTGAACGTTTTCATTAAAGTGTCTAAAAGGGGAACCTACTGTCTTCAGAAATGATCAGATGGTATTTCATTTTCATATTAGCTCAAATCACGTGTATTGTCACATGTGCTATGATGAGTGAACAGCTTAGGTGCTGCTCCAGAATACAACAACACACTCCAAATCAATACACTATTAACAGTTAAATACAGTCTGTACAAAAGACAATAAATACATAGAAAACACACATATGCAGACACAAATTAGTAAACAGTATTTTCAGTAATGCTAAAGTTGTCCTTCAGGAAACAGTATTAATCTGTGTATTGCAGGTCAGGCGAGCAGCAGTGTTCAAGCTGGAGTCAGTGTTGTTGCGAAGGCTGAAACAGCGGCAACTGTTACTACTTTTGTAATCAATAAAAACGACGTCAAAGGAGACATAAACATCAACTTGAACCCTGCAGGAGCTGGTACATGACTGCACTCACTCACTCACACACACTGCTCATTAACTGTAATTAGCATTATGCTCAGTGCTACTGAATCCTATTCCTATTTAAGTAAAGCTGTGGTCACACTGCACTTTTCTCACCATAGAATTCCATTCACACGCATGTGAATCTGGCAGATCGGCCCTCAAACTCCTCCTGGAGGACCGCAGCTCTGCAGAGTTTGGTTCCAACCTCCTCCAACTCTCACCTGCCTTATAGATTAATAGAAAACTATGCAGGACAGCGGCCCTCCAGCACTGAGTTTGGCCACCCCTGCTGTAAAGCAATAGTCTTCCAGTTCCTCTCAGTCATCAGTAGTCTGTGTGGCTGTTGAGCATTAGCAGAATCATAATCCAACTGCATGATATTTACTGAGCAGTTTACACATGTTATACCTCACATAGAAAGAACGATGTTATCCCAGGAGCATAAAAACAATCATCTTATACTGATTCAGCAAATATGGAAAATAAACTTGAACAAAGAAAATAGGGAACAAAGCATCTGAGAGTACGCCAAAAGGAAACATATAACACTGGAACAAGAACAAACACGTTATGAAGCAGAAACACATTAGACAGACGCTTATAGCCAGATCAGCTTCACAAATGTTCAGAGCTTTAGACGGGTGTGCTGGACATGAAGAGATCCACAACATGATAGACTTTAATTAAATGCTTTAATACAGCATAAAGAGTCCTCACTTTAGATTAGCTCACAAAACTGCATGAAGTTGAGTTAATAAAGCATTTTTTAACATACAGGGAAACCATTACTCTATGCCTGAATAGCAATATATATACATGTTGATTTGAGTAGTGTATTAATCATTCACTTACTCTTTCTGGATGATCCTGAAAACCACCAACTTTCAAAATTATTAAATTATGAAAATACAATCATTATGCGTGTGCAGAAAGTGAGCATACTGCATATACATGTGCATAGCCATGACTATAACACTGGCCACAGACTCATGCTGTTCAATAAGACACACACACACACACACATGATTTAACTCAATGTTAGAGTTCTAGAATAATACCTGACTCAGCATTTCTCTCATCGTTCTGTGCATTATTCTCTTTCATCTCACAGATCAACACAAGTGCTCAGAGACAGCAGAGGAACACACAGAGCCACAAGGTCACTCAGGTTATTCTTTGTCTTAGGATCCATTAAACTAACACAGTTGTGATGATATATAAGAAGAACTTAATACATTTATACAAGTGTTAAATTGAACCCTTAAAAGGTTTTAGATTTAACTGATATAACAATATTTAATTGAGCTGGTCCAGTGTATTACGGCCTTGTTCCTCCTGAATCCAAGGTTCAACCATCGGCCGGATCCTCCTCTCCAGTACCCTGGCATAGATATTCCCAGGGAGTCTGAGGAGTGTGATCCACCTATAGTTGGAACACATCATCTGGTCCCCCTTTTCAAAAATGGGAACCACCACCCCAGTTTTCCAGTCCATAGGTAATGTCCCCGACCTCCATGCGATATTGTAGAGACGTGTCAGCCAAGACAGCCCCACAATATCCAGAGACCTAAGATGCACAGGGTGAATCTCATCCACCCCTGCTGCTTTGCCACTGAGAAGCTTGCAAACTAACTCAGTGACCTCAGCTTGGGTGATGGGTGAGTCCACTCCTGCTTCCCCAGTTACTGCTTCCTTAATGAAAGACATGTGAGTAGGCTTAAGGAAATCCTTAAAGTATTCCTTCCACTGTCCGACAACATCCCCAGTTGAGGTCAACAGCTCTCCACTTCCGCTGTAAACAGTGTCGATGTGGAGCTGCTTTCCCCTCCTGAGGCACCAGACGGTGTGCCAGAATTTCTTTGGGGCCGACTGTAGTCTTCCTACATGGTCTCTCCGAACTCTTTCCAAGCCTAAGTTTTATCTTCTGCAACTGCACAGGCTGCAGCACGCTTGACCTGTCAGTACCCATCAGCTGCCTCGGAAATTCTTCAAGCCAACCAAACCCTGTAGGACTCTTTCTTCAGCTTGACGGCATCCCTTACTTCTGGTGTCCACCACTAGGTTCATGGATTGCCGCCGCGACTGGCACCACAGACCTTACGACCACAGCTCTTCAGGGCCGCGTTAACAATGTAGTCGGAGAACATGGACTTCTCTGTCTCAATGTCTCCAGTCTCCCTCAGGATCTGCTCAAAGCTCCTCCGAAGGTGAGAGTTGAAAACTTGAGGTTCAGCCAGATGTTCCCAGAGGACCCTCACAATAGGTTTGGGCCTGCCAGGTCTGTCTAGCTTTCCACTTGCCAGCGGATCCAACTCACCACCAGGTGGTGATCAGTTGACAGCTCTGCCCCTATCTTTACCTAAGTGCCCAAGATATACGGTCGGAGATCAGATGATACAACCACAAAGTCAATCGTTGACCTCAGTCCTAGGGTGTCCTGGTGCCATGTGCACTGATGTACACCCTTATTTTTGAACATGGTGTTCGTTATGGACAAACTGTGATTAGCACAGAAGTCCAATAACAGAACACTACTTGGATTCAGATCAGGGAGGCCGCTCCTCCCAATCACACCTCTCCAGGTATCACTGTCATTACCCACATGGGCATTGAAGTCCACCAGTAGAACAATGGAGTCCTCAGTCTGAGCACCTTTCAGCACCCCTCCCAAGCACTCCAAGAAGGCCGGGTACTCTGCACTGGTGTGTGACCCGCAGGTACAAACCACAGTAAGAGACCTATCCCTGACCCGAAGGCGCAGGGAGGTGACCCTCTGGTTCACTGGGGAAAACGCCAACACATGGTGGCTAAGTTGGGGAGCTATAAGCAAGCCAACACCAGTCTGCTGCCTCTCACCGATGGTTGAAACTAGGATTCAGGAGGAACAATGCGGTTTTCATGCAGACTGTGGTACACTGGACAAGCTCTATACCCTCACCTGGGTGCTCGAGGGTTCATGGGAGTACGCCCAGCCAGTCCACATGTGTTTTGTAGACTTGGAAAAGGCATTCGACCGTGTCCCTTGTGGAATTCTATGAAGGATGCTCTGGGAGTATGGGGTCAGAGGCGCTCTGTTAAGGGCTGTCTCGTCCCTGTATGAACAGAATAGGAGTTTGGTTAATCGAGAGCTTTGCCAATGCGAACCAGTCAATTTACATTCTGCAGTGAATTTATGCAGATTCTCAAAAATCTTCAGATTCTGCACCCTACTTACTATTGCCCAAGATAAAGTCCCAGTCTGCCACTGGTGTCTGTTATATAGAGTCCTGTAATTCTAAGTCTACTTCACTTCACCTTGAATAGAGTTTTAAACAGTTTACTAACAATATGCTAAACCTGATGTGAAAGCTTGCTCTATAAAGATTTTGTTTTTTCCTTCTGCATTGTTTGATTTACTTGAATCATTTGTTTTAAATAACAGAGGACAAACTGAGACAATTCTTGGAAACACATAAAAACAACATGAAGGAGAAAGCAGAATATATATTTGAACAAAATGAAGAAGCCGATCTGAAGGCTGTTTACACAGAGCTGTTCATCACAGAGGGAGATATGAGAGATGTCAATCAGGAACACGAGATCCTGACAATTGATGACGCTTTTAAGACAAAACCAACACAGGACGAGCCAATCAAATGTAAAGATATATTCACTGAACTTAGGAGCAAGAGTAATAAAAAAACAGTGCTGACAAAGGGCATCGCGGGCATTGGAAAAACTGTCTCTGTGCACAAGTTCATCCTGGACTGGGCAGAGGGAATAAACAATCAGGATATAGACTGTGTGTTCCTGCTTCCATTCAGGGTGATCAACACAATAAATGATGAGGAGTACAATCTGCATGAGCTTCTGCTGGAGTTTTATCCTGAACTGAAGGATATGGAAAAAGCAAAGCTATATGAGAAATGTAATATAGCATTCATATTTGATGGACTTGATGAGAGTCGTCTGCCTTTGAACTTTAAAAACAGAATGATGAATACAGTTGATAAGAGATCATCTGTAGATGTGTTGTTCACCAGTCTGGTTAAAGGGAATCTGCTTCCATCAGCTCTAGTCTGGGTGACCTCACGACCAGCAGCAGCCAATCAGATCCCTCCTCGATTTGTGGGATTGTTCACAGAGGTGCGAGGATTCACTGACCAGCAGAGGGTGGAATACTTCAGAAAGAGGATCACAGATGAGAATCAGGCCTCCAGAATCATCTCACACATCAAGACCTCTCGTAGTCTTTACATCATGTGCCATATTCCTGTGTTCTGCTGGATCACGGCCACTGTTCTTCAGCACACACTCAAGGAGAAAACTGAGAACATCAGCACCACACTCACTGAAATGTACATTCACTTACTGCTGATTCAGATGAAAATGAAGAACCAGAAGTATGATGACCAAGAAGAAAGAGATTACACAAAGCACTTAGATCCAAACAGAGAGATGATCCTGAAATTAGCCAAGCTAGCCTTCAAAAAGCTAACAGATGGAAACAGTGTGTTCTATGAGAAAGATCTGCAGGAGTGTGGAATTGATGCAAGTGTAGAAACTGAGTTCACAGGAATGATCGCTGAGATCTTTAAGAAGGAACGTGGACTCCATGAAGTGAAGGTCTTCTGCTTTGTGCATCTGAGTATTCAAGAGTTCCTCGCTGCACTGTATGTGTTCTTTTGCTTTCTGAAGGGGTGCGGCAGTGAGCTTCAGTTTTTCTTTAAGGAGTCACATAGTAGATCCAGAGAAAAGCTTCAGTTCCATGACTTGGTAAAGAAGGCCATCGATAAGGCATTGCTCAGTAAGAGTGGACATCTGGACCTGTTCCTGCGGTTTCTGATGGGCATTTCACTGCAATCCAGTCAGGAACCACTCATAGGGCTGCTCAAAGACACTGAAGACACAACAGAGAGCATCAGTAAAATAACTGAACATATTAAACAGCTGCAGGAAAAGGACATCTCAGAGCAAGCTTCAGTGAACCTATTTTACTGCTTACTTGAGCTCAACGATCAGTCATTATATGAGGAAATCCAGAGTTACCTCAGTGCACAAGCAGATCCAGGAAGAAAACTCTCTTCTTCAATGTGCACAGTGCTGGTCTATGTGCTGCTCATGTCAGAGAAGG
Organism: Danio kyathit; assembly: GCA_903798195.1. Lineage (NCBI taxonomy): Eukaryota > Metazoa > Chordata > Actinopteri > Cypriniformes > Danionidae > Danio > Danio kyathit. The sequence goes on from CAIGQS010000068.1 coordinate 1,542,518, forward strand.
TGCTGGATGAGTTTAACCCGAAGAGGTTTACCCAATCAAACTACAAGACACTCGTTCCAGCTGTGAGGTCATGCAGAAAGGCCCTGTGAGTAATTTCTCTAGCGCTGCTGTTTAGAGAAAGGTTTTGTCCTACATTACTGAATCATTCCAATGCATTGTAAAACATATTGTATTCTGTTTTGTCAGGTTTGATGGCTGTGGTCTTGATGAAACATGCTGTGACGCTGTGTCTTCAGCTCTACAATCCTCAAACTGTGCTCTGAGAGAGCTGGACCTCACTAACAATGCCCTGAAGGATTCAGGAGTGATCATGATTGCTGAAGGATTGAAGAGTCCAAACTGTAAACTGGAGACACTGAGGTCAGAGTTCAACACCTGACTGATTGAATGGTTGATTGATTGATTAAATGATTTTTTTAATCATGCGATTATTTCAAAGCTCTGTTTATGTAATTTGTGTTTATCTCAGATTGGTCATCTGTAATCTCACTGCTCAGTCTTGTGAGAGTTTGTCTTCAGCTCTACAATCTTCAAACTGTGTCCTGAGAGAGCTGGACCTGAGTAACAATGACCTGCAGGATTCAGGAGTGAAGCTGCTCTCTTATGGACTGAAGAGTCCAGACTGTAAACTGAAGACACTGAGGTTTGACATTCAGATTCACTGAATGACTATGACTTAATAATGTACATGTTGCGATGTCAGTTCGATGTACAGGGTTCATTGTATTATGGAACTATTCTTTTAGACATCATAGTGAACACTGAGACTGAGGTTGAAGCTGCGAGTGGTCTGACCTGATAAACTCGCACATCTTCAGCCATCATTCGACAGAGACGCACTATATCCGAAAGTGGGAGAATTGTCTCTTTAGCAACCTCTTGCGACACAACCTCTTTACCGTGGCGCCTCGTGATATTTGCAAATAAGTATTATCATTTGACAGTGACAGAGGAATGAAGTCAGAATGTGAAATTCAGCTGGAGAAGTGATTTAGACTGCATGGTATTCAATTATTGATATATTCAGCATAATTGGAGAATTTTCAATCATTAGAAATAAGAAAGCCAGTCCCTCCTCCCCTCCTGATGGGACATGTACTGTGGTTTAATCCAACATTCTTACAGAGAGCAGACAAACAATTCCACAGGCCAATGGAAACAGATGAGGGTGTGTGTGATGAAATGTGGATATGTTGTATGTTGCTGGTGTTGTGGTGCCATATGTGTGTGTTGTGTGCGTGTATAATGACAGGAATGTTCTCCAAGCATATTGTGTGTAAAGTAAAAAGAAAAACCTATTGTAGTGTCGTGTGGGTGTCGCTGCTCGGTGGAGTCACGCAAGGCGAGTTGGTTGTCTTTACTTTTGTCTGTCTTTACAAAAGGAGAATGGATGCTGCATGCTTCCACCAATGATTCCACGTCAGCGTACTGTCCAATTACTTATACAGCTATTACCCACCCTGGTGAGGGAGCTACACGCACCTTCCCTAATCATGCAAACAAAGGCTCCCGCACACAAAATCACAACCAAGCCTCCTATATATATATATATATATATATATATATATATATATATATATATATATATATATATATATATATATATATATATAGAGAGAGAGAGAGAGAGAGAGAGAGAGAGAGAGAGAGAGAGAGAGAGAGAGAGAGGGTTGTTTACACATGATTTGTGACCTGGGATGCCGTGTTTGTGAAACAGATTTAAAAAGAAAGAGCTAGTAATTCACTTGATCGACAGAGTTTGACAGTCTTGAAATAAGATTGTAAACAGCTAAATAGGACAGAGAAAACAGACCAAAGATGAGCTAAAAAAAATGGGCTTATTAAAATAATTTGATCGATGAAGTTTGATCATGATGACTAATTATTACATTTACAATAAAAATAGAATTTCAAGCAGAGCAAGCCAGAGAGCAACTGAAGCAGACAGCAGCAATCGATCAGCAAGACAGCAGCAATCGAGGCAGAGCAGCAATCCTAGGCTTTCATGCAACCATGTCAATGCTAAATTCAGCCAGGCTAGCTTAAATATGTCAGCTTAAAACCATCTTGCTTTTGTGCAGTAATCCTCTGGTCCTCCATCACCACACTGAAGCCTATCTGTGATTATTGACTCTGTGTGGTCAGATGGGTTACTTTTGTGTTTAAAAACAATATGTATGATATAAAAGTATTTAGTCAATATCTGTTTGTGTTTTTCCAGAAGAATACAATTCACCTTTTAAAAGCGATAAGATAAATTACAAATGGCATTTTAGGTTTCAGCCTTTGGTGACTAGTGTACAATATACAAATAATTACTGTCTGCCAGACTACAGGGAGTGCAGAATTCTTAGGCAAGTTGTATTTTTGAGGATTAATTTTATTATTGAACAACAACCATGTTCTCAATGAACCCAAAAAACTCATTAATATCAAAGCTGAATATTTGTGGAAGTAGTTTTTAGTTTGTTTTTAGTTTGAGCTCTTTTAGGAGGATATCTGTGTGTGCAGGTGACTATTACTGTGCAGAATTATTAGGCAACTTAACAAAAAACAAATATATCCCCATTTCAATGATTTATTTTCACCAGTGAAACCAATAGAACATCTCAACATTCACAAATATACATTTCTGACATTCAAAAACAAACAAAAACAAATCAGTGAGCAATATAGCCACCTTTCTTTGCAAGGACACTCAAAAGCCTGCCATCCATGGATTCTGTCAGTGTTTTGATCTGTTCACCATCAACATTGCGTGCAGCAGCAACCACAGCCTCCCAGACACTGTTCAGAGAGGTGGACTGTTTTCCCTCCTTGTAAATCTCACATTTGATGATGGACCACAGGTTCTCTATGGGGTTCAGGTCATGTGAACAAGGAGGCCATGTCATTAGTTTTTCTTCTTTTAGACCCTTTCTTGCCAGCCACGCTGTGGAGTACTTGGACGCGTGTGATGGAGCATTGTCCTGCATGAAAATCATGTCTTTCTTGAAGGATGCAGACTTCTTCCTGTACCACTGCTTGAAGGTGTCTTCCAGAAACTGGCAGTAGGACTGGGAGTTGAGCTTGACTCCATCCTCAACCCGAAAAGGCCCCACAAGCTCATCTTTGATGATACCAGCCCAAACCAGTACTCCACCTCCACCTTGCTGGCGTCTGAGTCGGACTGGAGCTCTCTGCCCTTTACCGATCCAGCCACGGGCCCATCAAGACTCACTCTCATTTCATCAGTCCATAAAACCTTAGAGAAATCAGTCTTGAGATATTTCTTGGCCCAGTCTTGACGTTTCAGCTTGTGTGTCTTGTTCAGTGGTGGTGGTTTTTCAGCCTTTCTTACCTTGGCCATGTCTCTGAGTATTGCACACCTTGTGCTTTTGGGCACTCCAGTGATGTTGCACCTCTGAAATATGGCAAAACTGGTGGCAAGTGGCATCTTGGCAGCTGCACGCTTGACTTTTCTCAGTTCATGGGCAGTTATTTTGCACCTTGGTTTTTCCACACGCTTCTTGCGACCCTGTTGACTATTTTGAATGAAACGCTTGATTGTTGGATGATCACGCTTCAGAAGCTTGGCAATTTTAAGAGTGCTGCATCCCTCTGCAAGATATCTCACTATTTTTGACTTTTCGGAGCCTGTCAAGTCCTTCTTTTGACCCATTTTGCCAAAGGAAAGGAAGTTGCCTAATAATTATGCACACCTGATATAGGGTGTTGATGTCATTAGACCACACCCCTTCTCATTACAGAGATGCACATCACCTAATATGCTTCATTGGTAGTAGGCTTTCGAGCCTATACAGCTTGGAGTAAGACAACATGCATAAAGAGGATGATGTGCTCAAAATACTCATTTGCCTAATAATTCTGCACTGCCTGTAATGTGATGTTGACTGTGTGTGTGTGTGTGTGTGTGTGTGTGTGTGTGTGTGTGTGTGTGTGTGTGTGTGTGTGTGTGTGCGTGTGTGTGTGTAGATTGTCTGGCTGTATGGTGACAGAGGAAGGCTGTGGTTTTCTGTCTTCAGCTCTCAGTTCAAATCCTTCACACCTGAGAGAGCTGGATCTGAGCTACAATCATCCAGGAGATTCAGGAGTCAAGCTGCTCTTTGAAAAACTGGGAGATACAGACAACACTCTGGACAAACTCAAGTATGTGGAGCATGTACATATGTTTTGTTTCTATTTCTCCTTAAATAGGAAGATGGTAGATAATTTGATGTATATTTACAAAGTCTGGATGCAGTTAAAGGATTCATTCACTTCCATGATAAAGATTCCTGATAATCTACTCTCCTTCTTGAAATGAACTCCAGAGTTCAGCTGCAGTTCTGCAAAGACATAATCAGTCAGACTGTGTGTCAGTCTTTCTCTAGGAACTTATGGAATTATATTTGTGCAAATAAAAATGAATCAGTTCACCTAAAGATGTAGTGGTCCTGGTGTTTGTGATCATGTGGTCAATGTAGATCCAGTCAAAAGGCAGAATAGAGTTTCAGGAGAAATCAGAATCAGTTTTATTGCCAAGTGTGCTTCACACACACACAAGGAATTTGTTTTGGCTACAGAAGCTTCCAGTGTACATAAAGTGACAAGTGACAACACAAAATTAAATATGAGAAAAGGCGATAAACATTAAACAGAGATGCAGTAAGTAAAAAATATCTGGATGTTGAATTGTATGTACAGATATGTTATAAATATACAGGTTATAAGGTGCTGTGTACCAGTGAAATGGAGAAAGTATTGCATTGTATATTGTTATAAGGTGCTGTGTACAAGTGCGTATGAGAAAGTATTGCTCGTTTATTGCCCAGTAGGGGAATATTTAACTGTTCATGAGGTAGATGGCCTGAGGAAAGGAAATTTTCCTGTGTCTGGCTGTTTTTGTGCTTGGTGCTCTGTAGCGCCGACCAGACGGTAACAGTTGGAACAGGTAATGTGCTGGGTGCGAGGCATCCAGAGTGATTTTGCGAGCCCTTTTACTCACTCTGGAAGAGTACAGTTCTTGAAGTGTAGGAAGGGCAGTGCCATTGATTCGTTCAGCAGTCCGGACTATTCGCTGTAGTCTACGGAGGTCAGTTTTGGCAGCTGAGCTGAACCAGACGGTGATTGAAGTGCAGAGAATGGATTGGATGACAGTTGAGTAGAACTGTACGAGCAGCTCCTGTGGCAGGTTGAACTTCCTCAGCTGACGAAGGAAGTACAGTCTCTGCTGGGCTTTCTTCACAATAGAGTCTATGTGAATGTCCCACTTCAGATCCTGAGAGATGGTGGTGCCCAGGAACCTGAATGACTCTACTGCAGCCACAGTGCTGTTCATGATGGTGAGTGGGGGGAGTGCAGGGGGGTTTCTCCTAAAGTCCACTATCATCTCCACTGTTTTGAGCGTGTTCAGCTCCAGGTTGTTGTATCTGCACCATAAAGCCAGCCGCTCCACCTCCTGTCTGTATGCAGACTCGTCACCTTTCCGGATGAGGCCGATAACAGTAGTGTCATCCACAAACTTCAAGAGCTTAATGGAGGGGTCTTTTGCGGTGCAGTCGTTGGTGTACAGGGAGAAGAGCAGTGGGGAGAGAACACATCCCTGGGGGGCACCAGTGCTGATGGTGCGGCTGTCTGATGTGATTTTGCCCATTTTGACTAGCTGTTGTCTATCTGTCAGAAAGCTGGTGGTTCATTGACAGACAGAGCTAGGGACAGACAGCTGGGTCAGTTTGTTCTCGGGCAGTGATGGGACGATGGTGTTAAAGGCAGAACTGAAGTCCACAAACAGTATCCTTGCGTAGTTCCCTGGATTGTCCAGATGTTGTAGGGTATAATGCAGTCCCATGTTGACTGCATCATCCACAGACCGGTTTGCTCTAAAGGCAAACTGCAGGGGGTCCAGCAAAGGTCCAGTGATGTCCTTCAGATAAGCTAGCACCAGTCTTTCAAATGACTTCATGGCCACAGATGTTAGGGCAACAGGTCTGTAGTCATTGAGTCCTGTGATCTTTGGTTTCTTTGCTATTGGGATGATGGTGGAGCATTTGAAGCAGGATGGAACTTTGCGCTGTTTCAGTGATCTGTTGAAGATCTGTGTGAAAATAGGAGCCAGTTGGTCGGCGCAGGTTCTCGGACAGGCTGGTGAAACACCATCTGGGCCTGGCGCTTTCCGTCTCTTCTGTTTACTGAAGATCTGACGCACATTATCCTCACTGATCTGAAGTGCAGGGGGGAGAGGGAGATGGCTGGAGGTGTTGATGGCTGTGTAGGGAAATGGTCCGGGCGGGTGTGAGGTGTCTGGTCAGAGGTGTCAAATCTACAGTAGAACATATTCAGCTCGTTTGCAAGATGTTTGTTGCTGTCGATGCTGGGGGGTGGTGTTTAAAAGTTGGTGAGGTCTTTCAGGCCTTTCCACACTGATGCAGGGTCGTTGGCAGAAAACTGGTTTTGCAGCTTTTTGGCATAGCTCTTCTTAGCCACACTAATCTCCTTTCAGTGTGTTCCTGGCCTGACTGTACAAAATCCTGTCCCCACTCCTGTAGGCGTCCTCTTTTGCGTGACGAAGCTATCTAAGTTTTGGTGTGAACCATGGTTTATCATTGTTAAATGATAAGTAGGTCCTGGTAGGGATGCATAACTCCTCACAGAAACTGATGTATGATGTTACAGTCTCTGTGAGCTCGTCCAGGTCGGTGGCTGCAGCTTCAAAAACACTCCAGTCAGTGGATTCAAAACAGGCTTGTAAGACCTGCTCTGTGTCGTTGGTCCATCTCTTAACAGTCCTTAATACTGGCTTAATAGTTTTAAGTTTTTGCCTGTAAGTTGGTATAAGATGAACCAGGCAGTGGTCAGAGAGTCCTAGAGCTGCTCTGGTGACGGAGCGATATGCATCCTTTATTGAGGTGTAGCAATGGTCCAGAATGTTATTGTCTCTGGTGGGGCATGTGATGTGCTGTTTGAATTTAGGCAGCTCATGTGTGAGTTTTACCTGATTCAAGTCACCGAGAATGATAAAAACAGAGTCCGGGTGTCGTTGTTCAGTCTCTGTGATCAGATCAGACAGCTGTTGTAACGCAGTACTCACGTGTGCTTGCGGTGGAATGTAAACACCGATGAGAATGAACGAGGAAAACTCCCACGGTGCATAAAACGGCTTACAGTTAATGAAAAGCACTTCCACATCAGGACAGCACATCTTCTTTAACACAGTTACATTCGTACACCACCTCCTGTTGATGTAGAAGCATGTCCCACCACCGCGCGTTTTGCCCCTTGATTCCGTATTGCGATCTGCTCTGTACAGCTGAAAGTCCGGTAGGTGTAATGCGCTGTCCGGAATGGCTTCGTTCAGCCAGGTTTCTGTGAAACACAGCGCAGCAGAGTTGTTGAAGTTCTTGTTTTTGCGTGTAAGCAGAAGTAGTTCGTCCATTTTGTTAGGAAGAGAGCAGAGATTCGCTAGATGGATGCTGGGCAGCGCCATTCTGAAGCCGCGCTGTCTCAGGCTGACGAGCGCGCCGGCTCGCTTCCCACGTCTGCGTGTCTTGTAGAGTTTCCAAAGAGCGTAAAAGAGTTTGCGGCAGTGTTGATTTTGTTGACAAAAATATGTTGTCAATTTTCTATCAACGGAAAGGAGATGAAAACTAAAAACCAACTAAGAGTGTAATAAGTATACTGAAATTTTCATTGAGTAATAAAAACAAGATGAACCTGTGAGTGAGGGAGGTTTTTTTGGAAAATATCCAATCAGAATTGGTGTGTGATGCGTGAGGCACATTTGAAAAGTAAGTGATCCACAGTAGATGTGAGATACGATTACATCATCTTCCATTGTCTGATTAAACTATAATGAAATGGTAACAGCTGAGAGAAATAGAAGAGATGATTCACATTTCAGTTCCAGAGTTTAGGTGCCAGATAAGAGAAAGATCTACGCCTACAGTTGATGCTGATATTCTGGGAATAATCAATTGTCCAGAATTAATTGAGCATAGAGGACGTGAGGGGCTATAATACAACAGGAGCTCCCTCAAATACTAGGGAACTCAGCCGTTCAGGGCTTTGTAGGTAGTCAATACAATTTTTAAATGTATAGGACGTTTAATAGGGAGCCAATGCACTGATGACAGAAATGGAGTAATATGATCTGCAATTTCAACTAGCTGAAGTTTGTTAATTAGGCCAACAGGGCAACCGCCTAGTAACCCATTACAATAGTCTAACCGAGAGGTCATGAAATCACCCCCAAACTACTGACTAAATATGAGGACTGAACTGAGAATCCATCAAGGGTCAGACAGTGCTCGGTTTTTGCGTGTGAAGTTTTTGGGTCCAATAAGCAAGACCTCAGTTTTATCTGAATTTAGTAAGAAGTTATTAGTCATCCAGTGTTTAATATCAGCTGTACAATCTGTTCATTTCCTAAATTCATACAAGTTATCAGGTTGAGAGGAGATATAAAGTTATGTATCATCAGCATAACAGTGGAAGCTAACTCCATGTTTTTGAATGGACTTTCTTTTTCTCATGGAAACCGGGCGAAACAGTGCCTTCTCTGAGCTCCTCCCTCCTGGCTATTCCTTTCTGAGTACTCCGTGAATATCCACTCGCGGTGGCGGTTTGGCTTATATCTTCAAACAAGGTTTTAACTGTCGACTGCTTCCTTTTGAAAGCTATAGTAGTTTTGAGTTACAGCTCGTCTTGGTACAATCTGCCTGCCCTGTATTATGTGCAGTTGTCTACCGCCCACCCAAATACAATAAGGATTTTATTCCAGAGTTTTCTGAATTTCTTGCTCAAATAATGCTGACATATGACTGGGTACTCATTTGTGGTGACTTAGAAATTCATATGACAGCTGGCTGGATGGACAGCAGATATGAATATTAGAGTGTGCCGTCTTCTTTTGATTTAACGCAATCAGTGATTAGCCCTACACACCAGCATGGCCATTCTCTGGACCTTATTATTTCACATGGGATACCCGTTTCCATCTCAGAAATACATGAAACTTGCATTTCAGATCATTTTCCCAGTTTTTTGAGTTTTCAGTCCCTCTTTCTGTCATACAGTCTTCTTCCTCAGCCTGTTACCGCCACACTATTACTTCTTCTACAGCTGAAGAATTTTCTGCAGCATTTAATAACTCTAGTTTTCACACTCAGTGTGATCTGGCTTCCTCCCTATGCCCGGAAAACTGTATTTCCAGCTTTAATGCTACCTGCTCAGGAATTTTGGATTCTCTTGCACCATTTAAGAGGAAATCCAACCGTTCTAAACCAGACCCCTGGTTAAATGACACTAGTCGTGATCTTGGGCGGCAGTGCAGGCAAGCAGAGCGCAGATGGAAGAGAGACAAACTGCATATTTCCCTGAGCATACTGAGGGACAGCCTTTCTGTCTATCAAAAAGCAGTTAAAGTTGCTAAATGGTCTTATCTGTCTGATATAATCTCATCTAACAGTAATTGTCCAAGAACATTTTTTTAATACAATTCAGTCTGTTTTAACACCTTCTATTGATGTTTTAAACCATGTGTCAAGCTCAACATGTGATGATTTTCTCCATTACTTTGTTGATAAGGTATCCTCAGTCAGACAGAGTCTTGATAGCCCTAATAATGATCTGATTACTCTTTCTTGTTCTGAGGCCATGTCTGTGCTTAGTGTGTTTGAACCAGTATCCCTATCCTATCTTTCAGAGCTGGTCCAGCGTATGCCATCTACTTATTGTTCTCTAGACATTCTTCCATCTAATGTACTTAAACAGGCGTTTGGCTCAGTGGGTCCTTGTATCTTATCATTTATTAATAACTGTCTCAACTCAGGTTCTGTTCCGACTGTGTTTTAAGCAGGCTGTGATTAAGCCTATCCTTAAGAAACCTAATCTTGATCCTGCTGTTTTATCTAATTTTAGACCAGTGTCCCATCTTTCCTTTTTATCTAAAGTCTTAGAAAAAGTAGTTTTTACACAGATGCAATCTTATCTTGAAACGAATCACATATTTGAGACGTTTCAGTCAGGTTTTAGAGCACGTCACAGTACTGAATCTGCACTTCTTAAAGTACAAAATGATATTCTTTGGTCTCTTGATGTTAAAAAACCTGTATTACTTGTGATGCTGGACCTTACCGCTGCTTTTGATATTGTGGACCATTCAGTCCTCCTGTCTCGCTTAGCCCATCAGGCTGGCCTACAGGGGCCTGTATTAGATTGGTTCAGATCTTATTTAACTGGTCGTAGTTTCTCAGTTTTGGCTGGTAACGTCACTTCTCTTTCTGCTCCGTTGACTTCTGGTGTTCCACAGGGTTCAATTTTGGGCCCTTTTTTATTTTCATTATACATGCTGTCGTTAGGGTCAATTATGATAAATCATAATGTCTCCTTTCATCTGTATGCTGACGATGTGCAAATCTATCTCCCTGTTGCCTCAGACTCTTCAGGTACACTAAAGTCTCTGCACGGATGTTTAGTTGACATCAATCGTTGGCTGTCACAGAATTTTCTTTCTTTGAATGAAGACAAAACAGAATGTATTTTGTTTGGCAATTCTAACCTGCCTAATGAGTTGCCCTCAAATTATCTTAGCTTTTCCCCACATTTTAGCCATGTAGTTAAACATTTGGGAGTGAACTTGGACAGTAGTTTAAAATTTGATAAACAGGTAAACTCAGTGATCAAGGCTAGCTTTTTTCAGCTTCGCCTTCTTGCCAAAGTTAAGCCATTTCTGAGCCAGCGTGATCTAGAGAAAGCCATTCATGCTTTTAGCAGTTCTGGACTACTGCAATGCACTTTATGTTGGAATTAACCAAACCCTACTCCATCGGTTACAACTGGTGCAAAATGCTGCTGCTCGCATGCTTACAAATAGTCGCAAACATGAACACATTACACCTGTTCTGTACTCTCTTCACTGGCTCCCTGTTAGCTTCAGAATTGATTTTAAACTACTGTTGTTGGTTTTTAATGCAGTTAATGGTCTTGCACCTTCCTATCTATGTGAGATTTTAAAGGTTCATAAACCAAACAGAGCCCTGCGATCAGCAGGTCAGTTGTTGCTGGAGGTCCCCAGATCCAGGTACAAACAATGGGGTGATCGTTCATTTGCAGTGGCAGGTCCAGAACTGTGGAACACCCTGCCTTTAGAACTTTGCATCATTACAGATGTGGCGCTGTTTAAAGCGAAACTTAAAACCTATTTATTTAGACTTGCTTTTGATACTCATTAGTACAAAATGCTGTTTTATTGACACTTGGGTTCTTATCATTTTATGTGTCTTAATGTTTACATTTCTTTTTTTAGGACTGTAAAGCACTTTGGGCAGCCTCCTGGTTATAATAAAGTGCTATATAAATGAAGTTTGATTATATATGCACATTATATATACTAGGTGATATTCAATGTGAACAGTAATGCTGTGTTCACACCAGACGCTGAAGAAGCGTCAAGCGCGAATGATTTACATGTTAAGTCAATGCAAAGGCACGAAAAGACATCCTGCAGCGCGATACATGCGAATGGCATGGCGTGAATTGAGCTTTTGCAAGTTTGACGTGCTAATCGCTCGAGTTCAAAAATCTGAACTTCAGCGGACATTTGCGCCGCGTTAACCAATCAGGAGCTTGCTTTTGTGGGGCATGATTGTGACGTAGCACCTGTTGTTGGTGTCCCGGGGAAATCCTCCAGCCGACACCAACAACAGTTCATCAAACTGGGCTTGGCTCAGTCAGAAGCACTGCTGAAAGCCTCCGTCATCCAGGTTAAGTTTCTGGAGGAGTTTATGAGCTCACAGAGCTGCTGCACCTCTGAAAGGATCTAGTGGACTCAGACACTGCTCCAAACGTATCGACGCTGTTTTACAGCCTTCATAAAGCACATAAACACAGTTATTTTCTCAATAAAATCCATGTTAGCATTTAGCAACGAAGCTACAGTCACCGGGCAGACAGAAGCCCGGCCCATCACGCGAATCCACATCTGTTCTGAAGTGAATTTGACGCGCGAATGAAGCGAGTAAACTCAAATGTTCACGCATTATTTACGTGCGAATAGCACGATTTATCCGCGCCTTCCGCGTCTGGTGTGAAAACAGCATAAGGGACGCAGAACTGAGCCTCGTGGTACCCCACAGTGTACTGTTGATCTGTATGATGCCTCTTCATGTCTATGGTGCACAGCATCCTCTTCTTCTTATGATTTTATTGTGGTTGGCAACCATCTTTTTTAACATTATCACCACCGTCTGGACTGGAGTGTGGAGCAGGAGTTAACTAACCCACTGGCGCATCCCAATTCGAATAATAGTCCTAAATAGAATTGAAAAATAGCATTAGTGTGTCCCGAACCGTGGTATATTGAAGAGTACGCCGAATGTTCCTGGACGATCGACTATTTCCAGTGGACTTTGGAAGTGGTGAACCATCTGTACTCTAACTGCTAATACATTGCATGCTGGATGTGAATTCGATTTGACCTACAAACTCAGATAAAAAGTGTGAACTAATTACAGTAATGTCAGCCGTGCAAGACTGTCAGGTAGAGAGGCTTCGGGAAAGATGTTTGAATGGCTATTAATATTAATATCTGGTTAATTGTAGAATATTTAAATCACATTATAATAACAATGTGAGCTTCTATAAAGACGTGTTTGATCAATAACTTCTGAATGCATAATTATCCAAACACCTGAGGAGATTTCTCTGCATGAAAGACTCGTGAGTTTCAGATGAACCTGCTGATGAATCTACAGGAAGATAGGAAAATAAATATGACAGTAATGTGTGGACAAATTATAATATGCGAATTGGGACACAGCTCACATATATTTAATAATTTAACAAGCAGAGGCAGTGAACTTAGTCAATACTCAGGCGAGGGCTTCCTCTGCTGCTGTGGTCATACAGATAATAAAGCGTTAATGACTGCTGGACTACAGTCTCCAGACACCCAAGAATAACTGTGAATCTGTGTGTGTTTACAGTGTAGATCATGGAGGAGAGAAGAGGATTACTGCAGGACTGCACAAATGTACGTCTACACACACACACACACACACAGAGACTGACACGCATACATACACACAGAAACACACACACACACACACAGACACACAGAGTGTTGTGTTCTAATGTGTCTGTTCTTGTGTTCAGACGCCTGTTTCCTCACACTGGATCCAAACACAGCACACACTAATCTCGCTCTGTCTGAGGAGAACAGACAGGTCAGACGTGTGGAAGAGAATCAGCCGTATCCTGATCATCCAGACAGGTTTACTGATCATCCTCAGCTGTTGTGCAGAGAGAGTGTGTGTGGACGCTGCTACTGGGAGGTGGACTGGAGTGGAGATGGTGTGTTTCTATCAGTGTCCTATAAGAGCGTCAGGAGGAAGGGAGACACTGATGAGTGTTGGTTTGGATGTAATGCTCTGTCCTGGAGCTTGAGCTGCTCTTCCTCCGGCGTCTCCTTCATACACAATAACAGCTGGACTGGTCTGCCTGTAGAGTCGATCAGCAGGAGGATAGGAGTGTATCTGGATCACAGTGCAGGAACTCTGAGCTTCTACAACATCTATAGAGACACAATGAGCCTCATCCGCTCAGTACACACCACATTCACTGAGCCGCTCTGTCCTGGCTTTAGGCTTTATTCCCCTGAATCATCAGTCAAACTCTGCTGATTTACCCATAATCCTCTGCTCTGCAGGATCAGTCAGTAAAGTGAGATGTTCTGGAGTCTCTTCATCACATTAGTCCTCAACTTCTGTCTCCTAGAAAATAAATGTGTGTGTGAGTGAGTGTATGGTGTTTGTGTGTGTCTGTGGGCAGGTTGTATAGCGTGTGTGTGTGTGTGTGTGTGTGTGTGTGTGTGTGCTATTCTCCCTCTGTCTTCCTCTAGTTTTGACAGTCAGGGTTTCTGTATGAATGATCTTCTCTAACACACTTTACTCTGATCATGTCATTATTTTACTGTACACTCTGATTTGTCCATCAGTAAGCTGATCATCTAGAGCTGATGGTTTAATTGATGACCAATATAACATGTCTGAACGCTGGAAGTTTGATCATCATCATCATCTTCTGTCTTTACTGTAAATATAATCATGGCTATTACAGAAAAATCAAAAGGTATGTGTGTCATATGGGGACAGATCTGGGTGGAAGATTTGCATTGCATATTATTATCATCTTCATGATTATTCTATCTACACTGTAAAAAATTAATCTTGAGGCTTGAAATTTTCATTAAAATTATTGATGTGGTCAATAATGTGCATATTTTGTTTACAATATTGATATTCTGGATTATACAATATTGAGAAGACTTTGCTATTAAAATCAAGAGATAAATTTGACTTTTTTTAAAGCGAACCAGTGCTAATATTAGGCTTAATTTGAGCAATTAAGCTCATAACATTGAGGAAAGACGGCTTCAGCTTTATTTGAAGAAAATTTACTCAATTATGCTGATTTGATTGAGATGTTTGCATTTGAATCTCATCTACAGCAGTGATCACACGACATTTTGAAGGAGCAGATCAACAGTGAGCATGTAAAGAGGTAAGCATGAACGGTTTATCATTTCTATTGTCTTAAAGGGTCACGAAACACATGTGTTGAGCTGTTGTCAGTCATATCTGTGTCCCACGCTGCTATAAACACTATCAGGACACATATATTGCACTAAAAAGTGAAAATTGGTTGTTTTTGCGTTATTTTGAGCAAATTCGTTCTTCCGGTTTGAAACTAATTTTTGAAGCTGCGTCACGGCCATGAGATACTTAGGTGTAAATCCAGCCTGGAGAGTGGCTGTCTGTACATGCAAGAACATTCTGACGTATCTGAGTGTGCGGCATTAATTCATGAGAAAGACTTTGTTCAAACCAATCAGCGCGCTCTATTGTGTATGACGGGAAACTTCATTAATATGCATGATAGCTCCGGAGACTGTTTACCTGTTTACACTGTACAGACGACAGAGAGACGCCACGTTGTGTTGCTAAAACAAGTGAAAGAACAAGAATTTGGAGACACGAGTCATCAGTGATGCACTTATTAGTGTGCTGCAATGAAGGTTTTGTTTTCATTTTCCCGCAGCTGGACTCACGTGTGGATTACAGTGCACGCGACAGAAACGCGTTTGTAAGGAACATTGTTTACCCGAGAGCTTTTCACATCTGGAAATGGTGAAATCTGGATTTGCCGCTCGTCTCCTTTTAATAAAAAGACACAGCTCCAGTGTGATTGTCTGTCTACAGATTTGGTAAGTGTGTGTGTGTGCAGTGCCCTTTGTTTGTTCATTCAGATTGCAAAGTTAGTTGGTATCGTCAGCAGTGCTCTTTCAGTGTTTAAAGACATACTATAGTCAAAATGATTTAGTTACTAAGTTTACAGTATGTTAATATCACTGCAATATTATAGTACAATATTATAGACTGAAAGATCCGCTGTAAGTGCTGCTTCTGAGTGTAAACATGTAAACACAAACTATTACTGTCGTAATAGTTTTCGTCGCATTTTGTGACAGGATAGTCTATACACACACGGCTTTCTGACGTTACCTACCGAGTGCATAAGTTACCGACAAATGCAGAGGATTTGTTTTCTCCCATTCATCATGCGGTATCAAACACTCCATTAATACTCCACTCTCCAGCAGTTCCTCGCTTTCAATATCTGGTTTGTCACTGCGGACATGCAGGAAATGTTCCTGAATAAAAGTAAAAAAGTGCCAAACTGCAGTTAAAGTCCACAAATTAATCATTTGGCAAGTAATTGGATTACTGATGTCCATGTAAACACAGTCACTGTCTTTCTCCTCTGCGTCTGCGTGCCCAAACGGAAACTCCCATATTTGCAGATCCTTCCCTCTTTCCCTCCCCCGACACTCCCACCTAAACAGAGATGGACACGCCCACTTTCATGACTTTTTCCAAACTAGAGGTGTGAAAACACCCTACTGAGACTGGGGGGGGGGGGGGGGGGTTTCGTGGCCCTTTAAGCTCTTTCAGGAAAGACACATGCTGTTCAAGCTTGTTTGGGAACATGTTTTTGCCATATGATGTATATATGTAACTGAAGGAGGAGCGGATCCAAATACAGATTTATTCAACATCAGTCAGGCAGGCAACGGTCAACACAGGAGCAATCGGGTACATACAGAGAATCCAGAAGTCATCATCGATGAACAGGCAAATGGTCAAAACTGGAGTAAGGCAAGATAAACTGGGAACAAGTAGGGATGGCTGACATGAACCTGATGTTTCGACACAGTGTCGAGATCCTGAAGTGCAAGTGTTTCGAAACACTGCACCGAAGCATGATCCGAAACACACCGGTCACGTGACTGAAGCTGTGGTCACACTGCACTTTTCTCCCCATAGACTTCCATTCATACGCACACGAATGCGTCAGACCAGAAACACAAGGTCATGTGTCGAGTTTCGCAGGTCGCTGCGGTGCAAAGTTCAAGCTTGGTGAACTCTGACCTGTGAAATCGCATCACTTGACTGCGTGAGACCAATCCAGGATTAAAACATGACCTCTCTGAACAGAAATGTAAAACATGGAGCAATCGCTCGCTTTATTAATGTCTAATCATCTTGTTTAATCCCGCCCCATTTCACAGTGCATGTTGTTACTGTGCTGTAAGTGGCTTTTGGGTTTGAATCCCGACTTACATTAAATCATGATTTCGGAGTATTTGTGCAATTTAATAATGTTACTGTTTTATGGTGTAGTCTAGATAGGATAGGACAGCTGCGGATACGCCATCAGTATAGCATCATTTTTGTAACACTGTATAACATTCACTCATTCATTTTCTTTTCAGCTTAGTCCCTTTATTAATCTGTAGTCGCCACAGTGGAATGAACCACCAACTTATCCAGCATGTTTCTACACAGTGGATGCCCTTCCAGCCGCAACCCATCTCTGGGAATCATCCACACACACTCATACACTACAGACAATTTAGCCTACCCAATTCCCCTATAGCGCTAGTGTTTGGACTGTGGGGGAAACCGGAGCACCCGGAGGAAACCCACACCAACACGGGGAGAACATGCAAACTCCACACAGAAACACCAACTGACCCAGCCGAGGCTCAAACCAGCGACCTTCTTGCTGTGAGGTGACAGCACTACCTACTGTGCCACCACGTCGCCTCAAATTAAGCATTTTCAATAAAAATATAAAACTCTGTTAATTATTAAATATTCTTTGCAGATATGACAGAACTGAAGTCAAACTGTAACCAGTGAAGCGACTAATGCTGTTGTTTAATGGAGGTGTTTAATCCTCTGCTTTAATTCAGGTGGTTTGGTGTGAGGCTGTGTCTGTAGTTTTATTTCTTGTTCTTTCCTTCAGTGATTGTGCTTGTAGACTCAAGATGGCACCGCGGATGGCCGCCTCGGTCTGGAGCTCTCCAGTTTTTGCACTGTTTTTGTTAGGCCCCGTTTACACTAATAAACTTTAGTTTTAAAACGGATAAGTTTTGCTACGGTTACACCATCCGTCCACACTACGCCGGAGTTTTTAAGCCCTGAAAACGGAGCGTTTTGGAAACGCTGGAGAGGTCGTTTTCATTCTGAAACGCTGCTGCTCCGTCTCAGTGTGGATGGGGAAAAACGGAGACATCTGAAAACGGAGGCCGGGCTGCAGACATTCTCCTCTCTGATTGGGGCTTTTTCCTCAATATTAAGTAGCCTTCACACAGTTCAGTCCTGCATCCTCTCCTTGTAAGTTCAGACTTCGCAAGTTTGATATGGAAAACAAACTCCGGAGTGTGTACTTTATAAAGTCATTCACATCACCCTGGCTATGCTGTTTCACTATCTTGACAATAAAATGAAGACATGATGTGAGGAACTGCCTATTTTCATTTTGATATTAACAACAACAGACATCAGAAATGTTGAGACGTCGTGTAGCTGCATGATATGAGCGTCATCTTCAAGCATATTTATAACAAAACGGACCCTATAACATTACTGTTTCCTTTCATTTTCATTGAAAATACGATAGCCGATCTTTTGCTGAATATCCGTTTTAATGATCAATAATGGCCATTATAAAAGTATAACGCACAATAAGTTTATACAATAGAGAGAAAATAAAGGCAAACAATCAGTCAGATGTGCAGAATCAGTGTCCGCAGTTACATTAATTAAGATATTAACCTAACTTATCTTTGCGCTCAGCCAAAACACGTTACCTGAGAACAAGTAATAGATTCAAAAGACCAAAGTCGGGGAATATGTCGTCAGATATAGACAACAAGATGAATTAAATATCACGTTTAACAAATATAGTGAGATTAGATCCAGCGGGAGATCCGTGATGAACAGTCCGACTTGCGCAGCTCTCATGTGGGTGTGTGTGTGCTCAAAGCACGCTGCAGTGCATGCCAGAGAATGTGTGTGGTCACGTGATGTGCGTTTTCACTGTTTTAATGTAGACGGAGAGCTGTTCAGAAACGCTGGGTGAAACGCTAGTGTGGACGCGGATCGTTTTTATTCTAAAACGCCGTTTTAAAACTAAAACATACTAGTGTAAACGGGGCCTGAGTCTGTCCTGTTTTATGTTTATCAAACACAATCAGTTATACCAGGGACGAGCTGCTGAACATTCGGCAGAGCCCACCAACTAATGACCAACTGGATACTGATTTCTCTGGCGTTTTGCGGAACATTGTCATCCGTATAAATGCTACAGAATAAATCCATATTCCACAAAACATGAGATAACCGTAGAATTTACAGTTAAAAACTGTAATTAGCTTTACGGAGTAAGACCTTAAATTTAACAGTTAAAAACCATATGAAAATATGGTTTATTGCAGTAAAATAACAATATACTGTATTATCCCTAACAGAAAAGATATGAATTTCCTGTGCAATAGAATTGAATGTGCTAAAATGTGTTTTGAAATGTTGAAAACCCATGAGATAACATTGTTATTATTTTGTTAAAGAATAAACCAACTTTTTGTTGATTTTAGTCAATGCTCTCTAAATAACATTCTGAAAAAAAATTGTTTCAAATCTGTACAAATTGGAAATGTATACTTAGTTGTTCTCATAAAATATTGTATTGTTAAGATTAGATGCAAGCGCTATGCACTTCCTTATTTAATTTCACATATACAAATATATCTTAAATGTGCTAATGAAACATATATATATATATATATATATATATATATATATATATATATATATATATATATATACAGTTGAAGTCAGAATTATTCGCCCTCTTTTTAATTTTTTTTCTTTTTTAAATATTTCCCAAATGATGATTAACAGATTCAGGAAATGTTCACAGTATGTCTGATAATATTTTTTCTTCTGGAGAAAGTCTTATTTGTTTTATTTCGGCTAGAATAAAAGCAGTTTTTAATTTTTTAAACACCATTTTAAGGTCAATATTATTAGCCCCTTTAAGCTATATATTTTTTCAATAGTCTCCAGAACAAACCATCATTATACAATAACTTGCCTAATTCCCCTAACCTGCCTAGTTACCCTAATTAACCTAGTGAAGCCTTTAAATGTCACTTTAAGCTGTATAGAAGTGTCTTGAAGAATATCTAGTCTAATATTATTTACTGTCATCATGACAAAGAGAAAATAAATCAGTTATTAGAGATGAGTTATTAAAACTATTATGATTAGAAATGTGTTAAAGAAATCTGCTCTCTGATAAACAGAAATTGGGGAAAAAATAAACAGGGGGGCGAATAATTCTGACTTCAACTGTATATATATATATATATATATATATATATATATATATATATATATATATATATTAGAGATGCACCGATGTATCGAACAACAATCGGTATCGGTCGATATAAGCTTTTTTTCCCCGCTATCGGCCATCGGCTGATAGTTTAAAAATAGCCAATGATCAGTGCCGATATATCCTGTCAATCAAATTGGGCGGGAGTGTGATGCGCTGTGTGTAAAGATGTCTCTTGTGTGGAATTACTTTGCCTTTTTTCTCATTGTGACCTACTTCAATTTATAAGCTATGCACAGCAAAGATTTTGCGAGGTGGAACTTCAGTTAAACATTTTAACACAACTAATTTGATTACACACCTTAAATGCCGACATGCGAAGGAATATGAAGAGCTCCTCAAAGCTAAAGCAGAGACCGCTTTAGCTGCAAAAGCTAAATGCCAAACAAAGGCTAGCGTGACTCCGTCTATTGCGCAAGTGTTTGACAGCACCCCGAAAATTTAAATCTGACAGCATGAAAGCGCGTGAAATTACTCAGAAAGTACTGGAATTTATTTCGCTTGATGACCAGCCATTCTCCGTAGTGGAAGACACTGGATTTCAGTGACTGGTAAGACACCTTAAGTCTCGCTACATTTTACCAAGTGGGCGTCATTTCGCCGACGTCTGCTTACCGGAGATATACAGCCGCGTGGCAGATCACGTTCACAAGCTGCTTCATAACGACTCCGCGATGAGCTTCACCACAGATATTTGGTCTTCAGATGTAAGCCCTGCTAGTATGCTTAGTCTCACTGCGCAGTGGATCGATTGTGATTTTAAACTTAACAAAGTCTTGCTTCATTCACAAGAATTCACCGGTTCTCACACTGCAATGGCGATCTCTCAAGCCTTCACTGACATGTTAGAAAAATGGAAAATTGACAGATCAAGAGTGCACGCTGTGGTACGCGACAACGCGAGGAACATGGCTAAAGCCATGACTGTTTATGAGACCATTCTCTGTGAAACAGTTGTTCAATTAGAGAAAATAAAGTTTTATATGCATTGTGTTCAGAATGATTGAATTATTGGAATTATTATGGGTTATTAATTTAGTGTAAAATGCAGAACCATTAAACTATCGGTATCGACATCGGTATCGGCAGATAGCACTCTAAACAATCGGCTATCGGTATCGGCTGAGAAATTTACTATCGGTGCATCTCTAATATATATATATATATATATATATATATATATATATATGAGAGAGAGAGAGAGAATTGAAATATTATTTTGCTTTAACTCTAATTTTATCTTTTTAGGGTGTGTGAAACAATCTGAAATTGAATGCTCTGTTTTGTCTCTGCTCTCATGAATTAGTTTTAAACATGAAATATAACCGTTAAGCATCATCCAATCATGATAAACATTGCACCTTGGGCAAAGAACGCGATTGGCTGAGTTCTCGTTGGCGCGGAGCAACTGGGGCATTTGCGTTCATGCCCGTTTATGCACGTCGGCAGTGGACAAGAGGACATTGACTGATTTTGCATCGACGGAGCAGAAGTGGAAACTTTCGGGAATATAAAGTGTCTGGGCAAATCGGTAAGTTAAACAGTTTTAAGCAGTGTGTGTTATTTGAATAGCATGTGCCCTGTTGACGGCGCATATATAGGCAGTGCATGTAGTGGCTCGTTTCCACTGACTGGTACAGTCCGGTTCGGGTCGGTACGGGTCACCTTTATCAGGCTTGCGTTTCCACTGCTAAAAGGGTACCAATGGTACTCTTTTGGTGGGCGTGGTGTAACGCTCCATTCACACGGGGCGTCAGCTTCAACACTTCCCATTCACTTTGAATGGGTGACGTCAGGCGTTGCCGAACTGCATTGTGGATCCGTCGGCACCGCTTCAGAGGCGTTGCTCGCTGCAGAAGTTGGGACTTGCTCAACTTTTCAAGCGCCGATGGAAGCATGAGCCAATCAGATCGCTGTATGCAAATACACCAGCTCAGACAGTGGTCTATTGCTGACTAATTTCATTGGCTGACGCTGCTATGATGATCGCGTCAGCCCCAACTTCAGACACGCCCTCTGTCAAGCGTTGATGCTGAAGCCCCGTGTGAATGGGGCGTAAGACAGAAAGTTTTAGTCAACGTCATTTTCACTCGAGAAAATGTCTACAGTAAAGCTGTACGGGGTCGCTCACATATCATATGAGCAGCACTTCTCACAAAACAGATGCTTTACACACATAAATACTTCTGTATAAATGCTTATTACTAACTTTACTATGAACATGAGTTGATTATAACTGCACATCAATGACAGTGTGAATAGTCTACTGTAACGTCTGCAATTATATAAAATAAATAAATAAATGAACATATATGAATATACACATATAGACCCTTACAGTCTCCGATATGTGACCAATTACGGAAACACACAGCAGACATTTAGCAGTTTAAAACAGCACTACAGAACGTGTTTGTTCACACTGTTGCAATGTTTAGCTGTTATTCTGTGGAACATCGGTGCAAAGCCGAAGGGAACATGTATTACATGTGAAACGTCACTGTAATGAACCACCATGCGTGTTAAAGTGTGGTGCTACAGTTTGCCGCGATATATTTCGTTCATATGGGGCATTTAAGACATCAGTTCACCGCGATTCATCAATGGATCGCTCGTATGTCAGCTCATAGACTGACTATCTTCGCAGCTTTAATGTCCCTGCATCTATGCTTGCAGTCGGTAAACAGCGGTGAACTGATGATGACTCTCACAGCCAGTCACAGTCATTTCTGTTGAACACAATGGCAAATCAGCGCTGTTTAAGAACGCGCTTCACACTGCTTAAATGTGAGCGGCAAATGGACGTTTTTAAAATGTTAGTAACGTTACCGACTGCTACATAAATTTCAGCATCGTGACAATACTAATTTACAGTACTGTCATTTCTTGTGCCATTTTAAAAGAACACGTGATTTTGAATAACAATAAGGAAACAAACTATTGCTGGTCCAACTAAGTATGTATGACTTTTTACAGCACAAATTTCTCCCAAAGCCCCAAAGCAACCAGTTCATCACCAGGATCAGTTTTATCCCAGAGTTCTTCGTGCTTATCTCACTTGTGAGACAGAAAAGGCTAAGTCTTTGGTTGCATAGGGAAATGGGGAGGATTGTTGTTTCTGCCATGATGAAAGTTACACCTTGCATCATTGTGTGGTAAGTTTAAGTTTTCTTAATATACAGTTACATTTTAAAGCTTTAATATTTATAATCTTTATCTTTAAAGTTGAGTTTACATATTTTAGCAGTGGTGATCGGTGCCTTTTCTTCCAGGCATGCTGGAATACCAAATAAGTGTTCAAGGTGTCGTGTGTGTGTGTGTGTGTGTGTGTGTGTGTGTGTGTGTGTGTGTGTGTGTGTGTGTGTGTGTGTGTGTGTGTGTGTGTGTGTGTGTGTGTGTGTGTGTGTGTGTGTGGCTCGTCATGTCAAAATATTTGTTTCACATGTTCTGAACATAAGTGCATGCTGTATCACGTCAAAATAGATGCCCACGCAGACATGTTAAACAAAAGTTTAACATAAAAGAGGATCACCTTTACAATATGCTCAAAAATCACTACCTTAACTCTGATTTTACAATAATTAAGTGAGTATCTAGCAAACACAAGCATCCCTTTTATCATAATCCATAATAGCTTCGTATTAGGCGTGGAACACATATTTTAACATGATGAGCCACACACATGACGAGTTTTGGACAAGCTTCACATTCCAGCAGGCCTGGAAGTGGAGGCACTGACCGCCACTGCATTTTACATACTGCTTGCAGTGTATGTTTTTCAATTAGTACTGCCCAGATCAAACTGCACCACATAATAGAGGCTTTTACATATATTCCACAACACTGACTAATAACTGTACAAAAATAATCCAATTCAAAAGCTTTGACACCCTAAAGCCATTACTGCATGATGTTACCTAAATCATAAGCATTTCTGTGTTTTGTGATAACTATTCAGTGTCTTGTTTAATTGGAGTCATACATCTTCTGAACAATTATTTAGAAAAAGGTCTTGCACATTATTTGGTTATTGTCAAGTTCTGCATATTTGGCCTCAATATATTGTCCACATTTATTAGGGGGAATAGCTAAGAATGTCCTTAAAGGGCACCTAAGGTGAAAAATTTACTTTTTAAGTTGTTTGGACAGACACTCAGTCCTTTTTTTTTTTTTTTTCAATTTAACAACATAAAAATGGTGGACCAATTGGAGCGGTTTTGAGATCGACCGCAACTTGAACTTGACGTAGGAGTGTGGTCCCCCCGCCCACCAGTATTGATTGACAGGTGCGCATTACCATATCCTCAGTTTGTTGTTTCACGTCTGCCATTTTCAGCGTGTGAGTCAAAGCGACGTCACCAAAGAAACACCCTTGCTCTATTTTTAGATGTCATGCTGTGTTCACACCAGACACGTAACGCGCGGATAAATCATGCTATTCACGCGTAAATAGCTGCATGAACATTTGAGTTTACTCGCTTCATTCGCGCGTCAAATTCACTGCAGAACAGATGCGGATTCGCGTCATGGGCAGGGCTTGTCTGCCCGGTGACTGTAACTTCGTTGCTAAATGGCTAACATGGATTTTATTGATAAAATAACTGTGTTTAAGTGCTTTATGAAGGCTGATAAACCTTGGAGCAGTGTCTGAGTCCACTAGATACTTTCAGAGGTGCACCCAGCGCTGTGGGCTCATAAACTCCTCCAGAAACGTAACCTGGATGACGGAGGCTTTCAGCAGTGCTTCTGACTGAGGCGAGCCCAGTTTGATGAACTGTTGTCGGTGTCGGCTGGAGGATTTCCCCCGGGACACCAACAACAGGTGCTACGTCACAATCATGCCCCCACAAGAGCAAGCTCCTGATTGGTTAACGCGGCGCGAATGTCCGCAGAAGTTCAGATTTTTGAACTCGAGCGATTCGCGCATCAAACGCTCAATTCGCGCCCGCGGCATTCGCGCGTATTGCGCCATCCGCGCAATTCGAATCGTGCCATTCGCGCGTATCGCGCCGCAGGATGCCTATTCGCGCGTTTGCATTGACTTAACATGAAAATCAAGCTTGACGCTTCTTCCGCGTCTGGTGTGAACGCAGCATAAGGCTCATTGGGCTCAACATTCACCACGTTATCGCTCTCCTCGCCGCCAGTGTTTGTGAGTTTTGGTGGGTTTGCATACGTGTACTTTTCATTGCGTCTTCCTTAAACTTCAGCCGTTTGCATTTCCCGCGGTCACAGAAGCTCCCTGTCATCTTAACTAGGTGCAGCTGGAAAGTGCGAGCGCGTTGCCTCATGTGCGCATCCCTCCATTGGAAATAACGAACTAACGACGCGCCACGCCATGCATTTCAGAATTCTAAACATAGGTTTCTGTCAGGGTACACACAACGGCGCCGCAAGTCGGTGGCTGTCTGCAGCGCCCAGCCACAACTCACGTTATCTGAATAGTTTAATTTTAAATAACATGTGAATGTGCGCGTCTGGTGTGCCGTGTCGTGGCTCTGAGCGGCGCATCCGGTGTATGACGACCTTTAGTTATAGCCTCAGGCAGGTTGTACACCAGAAGCGCCGCTCGGCGACACGCAACGGCATGCAATTCTGGATTGAACTGCCATGGATGAACTGGATGAACTGTCATGTGTGCGCCGTGTCGCAGCGCATCTGGTGTGTGATGCCCTTCAGTCAAAGTTAATTTAGTGTTCTTGGTTATTAGTCTCGGTGTACAAGCTCAGAGCTTTCAACTAGCACTGGCTGTAAAACTACACAAAGACACAAATGATTTTGTAGTCTCTGCTTGGTCTGTGTCCGAGTCGTACATGTACAGCTGAATGCTGGTCCTCTCACTCATGTTGCTTCTCTCTGTCTGTTGCCATAGGGAGCTCTTGGCTCCGCCCCCTTGTTAAGTTGGGCGGGAAGTTGAAACTAATTTTCATGTGAAGCAACACGCCCCTAAAACAGCGAGCTGTGTACACGCCCCCAAAATCACACTTAACACATTATAATAAAAAATTTGAATTGTGTTTTGAACTGAACCTAAACTGGCACACTCAGAAGAGCCCGAATATTAATAATACATCTTAAAAAAGGGGTAAAATAGGTGCCCTTTCACTATTAACCATTTGCGTATCTAAACATTTGAATTTAATTATTTTTGTAAAGGCAGTTGGCAATCGGTGTTGCTATGTGAAATAGTTTTTCAAGGCAGTGCCAAATAAACCACAGTTTCTCTGATAAATACACAATTACCTTGCTACATGTACATAACTTCATTGCATTGAAATGTATCCAGAGGAACCTCCTGCTATGCTGCTGAACGATTCATGCTTAGTGTGGACCGCAAGATTGTGAATGATGACATCACAACATTCATCCCTGCTGTCTGCCTAATGTTCAGCAGTTATTACTGTTTTAACATTCACTACCCTACTGAACTGGCGTCAGTGCTTGAATTTTTGCAAAGGCAAAGACTCACCTAGAAGAAGAGTTTCATTCAGTATCTCACAAAAGTGAGTACACCCCTCACATTTCAGCCATCATTTTAGTATATGTTCTTAAGGGACAATACTATAGAAATGAAATATTGGCATATTTTATAGCCGTCAGTGTTGTGTTGGTATAGCAGTACAGATGTCCTGTCCACTGAAAAGAACTTCTCATACATCCATAAATGTCAAAATAGCCAGCAACAAAAGTGAGTACACCTTATCTTATACCAGATATATTCTGTTTAACCATTAAAAAGCCACATGCGCTGTTTATCGTTCATGTTTTTGTCTGCTAGACAGGACCATACAAATGTGTTTCTTGTATTAGAGAAGTTAAAATTTGGTGCTTTTTTGTATGATTCTCTCATACTGACCACTGGATGCTGAACATGGCACCTTCCAGCAAAGAACTCTCTGAGGATATGATCTGTACACTGATAAGCTGAACGTCACTTCTGCAACCTCTAAAACAATGCTGGCAGCGTCTGGTTTTTGAAGCCAGCTTCTGCACCTGACTCAAAGGATGAAGACTCAAGTTTTCTGATCAACACTTGTGAGGCTACTTTCTTGTGTAACCCACATTGCAAAACCTCTGTACACACTAAAAAAATGCAGGGTTGAAAACAACCCAATTTGGGTTGTTTTGGTAACCCAACGCTGGGTAAAAAAGGGACGAACCCAACGCTGGGTTACTTTAACCCAAAAAGTTGGGTTACACGTTTAACCCAGCATGCTGGGTTGTGATTTTTAACCCAACTATTAGTTAAAAGTTACTACACTACTGGGTTGAATGTAACCCAAAAATGGGTCAGAAATTTAATCTAGAACCTGGTGATTAAAATGACTAAAATAAAAACAATTCTACAGCAATACATACTTCAGTAATGGAATTTTGTTTATGACAAAACATAAAAAATGTGTCAATATGAATTTAAAACAGTTTTCCCATCTCCACTTCAGCATTAAGACCATTTCAATGAAAATTTCAATCACAGAAATGACAGAAACACTGTGACTAAAGTCAGTAACAATGCATCAGACTGAAGTCATAGTGAGATTTACATCATGCATACATCAGGAATCATCAGTAAGAATCAACTGCAATGTAATTGCAGAATAGAGGAAAATAAAAGTATGTAGAAGTAATAATGAAGATGCATCTAAATGACTGAAATCAGAATGATTAACTTAAATTACAAATATAAATGTCTGCACAAACATCAACATATCCTCATATATATAAATCATCAACTGCAATGTAGAAAACATATGTGAAAGTAATAATGAAAAGGCATCAATCTGACTGAAAAAAACAAAAAACTAAACAAAAAACTAAGAAAATACAAATTTAAGATTAGGAAAAAATAAAAAAACATTTTATAACTTTCCCTTTAACAATTATGTGCAAACATCAATATATCCTGAGACATAAAGGACTCATCAGTAAAGATGATCAATTGCAATGTAAATGCAGTTTAGAAGAAAAACCAGATGTGCTGCAGAAGTAATAATGAAAGCTGAAGACAGAAGCATTGACTTTGAGAAAACTAATTTAAAATAGTAAAACATTTCATAACTTTTACTTGAACAATCACGTGCAAACATCAATAGATCCTGAGATATAAAAGTCACATTAGTTGCAATGTAACTGCAGTGTAGAAGAAAAATATATTTAGAATAATGAAAGTGCATCAAACTGACTGAAGACAAATTTACTTACAAGAAAATATGCATTTAATACATGAAAACATTTGATAACGTGCACAAACATTTACATGCATGAGCGTCAAGATACCATGTGAGAAAAGCGGTCACAGTACGATTCATCGCAGTTTTGAAGTACAGTTGAAGTCAGAAGTATTAGCCCCTCCTTGATTTTTTTTTTCTTTTAAATATTTCCCAAATAATGTTTAACAGATTCAGGAAATGTGCACAGTATGTCTGATAATAGTTTTTCATCTGGAGAAAGACTTTATTTGTTTTATTTCGTCTGGAAACTACAGAACAAACAATCGTTATACAATAACTTGCCTAATTACCCTAACTAACCTAGTGAAGCCTTTAAATGTCACTTTAAGCTGTATAGAAGTGTCTTGAAGAATATCTAGTCTAATATTATTTACTGTCATCATGACAAAGAGAAAATAAATCAGTTATTAGAGATGAGTTATTAAAACTATTATTATTAGAAATGTGCTGGAGAATCTGCTCTCTGTTAAACAGAAACTGGGGAAACAAACAAACAGGGGGGCTAATAATTCAGCCCTCAACTGTATTTAGAAGTAAAGGTGTACAAGTTGAAGTACACAGAATCCAAGGAAGTGGTGAGGTCACAGTGTTAATAATTACTGTTTGCCAGCAAAAATTAATGCTTGCAGAACTGTTACTGCCAGTGTCCCCTGCACAGGAACTCCATACACCACAGTCTGTAGAAACTGCCAAACCAGGGAACACTGCTCGGGGTAGTTCACACCAAAGATGTAGAATGCTTTAAAGCAAACGTCCACTGCAGCATGAAATGTACTTTGGTCACGTGCTGTGCCATTTGTTATAGCAAAGGCTTGAAAGCAGTGGTGGCCTCCAAGCATGAGAACATACGGAAATTCAATAGACTCTTGAATTGAATGGACGAAGATGCTCAGCCATATTGATCCCAATCTGAAAATATACAAAATAAAAAAAATTGATTAAGAACTCAAAAGTGTACAAGTTAGTTAACTTTAGAACACCTAAAATACCTGTAGGAGCAAATAAGATCATAACACACCAAGCTATCAGCCAGTGTTGGCATTAGTTAAGAACCAACCATGGCACTATGCTGCAACTTCTTGGCCCAGATGCAGATGACTTAATGCATAAACTTCCAAAATGCAGTTTAAATTCCAATGCAAACCATCACAAATGCAGTTGTAAACAATCTCAGACGAGAAAGAAGTGTCTTAAATAGCACAACAATCTTCTTTTTTTTTTTTCTTCATTAAAAAATACAATTTAAATACTTTTCAATGTCAAACATTCATCTTGTCTTGCTCTGCCTTGTCTGAACTGTGTGTATTCTAGCTCAAGAAAGTTTGGGTACTGAACACTGACTATATTTTACACAGAGTTCAGGCAGAGTAAGGCAAAGTGAGCATTTGAAATTATTAAGTATTTTGATTGTATTTTCTTAATGAAAATAGATAAGACCCTTCTTCCTCAGCTGGGATTGTTTGCAACCACATTTGGGATCATTTGAAGCCGCATTAAAATTTTCTTTTGAAAGTTCAAAATTGAGGCACCATCTCAGTCCATGGAGATGGAGAAAATGCAGAAATGTTTTCCTAAAAAAACCTCAAAACAAACTATTTCTTTACGACTGAAGAAAAAAAAGACATGAACATCTCGGGTGACAAGGGGGTGAGTACATTATGTGTGAATCTTTTTGTTGGAAGTGGACTTCTCCTTTAATGAAAATAATGCAGAACTGCTACCCAGTGCTTTCTCAATTCATGTTAAACTTACAGGCCATATAGAGTTTGTTGCATTCACTATCAATATAAAGCATCTTATTACAAAAAAATTGAGAAATATAAGCCATAGCTGTGACCAAATCACTCCCTACTTACTAAAAACTATTTGTCAATAAAGAAATTATATTTACATGATTTAAAAAAAAATGTTTCTGTTAAACAGATGCAAAATTAAAGTTTTCATTTTTATTTTATAATAACAAACATTCATTCATTCATTTTCCTTTGCTTTTATTATTCAGCGGTCAGCCCAGCGGAATGAACCGCCAACTTATATGTTTTACGCAGCAGATGCCCTTCCAGCTGCAACCCATCACTAGGAAACACCCATACACTCTCATTCACACACACATACACACACTACGGACAATTTAGCTTACCCAATTCCCCTATAGCGCATGTGTTTGGACTGTGGGGGAAACCGGAGCACCCGGAGGAAACCCACACCAACACGGGGAGAACATGCAAACTCCACACAGAAACACCAACTGACCCAGTCGAGGCTCGAACCAGCGACCTGCTTGCTGTAAGGTGACAGCACTAACCACTGCACCCCCATGCCACCCTAATAACAAACATAAAAATAACATTCATTATTAATAAAATAACTGTAAGAAAAGCATTATGCAAGTATTATCAATTATTATGATTTATATGGTTTATTACTAAATGTGTAATTATTCAACAAATGCTTCAAATGAACATCACAAGTCAACCAGACAAATCTTTAGACAAGGGCAGTCCTAATGATTACAATGAACCAAGTAAAATATTACTACATACCTTCACATGTGGGGATTAACTCTTGAAGATTCCACTCTTTTAGTTTGGTTTGCACATATTCATCCATCTGAAAAAGAATAACAGATAGAAGCATTTTAGCAAAATTAAGTAAAAAAGATCAGCCAAAAGACACTTTATCACAAAAATAATCCTAAATGATCATAATTATTCAGGGTGTCACATAAAATGGAGGTCAAACTTTTTTCTTTTTTTCTTTTTTTTTTCTTCGATGATTAGGTTGGATTTAGCCTTAGCTGAGACGTCTGCATCAAACTAACCATACGTACAGGATTAATTAAAGATAACAGTTAGCTCAAATCACGACTACAATGTAAAAGGCTCACAGTAAACTAATAACATTTGCTATTCAATGTACAGCTAAACAACATGTACAAGCAGAGCAGGAAAATTATTAAGTATGTTCTGACCAAAAAAACCAAACATCGTTAGAGAAGCTGAATTTAACACTCTTATGCATCAAAGTATTGTTACAAAAATCAATGAACAAATTTAAGAAGTACAGGAGTAAAAGTTCTACTTACTGTTTTACAGCTTAAGATTACAAATCACAGTACTTGCTGCCATTACCTAACCTACAAAAAAAGAGAAATCTGTCATTCAAAAGGCATTTTATTACAACAAAAAGCTCCTAAATGGTCCTAATTATCCTTGGTGTGGGGATTATAAAATATAACAATGTAGATACCAAAGACTCTAGAATAAAGGGACTTTGCCTATACAAAAATAATAGTAAAAAATGAAGGAAATTACCTTATCTTTCCAAGCTCCTTTCGATGGCACGCGCGCTTTCCCATCCACTAAGCAACAGGTCCGGCCGCAAAGTAAAGTAGCAGGTCCGGCCACGAGGCGAAGCGCGGTCGTCGCGTAGTGGTTAAGTTTAAAAAAAAAAGTGAGGTTTAAAAAAAAGTGCGTATATACATTATACTGTAAACTAAATGTGTTATTTCTTATGAAAGTTGTTAAATACACAGTGAATAACTTACGTCTCAGACAGAATTTCACTCGCTTCCCTCTAAAGACGGCGCAAAGAAAATGGCGGTTTCTCACGCTGATGTCCCTGCATGTTGACGTGACGTGCGTGTTCTCTTTCACGTCCGCGTTCCCAACCCAGCACTGCTGGGTTATAGATCAAGATCGACTTTCAACCCAAATTGGGTTAAATTAACCCAATTTTGTGACCTAGCAGTCTCAACTCAGCATTTGGGTTAAAAAACCAACCCAGCATTTTTTAGAGTGTATGACCCTGGCCACTGCACTGTAAGGTGGTAGTCTACTTACATGCCTGAGAGAGTCCTGTACTCAAACCACCAAGTTTTAACTGCTTTAATACAAGATACACACATTTGTATGGTTCTATCAAGCAGACAAAAACATGAAGATGATAAATATGACATGTGGCTTTGCATGGTTAAACAACACAGATCTGTTTTAACTTAAGGCGTACTCACTTTTGCTGCCAGCAATTTGACAATAATAGCTGCAAGTTAAGCTGTTTTAGAGAGGAAATCTAGACTGTTACACAAACGGCACATTGAC
Organism: Danio kyathit; assembly: GCA_903798195.1. Classification (NCBI taxonomy): domain Eukaryota; kingdom Metazoa; phylum Chordata; class Actinopteri; order Cypriniformes; family Danionidae; genus Danio; species Danio kyathit. Next base: position 1,574,634 of record CAIGQS010000068.1, read on the forward strand.
TGCTCTAAAATACATCCATATTGAATTTCTATAGTATTGTCCCTTAAGAACAAACACTAAAACGACTGCTGAAATGTGAGGGGTGTACCCACTTTTGTAAGAATGTATGTGAATTCATTTACAGAGGTTTTTAATGTTGTTTTTACACTTCAATGAGCGTTTTTATCATCAATCCTGAAAAGGGAACAAAGGTGGTGAAAAAGAAGAACAAAAAACAACTCCCAGTGAACCCAAGAGTCTTCACCTTAATCTGTGACTGTCTTTTTTCATTACGAGTGGCGAGAGACCTTGTAAATGGCCTGCAAAGATGCCCTGCAACTTGTGTTGTCCCGCATTTGGCTTTTGTAGATATCATATATGTTTGACTTAAACTTTTACCTGTCTTCTAAAGCTTAGTTTAAAGTGGCTGTCAGTTAGCAGAAATGTTTTCAATTCTGAATCTAAATTATATAGTCTTGACTGACTGATTCTTGTCTTTCTGACTGTCTGATTAAGACTGATCTTAGGCCACTGTATATTTGTGATGAAACACATGAACAGAAAAAAAACACTAATACTATTTTAAATGCCAGCCATTTTAATAAAAAATTATTGGGAAGTTTTTATTTGATATTGATGGGTTTTGATGATTTTTATTTAGGTTTGCATTGATCAATTAGTATACAAATATTCCTAATAGTTCCTTAAAGGTAAAATCTGAACGTTAGCAATGTAACTTCTATCTCTTCTTGCTTCCAGCTAATGCGATAACATGTTGCTTTCACAGAATTGCTGAATGAATTCACTCATGTTCAGTTTATTTATATTAAAATAATAACAATAACAAAAAATGTTCCTTAGTTTAAATAGTTTTTCTTCTGCTTTGTAAACTAATTATGTTTTAACTGTAATTATTACAACATAAACCTATAAATTACACAGTTCTGAGCTGTAAAAAGATGGTAAAGAACCGTAAATATTACACCATAAATCTTTAAATAAGACAGTTCTAAACTGTAAAAAAAAAAGATGGTCATGAACCGTAAATATTACAATGTGAACACTGGAATTTGACGGGTATAAACTGTTTTTATAGCAGCAGAAATATGTTAATTAAACAGTTATAAACTGTTAAAAAATTATTAAAATCCATAAAATATACAGTCCAGTAGGTGCAATCCCGTAAAACCAATAACGGTGCTACCGTATTTTTTTTTACGGTAAAGTTCTGGCAACCACAGCTGCCGTTTTTTTACCGTAAAATTTACGGTTTAATTTTTACAGTATACAAGACGTGCAGGCGTGGGAAGCGGGTCGGCGCGCTCGTCAGGCTGAGACAGTGTGGCTTCAGAACGGCGCTGCCCAGCATCCATCTGGCGAATCTCCACTCTCTTCCTAACAATATGGACGAACTACTTCTGCTCACATGCAAAAACAAGAACTTAACAACTCTGCTGCGCTGTGTTTCACAGAAACCTGGCTGAACGAAGCCATTCCGGACAGCGCACTACACCTACCGGACTTTCAGCTGTACAGAGCAGATCGCAATACGGAATCAAGGGGCAAAACGCGCGGTGGTGGGACATGCTTTTACATCAACAGGAGGTGGTGTACGGATGTAACTGTGTTAAAGAAGATGTGCTGTCCTGATGTGGAAGTGCTTTTCATTAACTGTAAGCCATTTTATGCACCGCGGGAGTTTTCCTCGTTCATTCTCATCGGTGTTTACATTCAACCGCAAGCACACGTGAGTACTGCGTTACAACAGCTGTCTGATCTGATCACAGAGACTGAACAACGACACCCAGACTCTGTTTTTATCATTCTCTGTGACTTTAATCAGGCAAAACGCCAGAGCAGCTCTAGGACTCTCCGACCACTGCCTGGTTCATCTTATACCAACTTACAGGCAAAAACTTAAAACTACTAAGCCAGTATTAAGGACTGTTAAGAGATGGACCAACGATACAGAGCTGGTCTTACAAGCCTGTTTTGAATGCACGGACTGGAGTGTTTTTGAAGCTGCAGCCACCGACCTAGATGAGCTCACAGAGACTGTAACATCATACATCAGTTTCTGTGAGGAGTTATGCATCCCTACCAGGACCTACTTATCATTTAACAATGATAAACCATGGTTTACACCAAAACTTAGACAGCTTCGTCATGCAAAAGAGGATGCCTACAGGAGTGGGGACAGGATCTTGTACAATCAGGCCAGGAACACACTGACAAAGGAGATTGGTGTGGCTAAGAAGAGCTATGCCAAAAAGCTGCAAAACCAGTTTTCTGCCAACGACCCTGCATCAGTGTGGAAAGGCCTGAAAGACATTACCAACTTTAAAACACCATCCCCCAGCATCGACAGCAACAAACATCTGGCAAACGAGCTGAATATGTTCTACTGTAGATTTCACACCTCTGACCAGACACCTCACACCCGCCCGGACCATTTCCCTACACAGCCATCAACACCTCCAGCCATCTCCCTCTCCCCCCCTGCACTTCAGATCAGTGAGGATAATGTGCGTCAGATCTTCAGTAAACAGAAGAGACGGAAAGCACCAGGCCCAGACGGTGTTTCACCAGCCTGTCTGAGAACCTGCGCCGACCAGCTGGCTCCTATTTTCACACAGATCTTCAACAGATCACTGGAGCAGCACAAAGGTCCATCCTGCTTCAAATGCTCCACCATCATCCCAATAGCAAAGAAACCAAAGATCACAGGACTCAATGACTACAGACCTGTTGCCCTAACATCTGTGGCCATGAAGTCATTTGAAAGACTGGTGCTAGTATATCTGAAGGACATCACTGGACCTTTGCTGGACCCCCTGCAGTTTGCCTATAGAGCAAACCGATCTGTGGATGAGGCAGTCAGCACCATCAGCACTGGTGCCCCCCAGGGATGTGTTCTCTCCCCACTGCTCTTCTCCCTGTACACATACGACTGCACCGCAAAAGACCCCTCCAAGCTCTTGAAGTTTGCTGATGACACTACTGTTATCGGCCTCATCAGGAACGGTGACGAGTCTGCATACAGACAGGAGCTGGAGCGACTGGCTTTATGGTGCAGATACAACAACCTGGAGCTGAACACGCTCAAAACAGTGGAGATGATAGTGGACTTTAGGAGAAACCCCCCTGCACTCCCCCCACCATGAACAGCACTGTGACTGCAGTAGAGTCATTCAGGTTCCTGGGTACCACCATCTCTCAGGATCTGAAGTGGGACATTCACATAGACTCTATTGTGAAGAAATCCCAGCAGAGACTGTACTTCCTTCATCAGCTGAGGAAGTTCAACCTGCCACAGGAGCTGCTCGTACAGTTCTACTCAGCTGTCATCCAATCCATTCTCTGCACTTCAATCACCGTCTGGTCCAAAACTGACCTCCGTAGACTACAGTGAATAGTCCGGACTGCTGAACGAATCACTGGCACTACCCTTCCTACACTTCAAGAACTGTACTCTTCCAGAATGAGTAAAAGGGGGTTTGCAAAATCACTCTGGACGCCTCGCACCCAGCACACTACTTGTTCCAACTGTTACCGTCTGGTCAGCGCTACAGAGCACCAAGCACAAAAACAGCCAGACACAGGAAAAGTTTTTTTCCTCAGGCCATCTACCTCATGAACAGTTCAATATTCCCCTACTGGGCAATAAATGAGCAATACATTCTCATACGCACTTGTACACAGCACCTTATAACAATATACAATGCAATACTTTCTCCATTTCATTGGTACTCAGCACCTTATAACCTGTATATTTACAACATATCTGTACAATTCAACATCCAGATCTTTTTGACTAACTGCATCTCTGTTTAATGTTTATCGCCTTTTCTCATATTTATTTTTGTGTTGTTACTGTCACTTCATGTATACTGGAAGCTTCTGTAGCCGAAACTAATTCCTTGTGTGTGTAAAGCACACTTGGCAATAAAACTGATTCTGATTAACAGCAGGTGCTCGTCAGTGTCTGAATTCACTCATTTGTGGTCATTCACTCTGTCTAGTGGACTAAACTAATCAACTAATCTAGGGGCTAGTGATTAAGGGTGTATAGTGAGATTTCAGACACTCTGATTACTTTCTGGAAAACAAAGGTTAGATCTGTTACAGTTATAGTCTGTATTTTGTCCAGAAATGAGCTTAATCATTGAACAGGATTTCCCTGTAGATTGTACAGACTGTTAAACTCATGGACATTTTTACAGTGTATAACACATCAGAAATACAGTATTTCTTCATAAACTCAAACAGTATGTGGCTGCCAGTATTATTCTGTAAATCTACAACGAAAAGTTTTACAGTGCAACTTAAAAATAATAATAATTTGGCACAACCTCAACCACCGAAGCTTAATAAACCTAAACTTTCTTTGCGGACGGTTTCTTTAAGGGTGCTTTCACACTAGCACTTTTGGTCTGCACCTGGGTTCATTTGACGTCATAGTACAGTACGTTTAGGTAGTGTGAACGTGTCTTCTGAACTCGGGTGCGCACCCGTGAAGAGATGGTCTGGGGTACGGATCATGCGAACTCTGGTACGGTTCACTTCTTGTATGAATGCAATCGTACCAAATAGCTGAAGTGAACCGCCAACTGTACAACAAACTATCGTTTTCATAATGTTCATTTGTATGTATGTGTGTGTCACGTATTGTACCTTGGTGACAAGCAGGACTGAGCCAGGGCAAACACAGTGATGCACAGTGATGTCTGCTTGTCTCCTCCAGAAACAGCTTCTGCAGACACTGTGTGATGTTCTGAATGTTTATAATATTTTTGCAGCAGATGGACGCGAGTCGCTTCTGTATATCCAAAACTAAAAGATTCAGCAAAAGCAAATCGACCGCTATGTGCGGAAGTCTCCATTTTGGAGCTTTGTTTTTGTGACCGTCACCTAGCAACAGCCGTAAACAAAACAGCAGCTCTATGACGCAAGCGTACCGGGGTTCAGAAGGAAAAAAGACAGTGTGAACACAAACCAACCGAGAAGGTGGCAAGGGGGGACAATCGAACTTGGGTACGGTCCAGGCAAATGAACCAAGTGTGAAAGCACCCTATAATGTTAAGTTAACTCAACGTTTTATTTTTTACGGTGTGAGAGATTGTGGATTATTTCTCTGTGCATATACAAATGAATAATCTATGCAGTTATTTGTGAATGAGATTCCGTAAGAGCAGAAACATGAGCAGTTGAATTTTGGTTAATGAGTTAATACAATATTTTCCTGGGTCTTTTTACATTGTCAAAACACAGTAACTAAGATTGCAGAGATGTTTATTTACCAAAACTATTTTATTTCACATTACTTAAATGTATTTGATATCTGACCTAATTCATAAATCTGAAGAGATTTCTACTAGATGAAACTGGATGACTTCACTTAAAGCAAATGAGATCGTGTTGGATTACTAGTGCACTGATATTTACTCTTTTACTCCACAGGAGGGCAGCACACCCCTAATTATCATGTCAGTTTTCTGGTAAGGTGCATGTAGTTTATTGTGATTTTTTGTTCGTTTTTCTTTTTTAAAACAACAGAAAACATGACTTTTGTGTCAACACAATGTGTCCTGTGGCTGCAGAGAGCATGACAGAAAAGACTATAAATGTTGTAAAATAACTAGTGGTGGGCTGTTATCGGCGTTAACGCAAAACTCTTATCGCGCAATTAAAAAAAAATATGGCTGTTAATCTATTCTCAAAGTTGGGTTGTGAGCTAGGTCTATTCTGCGCAAGCTATGATGACTTTCACCTTGATATTTTAGCGTGGACGTATACCTGACCGAATTACACTGTAGGGGGCGAGAACCTGTGTGTATTCCTACTGTGAAATGACCACATCAAACGTGATGTGCTAACATGGTTGCAGTTCACTAGAGTGAATCTGATTAATATGAGTTGCACATCTAACTATCAGGCACCTGTAGAGTTTATGCGTTCCAGTAAAACATAGACAAATACAATGGAGCGGCTGCTGTTTAAAATGAATGACGGTGAATAAAAGTCAAACCGGTGAGCATCTGACAAAACAGTGCCCTTCTGAATCAAATCAGCAGGAAGCCCTTCTGGATCTTTCACTTACTCAGAAGACACTACTGACTACTGTGGGGAGTCAACGGATCTTTCCAGAACTGAACAAATTACACACCACATTATTCTTAAAAGATTGATCGGTGCCTATGTGTCTGAGTTCATCTCAATTTCAAAGCAACCACAGGCACTCAGCAAAAGGCAAGCCACAGGACAACTTGCCATTTGCGATCTCACGACCCCGTCCTAATTAACTATACGTCTTGAAACAATACGGAGGCTACATTAAAGACCCCCCCAAACCGGTTTTTGATAGTGCTCAACAAACCCCTGCTGTTTTACACCGCGACCTGCGTCTGCGAGGGAATAAACATCCTTAGAAATGTGGACACAAAAGCAGTCAGAAACTTACAGAGTTTAAACTGACTCTCATTTAAACTGTGTTTATTTGAATAATGTATGTTTGTTTTACGTTTCTGTAGGTTTTTGTGTGTACATGTTCCATGTGTTTAACATAACCATTATGAAGAGGTAATGAGTTCAAGCCGCTGCTTTTGCATGAAATCTACAGAACGTTTGTGAAACATATCATATTTAGTGTTAATTGAAAGCTTGAAACATTTTAAATGCATTGGTTTATATGAGGAAACCATACTAGTAAAAATGTCCATGTTATAAAGCTTTATTGTAATAGCTTCCGATTAAAGGCAGGTAATGCATGATGCTCACATGAAGTGCTAACCCAACCTCCTAGAGGAGGGAATGGGGGTGTGATCCCACCCCGCAGCTTCTCTTATTGGACAATCCCTGTGTAGGCCACACCTATACCCAAGCCTATAAAACTTCGAACAATGAAAGTTACGTCGTCTTTTGCCGGGTCTTTGCCTCTCCTCACCGTCGTCGCTGCTGGCCGTTACATCGCACGGAGCAAACCGCGACGTTCACTCGCTGCCCGCTGACCCCCGGATCTGCTTGAGCAATCAGGTCAACTTATCAGAACTCTGAAACACTGCCATAACTACGGAATTCTGCAGAGAGCACAAAGGACTTCCCTGAAACTTCCACCGACGAGAGAATACCAGCACGTCACTGAAGTTGCTACGCTGACCAATCAGCTCCGCCGGGATCTCCCTTTGGACCATTCGAGGAAACCGAAATTCCATCAGAATCGCAAGTAACACAAACAATGCTTCTATCCATTGCTGAACTGGTGTGAATAATATTTAAGTAGTAAAGAATAGCGAAATTCTCTGCTTTTATGGTTTCTCTCAGGTTGCAATGCTAAGAACTTAGCTAATGCTAGAAGGTGAATCCTTACTCGCTCTCCATCATAACTCTCCTCAAACTGCTTGTGTGTGTTTGTATGTATGTGCGTTCTTTGTTTAATGTAGCGTAGTATGTTGTGTTATAGAGTAGCAATAAACTTGTGTTTCGTTTTTAAGATCCGTGTTGGTGTGTTGTGTGCTTTTATAAGTCAATGTCTCAGCTTCAGATACCGTTACCTTGCTTATTAAATAATTAGATACTGTTTTATATTGTTATTGTTGGCCACAGAATAATATAATACAGGATTGCTTTACACTGACCGTTCTATTTGCTGGACAAATGACTAGGTTAAGTGTAAGCTTTAAATAATTCTATGTAAATCATGTTCGAATCTTTAGATTCAAATCCCCAGAGTTTAAATATTATTTAAACCAAAGAGCTGATTCCTTACACTACGGTTACATGGACATCTGTAGTCTAGTTATTCGCCTTAATAGACAATAATATAATAAAGGTGTTTACGTCAAGTGCTTTCATTAAGAGTTTCCTGTCATTTTGGGTGACTTTAACTGCAGTTCAGCAGTTTCACTTTCACTCATGAACATTTCATTCATGCCCCCGTGACAAACTGGGGTATTAGACGCAAATAAGGAGTAAAGACTGGTGAGAGTGTTATGGAGTTTAATAACGCACATCGAATGGAAAGAAAAAACTTCTGCATTTCGCGATGTGTGCGGTCCTTTACTGACAACAGTGTGTGTGGATCTTGTGGGAAAATGTTGAAAAGTCCTCCATGACGGTAATAGTGTGATTGCGGTGTTTGCTTCAGTAATGCCACTAATATCTGCATACTCCACGTCTTAACTCCATTTCTGTTTAGTTCAGTCATGACTTTAGTCAGATTAAGGTCATCATAAGTCGCTGTTTGGAGTTTATGTAGGACTACAGCTCAACATTGATGTTTAACTGAATAAACAGTGAGTAAACACAAGTACATCTTATTGAACATCATTTATTTTCATCACCAATTATCATAGTAGAACAGTTCCTCAAGCAGTTCCATTTTTGAAACAGGAGATGAGCCCCTGGTCTAATGCGCCACCTGGCTTGAGAAACCCGTTCTCAAAGACTTGCTTTAGTCATTATTTGGGCAGCACACATATTCTGAATGCCTTAGGCAGAATTCATATGAGCCATTTTAATCTAGATTCATTCCAAAATTAGTAAGATTAATCTAGATAAAAATAAATTAATCTATGCCCACCTATAATACATACATACAATGGCAATAAAAATCTTATGAATGATGAGCTAAAACACAGCCCTCTCTCTCTCTCTTGTTGAATGTCACTTTTAATGAATGTTAAGTCATTATTAAAATATAAGGTATAAAAGGTTTAATGTTAACCGTTCAGTCAAACACGCAGACATTTTGTGCTGTCAAAACAACATACCTGGGATTAAATAATAATTGATGAGACCAAAGATCTTAGAATACCCAGATGTTAATGTTTAAATAGACACTCCATGTAGGAATTAAACACACATCTGAGGTTTAAACAACACACTCTTCTTGCTGCCGAAATTAAATGGTAAAACTGCATTTTTAAACACAAATATCTATGTGTGTGTGTGTGTGTGTGTGTGTGTGTGTGTGTGTGTGTGTGTGTGTGTGTGTGTTTTAATGATAGTATAACAGTGTGGTAAGCTTGCAGAAGGCAAATCACCTTCAAACCAACATTAGCCCTGTTTATGTGACGGTCAACAGTGCTGTGCTTTGATAGCAATTGGCTGATTATGACTCCTCTGTGTGAAACATTATGTGAACATTAATCTGAACTGATATTATTAAGGAGAAAGTCTGAATGATCTGCAGAACACTGATCAGACAGACACAAACACACATCTCACCTGAGGAAAACACACCTTTACTGCTGTCTGATGATCAGAGAATGGCTGCTGGTCTGTTGCTGCTCAGTAGTTTACTCCGCTGTTGATCCTGAAAGAGAAAGACACACTCAGTACAGGTAAACCTATTACACACACCTTTACTGCGCTTTCACATCACTCCAGCACACAAACACCACGATAACAGACTCTCCTGACATACGAGCTGCTATAGAACCATCCTCTGTGTTTGACACACTCTACACTGTAAAAGCCCTACAGAAATAAAGATGAACTGAACTACAACAGCTAAATGATGTCAGATGCTGACTGTGCTGCGTTACTGCAGTGTGTTTTGATCCGCTCATTTCAGTCTAGATCAGCTGCTTTGGGAAGAGTGGGAGCAGATGCTGGAACCCTGCAGAAAACAGACCTTCTGCTTGGTTTTTTTGGTGAACTGCATTCTCAAACCTTCTGCTTCATATATTCTTTAACAGCGGTAAGCACACAGCTTTAAGCCGCATTACTGCCCCCTGCTGGTTAGTGTCAGCCAACATCACACAAGCATGTTATTTCCTCAGACAGCAGACCCAAGATAAATCAACATTGAATAAATGTTAAAACATCAACCAAACTATCATACAATTAATGTTGAAATATTAAGTTGATTTTTAGCCAATTTTGCACCCTGAAATAATCAGCATTTGTCCAACTACTATTAAAATAATATTTACATGGGAAAAACCACTGAAACAACATCAGTTCAGTCCTGCTTTAAAGGGCACCTATGGTGAAAAATCTACTTTTCAAGCTGTTTGGACAGACATATGTGTAGGTATAGTGTATAGACCGTCATATTGGGGTGATATAAACACACTCAGTGCTTTTTTTTCAGTTTAACAACATAAAAACGGTGGACCAATTGGAACGGTTTTCAGATCGACCGCAACTTGATGTAGGAGTGCGGTCCCCCCGCCCACCAATATTGATTGACAGCTGCGTATTAACATGTCTCCGTAGTAACGTTTATAATCCTATCAACAAGACAGGACGTGCGGAAAGCAACCCTAAATAAAAGATCTGTTCAGTTTGCTAGGATCATCAATCATCATCAAATGTGATCAAGAGTGAGTTTGACAAGTTTAAAATGTTTTAAATCAGTGCATGTTAATAAATTACAGCGATTTACTTCAGCTTTACTTCATCATCACAGCCGCATGTCAGAACAATTATAGACGCTTCAATCCCGGTTTGTGGACGTTAAATCAGGTTTATTTTGTAAATTAACATAACAGATATCCATACAGCAGTGAAGATTAACCTGTATCCTGTCACATTTGCGTGCAAAAACAGTGCAAAGCTAACCGCGCACGCTGTGTGTGTGCGTGAACTTTGTAACGACATTGTGTGTGACACATCATTGCAGCTCCACAACAAACACATCAAATACTCATTGGTAAAGATCTTACTGTAGTATTTCTCACAAACGTGGAAACGGTGGGCGTGAAGGACTAGCCTTAAAGGCGCAGTACACAAAAAACACTTCCTGCTGATCAAAGCTATAAAATAGAAACTTATGAAAGGTATAATAAAATAATCTGATGGGTGTTTTGAGCTGAAATTTTACAGACACATTCTGGAGACACTAAATACTTGTATTAAATCTGGAAAAATGGTTAACCAAGGTGCCCTTTAAGTGCAGTATGATTTTATCCCCATGAATGTTTCCTCCTTTCAATCAGAGACCACTGGGCTGAAAAAAGGAAAACTAAAGTATATAACTCTACACTGCAAACAATCTTTTAACTCGACTTATAAAACGTGGTTAATTTTTTTGATTGTTTCACCTACAGTATGTAGTAAGTTTTGGGAAAAAGCTGAATTTATTGGATGCACTTTAAAAATAATTGTTAGTTGAACTTTAAATAAATAAAAATAAATAACCCACACAAAAATTAACTAAGTTGTATATGTTGAGAAAAAAAAAATTTAATTGAGGAAACGAAATCTTATTTGTAGTGTGTATAATTTTACTGTATATTCCCTTTAAGTTATGACAGTGTTTTGCCAAACATCTGTTTGCTAAATGAAAGGTTTGTTCAATTTTAGCTTACTTAATGTATTACAATATTATATATGCAATTACAATTTTCAAAACACATGTGCCTACATCTTTTGGATCGCTCTGTTGAGAAACGTTAAAGACCCCATCACAGGAAACATCACTCCTGAAGAAAACGTCTTTGAAATGCCGCTTACCTAACTCTTCATAAAAACTAGCTGGGTCAATGGTGTGTCTTAGTCATTGGAATAGTTTATGGTCAAAGCATAAAGGTCAAACTTGTAGCATTTCAACTGGTGCATAAATAAATAACTGCTTCATTCATTTAACAGTTTACAGTAGCGGCTAGAACACAAAACAGTATCTACCTCATAGGCTACGTTCACACTGCGAGGTTTAGTGCTCAAATCTGATTTTTTCTCAGATCTGATGTTTTTGCCTCGCTGTTCACACTGTTGTTATAAATGTGGCCAATATCAGATTTGCAGTGTGAACAGATCATGGTCGTAAACTGACCCGCATGCGCAGAAGTATAGTTACGGACAACACAAAATGTCTAATTATGCACACAGTGTGTATACTGTATGAAGCACGCTGTCAGATTATGCTTAATATGATTATTGCCCTTTTCACAGACCACCGTGGTGTATTACATGAACTGTAAAGGGTTGTTCTGCTGCTACTAATGTGTATTTCGGCGTTTGAAACCTAAAATAAGTCCCTTGTGATTGAAAACACTGATCATTTGTGATTTATGACACCGCGGCGCGCGTCTGTCTGACCACCGGTGTAGTGAACTTATCAAGGGTTAATGAGCAGCCGCAGACTGAACTGTGAAGGTGGAGTTGGTTTATCTCCGTTTGCAGTTATTTTATTTTACTTCGTTATAAACAGCAGACACATGCAGATGGGGGGTTTGGGTGCTTGAGCTCCTGCCCTTTATTCACTCGGAGATGATGTTCGTCCTTAAAATGAAAGTGCCCGCTCCTTTGTGCACGGATCCCCTTTCTGCAACACCCCCGACACTCTTTAGCGTCGCGATCATCCCGTGCCCCGATCATTAACCAGAGTGGTTAACAAGCACCAGTTTTGCCTTCAAAGTCTTTTTCAAAATGAACAACCAACTTTCTGTGGTAAAGTAATCACCCTGTGTGTTATTCTACTGTGCTGCAGAGGTGTAGATGATGTCTGCAGCACAGAATGATGACGTATGTCGCTCGAAGATTATGTAAAAGTCACATGAAATCCGACATAACCGTTTACACTGCGGTCGCATTCCAAAACATCAGATCTGTGTCTGATTGAAGACTACATATGAAAGTGGCACAAATCTGAAGTGAAAAGATCAGATTCCATGCGGTTTGGGCTGTTCACACTGTCAAGACCTGAGTCACATATGGGCCAAAAGATCAGATTCGGGCCACATTTGCCTGCAGATTTCATTCTGAGCATTCAAACACATTAATGTTTAAACTACAATAGCACACAGATTATTATAGTTTAGTAGTGCCGTTACTAACTGTACTATAAAGTTTTCTGACCTGTCAATGACACTATGTAGAGTAGTACTGTTGTCTCTGATCAGCCAGTCTTGGATGGTGGTCTGAAGGGAGGGTAGGGTGTAGGATTTCAGTGCTCTCCATCATTTAAGTCTTTATTTTAAAACAGACGTCTGTGGGATAAAACACCCACATCAGCCCAGTCACTTTATTGAGTCTGAGTTGAGATTAACAAAATTAACTGATTTAAAAGGTGATTCAAAATTAACTGGAGCAAAAGGTGTCCATGTAAACACACTCAGTGAAAATACAGGCATCAGTAATTGATTTTGCCAAATAATAACAATAAAAGCATCAATATCAGTCAAAAAACCTGAACATTTTACCTCTTAAACTTGGAAGTTTACTGTCGTCTCCTGTATGAAGTACAGAAGGTCCAGTTCAGTTCTGAAAGAGCAAACACACTCTTGGTAAAATAACAACAGATGCAATGCTGAATATAAATCATTATTTATTATTATGGTAAATATATGCAGTACTGACCAGTCAGCATCAAGTTCACACCAACACACCTACAACAGAAATAACACGAGTTCAGTATTAAACAGTCTACATTTAGACTTCACAAACGCTGCCAATAATACAAAAATGAAAACATTTTAATCCCAGGTGTATTTCATTTCATTTGCCCATATCAATTCAGATTAGGTTGAATCTAAGATTTAATTTAGATTGCTGTGAAAATGTATCTGTACCATGTACTTATAACCAAAATGACAGAATCAGGAAGTCAACATTTATTTATTTATTTATGTTTGGCTATATTCATGGCAAAAACATTTATTAATAAATATACAATATATAAGCATACAATAAAATCAGTTTCTTAACAAACATACATTGTAAAAAACAACAACAAAAAGTATACAAGTAGCAACAACACTGAAAGAGTCATATACAATCTTCTAGTCTGATTAAAGATAAATATCCTAAAAGTGTTCCAGAAGACACCTTTTCACACATTTCCCTTAAAATATTTCCAGAATAAAAACATTCTCTAACATCATTTAAAAATACACATTCTATTAAAATATGCTTTACCGTCAAAATATTCTTACACAAGTCACAAACAGGTTTTTCTTCTCCTTTCAATAAATATGCATGTGTGAGTCTTGAGTGTCCAATTCTGCATCTCGTATGTACGACCTGGTCATGTCTACTTTCAAAATGGTAGTTTTTTTCTTTCATTTACAAATGGATTCACTTCATACAATTTGTTCCAGGAAATCAACATTCTGCAAAATATCAGCGATCCAGACATGTACAAAGCACTCAGACTCAATCTCCTCAGCAATATTTCATTAGTGATAATAACATCATGTGTAGTTCACTCTGTTATCAAGGTTTCATTAAAATAAAACTCCTGATCTCTAATAGTAAAGAAAGCAGACACACATTTAAATAACTTCAGTACATATTGCTATAATGACTTAAACTGGGTTATTTTGAAGAATTGTAGGACTGTGGAAGAACAGCTCAGCTTTATATCTCCATATTAGCAGCCGCTGAGGTTCAGAAAAGAAGTGAACTTGACTGAATCTGAGAGTTGACCAGATTTCTGTTCATAAGTGTAATATCCATGACAGATCAACTCGACTACAACAAACATTTAATTGTGTGCTGTGAGGTACACGTTTCATTGGAGGCCGACAACACATATGACAGTGTAAACACATGCAAATCTACTTTACAATATCACACACTTACTCTGTATCACTCCATAGCCAAAGACTGAAAACCCGTAAGGTCCAACTTGAATAATCATCAGGTTTCCACTGTCTCCTCTCGAAAGTTCCGTGACAAGTTATTCAGTCCTCTTAACCGGTTCACTTCAAATCTCGCGCCTGATGGTTTGATTAATCGGCGTAAGCCTCAAAGTACCGCGAGAGCGAACACTAATCTGGCGGTTGTGTGTGTATTTGAACAGCTCTCGCGACACTGTTGGCCGCGCGCGTGGCCGTGTGCGCAAGCACGCACTCATACAGAGAGAGATCGGTCTGTGTGCCCGGCCCGGCGTACCCCTTCTTGTCGAGCAAGGGCTGTGTATTAGATAGGCAATACCGAATAATAGATAGCTTAATTTGTGCTCAGATTTTATGTAACAATAACATGCATGTATATGTAACCCACTCAAATATTTGAGTATTAAATTTTGTTTTATTTTTATATGTAATTGAGAGTTTCTTATTTTATTTTTTATTGGTCAGAATATATGTATATATTTTTTTTCTTACCTTACTTGATGCACAACATTTGGGCATGTAAAATAAATTCTAAATGTATATTTTTATAATTAGAAGTTATTTTTTAAAAATAAAAACCGGAATTGAGGTCAAGGGTGACTGACGTCACTTGCACGAGACGCATTTTGGCTGTCTTCTAACTTTATCCATCCTGCTAATTCTTCATAAAATACATGTCCCAAATTGTTTTGCTGCATTAGGTAAGTCATATGCATTCTGATTTCCTGCATATTTATTTTATTTTTTCGATTTGTTAAGTTAATATTGTATGGATGATGCATACTGTTCATGGATCGGTGTAAATGTACAAGTTTACCGTGTTAAATGTGTTTTACTCTGTTTTATATGTATATATTTCAAACATGTTTGTAAATTATTTTTTTTTTGAAAATGATCCTAGTTGAAGTTTACAATAGGCTCGTTTGAGGTGGCCAAAATCTGCGCAGAATCGATCACCGGTGATCACCGCAAGATGCATGCCGGTTAGAAATGTGTCCGAGTTGCGTCCGCCTGGCTCTGATGTCACGCTGACGTGCGCCAAAAAACTCTCGCGATCGCGAGGCGGAAACCTCGGATTGAGCAGTCGGCAGCAGTTGCTCTCAAAAGACTGCGCCCACTAAAAGCATCATGGGAAACGGCTGGCTGACGACACAGCTGAATGCTCATTGGATGAGACTGACTAACTACACGTTATTCTCTATCTTGTATTTACTAAGGTTTATCCTGGCTTTGTTGTATACCTTTTTTGTATTTTCGTTGATAATTTAAAAAAAAAGTCATAAAGAGCATTACATATGTTTATTTATTTAGATTTACATGCAAACAAAACACACCTTTGTTAAAATATAATGTGACCTAATATAACTAAATGTTACTAATAAATCAGTAGTATGTGCATGTGCTGTATTTTATTTCTCTCTCAGTTTAAAGTCCTGTTTGTTGTCATTTTCACTGTTTGTGTGAGTTTTGTATTGTAATTTTTATGCAACGTTATTCCATGAAAGTTAATCCAATACGTACATACATGCATACATACAAAGGTAATCAGACTGTTTTGCCATTATGCCTCATCTTTGTGTGGTTTCATAAGTGAAAGGGGTGTAGTAAACAAAACAAAACACACACACACACACACACACACACACACACACACACACACACACACACACACACACACACACATATGTGAAGTCAAAAGTTCTGTTTAATAGATCAAGAACATTTTCCCAGTATTTCCTACAGCCTATAGTTTTTATTCTGGAGAAAGTCTTAGGCTGTTTATTTTAGTCTGGCTGGAGTAAAAGCTGTTTATAGGCCTAATAAACATGTCAATATAATTTAGCTCCTTTATAATTTATTTATGTTTGCAGAACAAACCACTGTTGTCCAATGGCTTTCCTCATTTATATTTAACATAATTAATCTATAGTTAACTCTTTAAATTGCACTTTAGGCTGAATACTGTCTTGCAAAAAACTAGTAAAATATTATGTAAAATATATAATGTAATACTGTCATAATGGCAAAGACTAGAGAAATGAGGTAGTAGAAATTAGTTTATAAATCTGTTAAACAGCATTTTACATATTTGATGCAATACCATTTTTTAAACTTCCTAAGAGGGCTAAGAATTTTGTCTTCAGTTGTATTTCCCTTTACACCTTCTAATGCCCTCTATAGAAAGTCTGAAATGACTATAGAAATGGACCACTTGTTCAATAAAATGGCAAATTCTATAGGGACATTCAAATAAACAAACATTAGTCATGACCTGTCAATCAAAAACATCCTGCTATAGCTACTTAATTTATAATGTAGCCAAATGAGATTTCTTGAAAGCTTTCTTGCTGTATAAGCTGTTTATTTTGACATTCTTTTAACATTTACCACTGTTAAATACACAGATTTATATTTTAAATAAACCTTTTTTGGTAATGAGCTGTTCATCTTCTGTGATTGTGACCATCTTTTTGTAAAAACAGTGATATTTTAATTGCATCCACACATATAAAAATACTACAGTAATTTAGAGGAATACTATAGAGTTTTTGAACCATATTATAAAAATAGCCTATTTAAATTCTATAGTTGCTCTGGTATCACAACAACTATAAACATAACCTAATACTGAAAAAACATGCTCAAAAACACTAGAATATTTACTATAAATCACCATAGTATATTTTAATGAGGTCATTCGTCCGCGATAGAAAACGCGAACGCGATCTCCACCACTGGTGACGTTTCCAGGCGGCAAAACAGCGAGATTCGGGAGGTGTCCGACTTCTGATGTATTTTTTGAGCCCTCCTCTTACTGCAGCCGCTTGCTCTCGTCTACATTGCAGTCAAGGCGAGTCGCACCTCAAACGAGCCTAATGTTATGTGAAGTTAGTGTGACTGACGTCACTTGCACGCCAGCTTGTGGTGAAGACAGGAGAGACGCATTTTGGCTGTCTTCTAACTTTATCCATCCTGCTAATTCTTCATAAAACACATGTCCCAAATTGTTTTGCTGCATTAGCTTACTGACATTGGACTGTTCCATCGCGCCGCGGCCGCATTGGACTCGTGCAGGAAAGGGCAGAGACTCGTTGTATTCACTCTGTGAGGATTCCTGCCAATATGGATGGACGCATTTCATCTTTCAATCGTCGAGGATTTTCGTAGGAACACATACACTGATTCACATTCATTGAACTACGTTTTACATTACATTCCAGACTTTGAAGTATTCACATATATATTGAAATTGGGACGTTTAGACTGTTAAAATCTATCATTCACACTTCTGTATAATTTGATTTATTTTTTTTTTGTTAAGTAACTGAATTGCTGTGTGCATAATATTGTATTTTGTTTTTTTATTTTGTTTGTTTTGAATACCTGAGTACGTTTTCATCAGGGCTAAAAAGCAGTCAGTTACAGAACAGAAAATTCCAATACAGTAAACTCAAAAGTATTTTCTTGTGGGTATTTATTTTTATTTGAGCAGTTGGAGATTATAATACGAGTAATATGCAAGTGTAGCCACACATTTCCTAAACACATTGTTTTGTGGGTTTGAGATAACCCGAACCCGAGATTCCAAATAAATTGTGGTGTGAATTCAGATATAATTGGAAAGCTCAGACCCAGTGGATATTTTTTTTTCTTTTCAGTAAATCAACTTGATAGGTGGGTTACATTGACATAAAAGCAATTGCATTTGAAGTTTTAAAAAATAAAAATAAATAATGATCAATATTGATTAATGTGAGTACTGTCAATGCTGTGAAGTGAATAAATTATCTACATTTATTTAATGTCAGTCATTTCAACAATGGCAAATGATTGATTTATCAATGTTGACTAACTGTAAGTGTTTTTCAATGTTGGGAAGTGGGTAAATGATCAACATTTATTTAATATCAGTATTTTCAACAAAGCCATATTGAATTATCAGCACTGATTCACTGTAAGTATGTTCAGTGTTAGGATGTGGGTAGATTATCAATGTTATTTCAGTGTCAGTATTTTTAACAATAGTAAATGACCAAAATATCAACGTTACTTCACTGTAAGTATTTACAATGTTAGGAAATGTGTAAATTATCAACATTTATTCACTGTATGTACAACAATGTTCAGTGCTTGACTGATCAATGTTGATTCCTAATGTAATTAAAGCTGAATATTCTACCTCCACCAATATGATGATTCTGAGTTCATCAGTGGATCAGTGCCACTCCTCTGTCTGTCTAACCCACCTGTGTTCCTGCGTCTAAACCAGTCATTTATCAATACAGTTTTACTAAATGAGTGTGTACCCTCCCATCAATCATCATCTTGATTCAGGTTAAACACAGACACTCTTCTTTCATGATGCTATTTTGTACGCTTCATTATTTTATGCTCCACATCATATTGTCCTGCTTCATATTAGGGATGGCTGACGTGAAACTGACGTTTCGACACAGTGTCGAGATCCCGAAGCGCAAGTGTTTCGAAACACTGCACCAAAGCATGATCCGAAACACACAGGTCACGTGACTAAAGTGTTTCGAAACACCTGGTCACGTGACTATAGCGATTCAAAGCATTGATCAGTTCAGAAGCGTTTCGAGACCTGGCGAATCTGCATTTGACTGACAGGGTCAGAAAAAATGTCTGTCTTATATGGCCTAGTGGACCGTACGTGTGCACGTGCTTCAAATGATTTTTGAGTTCGAATCCCGACTTGTACAAATACACCGAAATCATGATTTTTATGTATTTTAATAATGTTACTGTTTTATGATGTAGTCTAGATAGGATACAGCTGCTGATACGCCATCAATACAGCATCATTTTTGTAACATTGTAAAACAATTATTTTTTTACAGTACTGTGATGGTTGGGTTTGGGTTTTGGATAGACATTAATGAAATAGAATAAATGGGAAATTTAATGACTAATATAAATAATTCTTGTTAACTTCTGGCCACAACCGTGTCTGACCTAGCACAACCTTGTTTTATGACCAAAACAAGACATATTTATTCACAAAGTGTTTATTCGGATGTCAGACCAATGCTGAAACAAAACGATACAAGAACAGAGCAACTCAAACTGATATTAAAGCATTTCAAAATATCTGCATCAGCCTGGATTCGATACCACTAACCCCACATGGTAGTCAGGAACCCTAACCGCTCCACTAAATCACTTGAAGGTTCACGCCTGGAAAGTGGGGTTTAATACCTCAGTTTGCTCAACTGTTCTTTGCTGAAGCTGTTCCAGAGCAATACATAAAAAATGACCACTAGGTGTCACCGTAGAGTGGGGTTTCGAAACGTTTCGAAGCTTCGACACATTTGCTTCGACTGTTTCAGTGTTTCATGAAGCCTCGCTTTGCCCACCACTACTTCATATTAAACACACACCTGATGAGAGCTGTAGGAGCACATCCTCACCTGAGCTCTGCTGTTTCTCCACGTTAGTCTACCTGCACACACCTTTCTTCAGTAGAGGAACCAGAGCAGAAGCTGGAGGGCTGTTTTATACCTGTGTTGTGGTGCATTATGGGAAGTGGAAGAGACCAAGTGTGGAGGATGGAGGGGGTTTATAATCTACTGATTGATTAACATCACTGTATACACAGCTGTACTGTAATTAAATGCAGGCCTAGAGAATCAATAATAAGTGTGTTACTCTGAGATGTAGTTATTGTTTGAGTTGATTATTGTTGTTGAGCATGTGTGTCAATGGTAGAGTCCATCAGTATAATAGACGGAGTCTGCTGATGATCCATCCTCATTGTGAGATGAAGACACTGCAGGTCAGAAACCACTGGAGGAGTATGAGTTTTTCTTTGAGATGGTGGTGAGCTGAGCGAGGCTTTGTGAAACAGAGGAACAGATGTGTTTTATTAGCAATGCTTGAACAGTAACAGAAAGGCATTAATACTTTTTAAATTACACAAGAGACTGAGATAACAATCAATTTGCATACATTCACAATCTTTCCATCCTCATTAATAATACAGCATATATAAATAAAGTAATACAACTTAAATAAATGCTGAAGAAAATGAAGTAGCAGGGGAGTTAAAGTTCTCAAAATATGAAACCAAACTCCTGTAATGAGGAATATAAATATATAGCTTTTTAACTTTCATCTCTCTTAATGTCTTCAGATATATCACAAATTCTTCTTTAAACGCCACTAGTGTTGGGAGAATTTAGAAATTTACATTTCTGATCAGAGGAACAAATGTGCTGAAGCCTAGAAGCGTTTTGAAACCCGGCTCTACAGCGACACCTGGTGGCCATTTTTATGTACTGCTCTGGAGCAGCTTCAGCTAAGAAACAGTTAAGCAAGTTGAGTAACCCCACGCTGTAGCAGAGGCGGTTCTACACCAGAGTAACTGGGGGCCGGGCAGGGGCCACACTATAACATACATCACACAAACTACTTAAATAATTATTCAAATCATTTTATTTCATGCATCACTCTGCAGTCTTCATAAAGCAGATAATTAAATAACTTAAGCTCAAGCTAATCTTCCATGTTCATTTATTAGACAAGTCACTTTGTACTGTAGGATAACACACTTCTAACATTCAAGCACATCAAGGCTCATTTCACCCCTGTAGACTTTAACAGATGCAGCTGAAGGCATTATTTGTTTGCCCTCCTGTTCATTTAAAATGATGTTTTCCAAGTGATCTTTACCAAACCAAGGAGATTATCACAGTGTTTCCTATAAAACAAAATTAATTCTTCTGGAGTCATGAGTCTTTTTTTTCTCTCATAGTTTATTTCTTGAATAAAAGCAAAAAAACCTGTTTTAAGGTCAGTATTAGTAGCCTCCTCAAATATTTACTGTGTATTTTTGATTGTCTACACAATAAACCTGGTTAACAGTGAAGTCTTTAAATTACACTTTAATCTGAATCAAAGACTATAGAATACTTAATACAAATCTGACCTGGTGTTTTATATGGTGCTCTAAATCAGGGTGTCTTGACCATAATCATTTGAATGTTTAGTGTGTTTTTTGTATTTGTTATCGATATTATGCATTTATTATGTAAAAAGAAACCATTTTATTAATATATATGCCGGAGACGTACCCCTCGCCTGACTCCATCTGCTGCACTCGGGCTGGATGCCTATGGACTCACTGCCTGATTCCGGCTCAAGTCAATCGGTCCAGATGCCGCATCCGAGCCAGAATCGGCCCGTGAGTAATGTGCGCTGTGGCCCAGAGCTGGCACGATTAAGTCTTCATTCTTTAAAACCTCACCTTTGTTAACGTTATTACAACCATTTGTGTTGATAAAACAACAAACACAAACTATAATGTAAACACAAAGTGTAGGCACTGCGTTTAACCTTTCAATAAAATGCAAAAAGCATATCGCATATAATAAAGGACAAAATAAATAATGATAAACTGTTATTGATTACACAAGTATAAAGAAGCAAATGATACTAAACTAAATAAAATTGTGTAGTGCACAATATTTAAGAACTTCAATATAAAATAACAATAAAACTGCACAATAAAGGCACATTGTAAACAAATTTAAGTAAACAGGAAGATTTAAAGAAAAAATCTGAAATTGCAGATGAAACAGGGTTAAAATAATGTTTAATGGTTATTCACCAGTGTTTTGTTTATTTTATGGTTGTTGGGAGACCTCTTGTGGCAACAGTGTGTAATTGGTTCTTTCACCTGCAAAGCTCTGCCTCCAGCAGGGATGGTTGCTGAATGCAGGGAGGCGGTAGGTAAAATGTGCTTAAAGTACTAGAGACCCAGACTTAAGTAAAAGTACAAGTGCTCTATCAAAAAAGTGACTTGAGTAGATGCTGAAGTGCTCTTTAAGCATCATACTTAAGTGGAAGTACTAAAGTATTCAACATGTTTTGTACTACAGTATTGCAAGTAGTTTATTTAAAAATTTACTACTCAAGTACTGAAAGTAAAAGTACAAGTATTGTGTTATGTAGTTATTAAAGAAAGCAGTCAAAAGACATATTGTTTTGTTTATTTTAAATATCTTTTTTGGGGCATGTGATTAAGCAGAACAAAAAGAACCATGGTGCACGACTTGTAATATAATATAATATATATATAACCGGGTCGCTGCTGGCCAAAATGGTGCCCAATGTGAAATTTTACTGTGGTGCCCCCACAGAGGAACAAAAACACACAAACATATGTATTTAAACATGTATTTATTTATATACATACATATGCATTTAAACACTCAAAATTATACTTAAACATTCAAATATTTACAGATTTAATTACAGATTAATAGTTTACATCAAAATAAACACTGACATGTGTTCTGCAGAAGCATTCCCAATTTCAAACATTTACAAAAGGTAAGGAATAAAACCCTCTCTGTACCTGTAGAGATGAACGGTCCTCAGTGCTGCATCCTGTACCTGTGCAGCTGCTGGTGCCTCTGGAGCAGTGCTGGTCAGGCCACCTCATCTTCTTTTGTGACAGATTTCAGCATTAAACCTCCATGTACAATACAGAAGAAATTAGTCATTTAGAGAAAAACACACATGACATACCATTAAAACAATGAGCTAGTCCAGCACTCTTCATAATGTGTCTAAACTACAGCCACAATGTGGATTTAATTTGCACTATAATCTATGGTGACAAACACTGAACCTTGCTGTCAGTATAAATCAAATACTTTTGTGGTTTATAGGATTTACAAAGTGAATTAAAATGAGTGTATTTTTAAACAAAAACTGTAACATTTAGAAAAAAAAAACATCATTAATGAATTCATGCAATAAAAATGGTTTATGGCTTGTGTCTTACAGTAATTTGACTCATTTTATATTATTGATCTTTCAGAAATCACAGAATGAGTCAGTTCACTGATATAAAGACTAAGGCCCAATCCCAATTCTACCCCTTAGCCCTTCCCCTTACCCCTACCCCTCGTTTTGCGCGTGCCCGCCAAGGGGTAGGGCTGTCCCAATTCTCTTTAGCTTGAAGGCGTAGGGCTAAGGGCAAGGGCTATACACCCCTTCGAACGAAGATTTTCCAGGAGCACACTTGAAACGGAGGGGTAAGAATATTTCCCAGAATACACCTGCCACAACGACAGTAAAGCTGAACCCGGAAGTAAGGAGATCCACAAATTAGTATTTTTTGTCATTATTACGAATTTTTACGACAAACAAACACATGTTTTAGTATATTCATAACCGCGTTCATGTTTTAGGGTCATGCTTTTTAAAAAAACCGCAAAAAAAAACCCGCTAAATTTGGCGATCTACAATCCCTAATAATAACTCCTGTACAGCAGTCCTACAACATTCTGTCACTCGATAACACTCGAATACCCTGTCAGAGCAGTCTAGTGGCTGAAAATGAGCTTTTTACAGTGTCTGCTATAATGTTAATGTTGTTTTCGTGTGTTTACATAGATGAATATGGCCACTGTGTAAATACACAGTACAGTTATGATCTTATTGGCACATTAGATTGTTATGATAACATAATATATGCCTTCAGTGATTTCCTGAAGATAAACACCACAAAATAACACAACTGCAATAACTACAGCAGTCGCCATCGTCTGATCTCATATGAAGCAAGAGATCGTGTTGAAGTGCTGTCCCAATTCTTAGGGGTAAGTTTTGAAGCCCTTCCCCTTAACCCTCGGTTGTAAGGGCCAAGGGGAAGGGGAAGGGGTAGGGGTACAAAAATATAATTGGGATTGGGCCTTAAGAGACTTTATTGTCATTGCAGTGATACAAGCAATAACAACAGCAGCAATCAGAAATGTGTAGAAATAGACAAAACAGTAAACAATGATAACTGCACAGAATTATATAATATAATAACTATATAATAATAAATAATACATACAGTGAAATCATTGTGCAATGCATGTGTACTGTATGTAGCTGTTGTGCAAACTGAATTGTAAACTGTTGCACAAGTTAATAAAAATAATTGAGTTTGTGTATTTATCAGCAACATGGGGAAGAGGGGCAAACGCGAAGTCATGTCCTGTCATAGTTTAAGCACAATGCAGAGCCGCAAAGCAAGAAACTGAACGTAAACAACAACAAATAAGGCAGACGTGGTGCAGTTGTGGAGAAGATTAAACGTTAGTCTCACTAATTTACTTGAACAACCAAAATATGTTTTCCAGATTTATGGAGATAAGATACCTGAAGGTGATGCACGCCATTCATCTGTACTGTTTTCCTCTTCTCAGCTCCAGACTGCTGTTGTCTTTTCCCGGGCATAGAGCTGCAACTTGCATAAATTATAATTACATGTAGCTAGCAGCCGCTACAATAAGTGGACCGCGCAGCGCACACGCGTCTATGCACGTACACAGAAAAAAAAAATTTACGTCACATGTTTGTTTTTGCGTTCGTCATAAAATGAATTTTTTAAATGTATTTAACAACATATTATCAATATATCTTTTATTTACACTTAGTTAAAGTCAATATTATTAAATAAATGTTAATAATTTTTTTTTGAGCAACCGAGATGGTGCCGCCCTCCGGAGTTGAGGCCCTACGCAGCCTGCGTACTCTGCGTATAGGGAGCGGCGGTACTGCCTGTGACAGAGCCATCTGCTGCTCTGACAGGTTTGGAATGATTCAAAACATTTTTATAATTGTAACAAGTAATGATGCAGCACATAAAAAAAAAAAAAAGTAAAAGTATCAAACTCATCAAAAAAATATGTACTTAAGTAAAAGTAGAAGTAGGAGAAAAAACAATACTCCAGTAGAGTACAGATACAGCCTTTTAGTACTTCAGTACAGTAGTGAAGCAGTTCTACTTGGTTACTATACATCTCTGAATATCACACACAACCCTGATATGAACATTAAGTGATGTTTTGTCTCAAATGTATCGAGTGATTGCCGTGTGTGACCAACTGTGTGTGGTTTAAGTTGCTCATGCTCTGTGCAGCTGGAATGACGACATTAATATGAGCAGGGGTGAATTCTTACTGTTTGTTAGGTTTTATTTGATGCATGTTTAAACGCATACTGTTGCCAGAGGATATATATTTCTGTTACATATGTTGACCTTTTGTATATGAATGAGGTTTTAAGATGACTTTATGTGGGAACACTCTCGGGTGGTCATTTGGGCCTCCAGCACAGATGGTTGCTGAATGTGTAACGGATCTGTTTTTCACTCAAAAATATCCAGACGACACCAAGAACTGCTTTCCTCTAATTTAATCCTTCCCTGCAGAAGACAATTAAACACAAATATATATTGTCTTCTGGCTGTAGTGCACATCCGACCCCCTCATCAATACTCAGCAGCATTGTCAGGTCAGATTAATTATTTTCTCAATAATATTATGTAATGACATTCGATAAATTTTTCAATTTATCCACAATTACACACATAATCTCTCATAATTTAACACTTTCAGAAAGGAAAACATTTTTTTACTACAAAATGAACATTTTTCTTTATCATGACATGAGAAACCAAACTTGACTACATACAAAAATGTGTGTGTAAAAATAACGCACAACAGAGCCACCTTGTGGGCAACTAAACATGAGCATCGAGTTAAACAAAATGCAAACAAAAGACTTTAAAATGTACCTGCAGAAGACAATTAAACACAAATATATTGACTTCTGGCTGTAGTGCACATCCGACCCCTATATACACAAAAATAACAGAGTTTTCACACTGAGACACAAAGTAACATGAAAACAAAACGCCGATATGCCACTGTGTGTTTAGCGCTTATGTAAAACTCTAGAAAACTGCCACAAACTTAATTCAACGATAGATCCAAACAAAAATAACATAATATGTATTATAGTTTTCATAAAATGATAAACATTAGCTTTACAACGATATAAATATGGAATACTCCCAAGGAGCAACTCTCTGCACAACTTACCCTCATCAATAGAGTGGAGGAACTATGACGTCACTTTGTAGGCTAATCGGCTGCTAGCATAAAACTGGTTCCCTCGATAAAATACCCATAGTATTTCCCCATAGGCTTTTCGAAGATTGCAAATAATAAGCTCTGTGTTCAAACACTGTTCATTACACTTACACGTTTTGTCCAGCCGGATAATCCTCACACCAAAATACAACTTTGAGCACTTTTGGATCTTAAATGCAAACGCAAGAATGGAAAAGCTAACATTAGGCTATAAACGGACTACAGCGCCTGGGGCGCTCGTTTGTGACGTCAGCACCACCCTGCTACAGACAACTCTTCAAGCTTATTTTTTTTAGAAATTTGGTCCATGACAAAGATTTATTCTCTCGGTTTATCATATTATTATCCACGCTAAATATTATAAACACATGAATACACAAAAACACATATACCTACGTACCTTTTGGATAGTTTTTTTAAGTGGGAAATGCATTTTGTTTTGCTTTACGGTTGTTGTAAAAGTTTTAAAACTGTATGTATAAATGTGCCTACATAATATTATCATAAGACATGTTTAAATAAGTGTATCGCTCGCGTGCACACAGCCCGCTTAGTACCAGACGACAGAAATGAGGCGTGAGGGACACGTCTATCAAATGCCTGCCGTCATGCACACAGAACAACATTCAATATATTTTTTCTCACGAAGTACAGCGAAAAGCAGCCCATACTGTCACATATGCTATACATTATAAGGAGGAGTGTAAATATTGCCGTTATGACAGAGTTAACCGTGTTCAGATGAAAAAAAAGCCGACGAAAAATCCTTTGATCAAATAACAGTTAATATTGTGTGTATATTTTTACACATTTATTCACACGTTTCCATTACTGAGAGCAGGAGAGAGACAGACTGCACTGATAAGCAGCATCCCCATAATATCGTTTAATTAAAATAAATGATCAACAAATGAATCTGTCTTGACAGTCTTTACAAGTGAAGGCATAATCTACACAATATCCCGCTTAGAAAAATACTACAAACAATGAAATACTATTCATGAAAATACTTTAATCACAGACAAATCCAGATGCCCAACGCAAGCGAGCTGCGTTCTAGACCAGTTCAGCTCGATGACGTATAATGTCTCCGACACCGGCTGTAGTCCCGATTAGCACATTGATAGCAACCGTCTTTTTAAAGAAGCGTAACCAATTTAAAAAATCAGGAGTGAGCTGTAACTGATGTGTTTTATGTCGTAGAATAAAACGTGAAAGTATCTTGAGTTTGTGTTAGCCACGAACCTTATTTAAGCGATTTAACTGAAATCCCATTCAAAAAACCCATTGACTTTAGGACGAGGGAACCGAAAGTGCTAAAATGCTAACTCGCTTCCGGGTTCTTGCATACAAATTGACGTCATAGTTCCTCCACTCTATACTCAGCAGCATTGTGAGGGGGAGGGGAAAAGACGGACTACAGCAACTCAAGAGGTACAAAAAGGGGCGATGTGCAGGTTTATCATTGCCATAGAAAATAAATAAAAATGACTGCAAAATGTGTTCTCAAGATGATAAAACTCACAAATATGAAATAAAATCTTTAAATAAATAAAATGTTAAGAAGAGAATTGGGACAGCCCTACCCCTTGGCGGGCACGCGCAAAACGAGGGGTAGGGGTAAGGGGAAGGGCTAAGGGGTAGAATTGGGATTGGGCCTTAGTGAAACCCATTAAAATAATAAACTCTTAACACCCGTCACACGAGGCTCAGTGGTGTTTCTGCCATAGAATGTAAAATAAACCTGTATGTGAGCTTCAGACGCGCTCTGGTGGAGCTGTTCACTGCTGTCAGCGATTTCACAATGATATCCAGCTGCAAACTCAACCGCCATCAGATCCACACGCTTCAACAGATTTACAGTGTTTTACTGTATTTTACATGTGTCTGTATATTTATGAACAGCAGATATTTAACAGTAGATATTCAGTCAGTCCAGTTTAAAGGAGAAGCTGCTCTTTTGCAGTCTCCCTGTTGACCTGGTTTTCTTTGAATCTGTATATATATATATATATATATATATATATATATATATATATATATATATATATATATATATATATATATATATATAGTATTTTATACAGGTATTATATATTTGTTAGTAAATAAAGGTTTAAAGGAACATTTCATAAAAACATTTTAGAGAACATGTCAGACAGGTGGGCCTTCTCAGAGACAGAAGTGGGCCCCAAAGTGAAAAAGGTTGGGAATCCCTGCTCTAATCGGGGTGGAGGAACGTCTGCTTTAGAGAAGAACACCATTATTTCTGTGTACAAATTAAATTGTTTTACACAAACATGCATTTAAATAAAATCCAATATTAGTTTTGGTAAAAACATGCACTCGCTTTCCATATCAAGTGAAATATATGTAAACAGCACATATAGGACCTGTGTTTGCTTTACTAATATTACTGAGAACATTATTCTAAAACATAAAATCCCTTACAAAAGCTCACACTATTCTAATATCATATATAAATCATATGAATAAATGAGGCGATTTATTAAGAAATGAAATGTAATATTGATTAGTGTGACTGGTCCTCACTTTGCTCTGCGTTGTGTTTAGGCAGAAGGAACCAGGCGTATGGGTGTAAACTGCATTTTATTCTGCATGAATAAAATAAACAAATGACATCAAGCTGAGTCTGTGGCCTTATTTAAGACTTCACCAACCTCTCCTCGACCGCGAACTGACATAAATCAAGTCAAAGTGTGTTTAACACACACCAAAAGAAGATTTATTATGCATAAGTTCAAACACATAACAGAAGTGTAACAGGTATACAAATGATAGTTCACTTTATTTATAGAATTACGCAAAATGTGTTTTACCTGACATGTTTATTAAGCATACCTGAGGTGTTTGTCATTGTGTGCGTCTTCTCCTTTAAATTTCTAAGGAAACTTCAGTTGTTTAATTTCCTGTTTTGCACCCGCCTCTTCCCTTTCTGCACTGACGGCACATGGGAGAGGTGGGTGTCTGCTAAGCTCTAATTAATCCTTAATAATCTTTACCCCAAAAATCACTTTATAAGCTAGTTTTCATGTTTAAATAATATATATATATATACCCATATTTTTCACATATATTGCATTATTTTTGTGTTTCCACTTAAATTGAGGTTTTGATTTATTTTTGATAACTGAAGCATGTGAATGCTAAATGCATTGCTCCTTCCCTTTAACAGAGGTGTAATAAGGGCGAAGACACACTAAAACCTGTGCTTTGTTTGTATCAGGTATGTTTTGTCACTTACTGTGAAGTTATTATTATTATTTGGAGTTTTATTCTTTCTCTACCCTTTCTGCACTGACTGCACATGGGAGAGAGGTGTAATAAGGGCGAAGACACACTAAAACCTGTGCTTTGTTCGTATCAGGAGTGATTAAAGAGCCGTCACAACTGCTGATATCCGTCTAGTTATTCCCACATTACAAAAGAAAACACAACGCAGAACCGGTTACAGAAGCATGAATAAGCAAATTGAAAAGATAGTAAGTGCCAGTTCTATGTTTTGAACTGAAGGAAGTAAATGTACAACAAGTGGAACAAAAATGATAAATGATAAACAGAGATAAACCATCAGGAAGGGATCACTTACTGTACGTTCACACCGAAAGCGGCGAGAGCGTCAAAGTAGCCGGAAGTCATTCATTTTCAATGGGCGCCGGCGGCGAGGAGCAGCGCAGCGCATCTTCGCCGGTGTGAGCGTCAAGGAAAGTTGAAATCAAGTCAACTTTATGGAAATGAGCTATGACGCGGTTCAGCGGCAACCAATCGGAATGTAGAAGTCCACCGCTTGAGCGGATTTCAGAAAACACAGACCTGTGAACATTGGTTCCGACCACAGTTGTTCCTAAGCGAAATGGAGGAGAGTTTGATTATTGCGGTCGCCGGATTTCCAATAATTTACGACGTGTCCCTGTTTGCTTACAGGGACATAAGTAAAAAAAACGAAACATGGACCAAGGTGTCTGAGATTGTGGGTGTTCCTGGTGAGTTACTGATGTGCATTAATGATAAATATTTTTTAATTAAGAAAAGCGGGAATCTCACAGTACTGCTGCTTCAGAATATTTCAGACATAAACCTATATTGGATTAATGGATAATAGGTGTTAATAGAGCTGCAGCAAAATTGTACTATTACAAATTATATATATATATATATATATATATATATGAAAATGCTATATGTAAAATACTAGTGTGTGTGTTTTAGAAAAAAAAATGAATAGTAAAAAAAAATAGTAAACGTCATTAGGTTTCAATACAGACAGTTAGTGATACAATGGTACATACAGTTACAGTTATTCAGAAATTAGGTTTATATTTAATGTGCATTTTTTGTTGTCTTCACTAGTGGATGAGTGCAGAAAAAGGTGGTAGGAGGGGTTGGGGAAGCCCTAAACCCAGAGCTGGGAGAGGATGCCATGGCAAACAACGAGGCAGGAGTGCAGACCACACACACACAAAACACAAGAGAAGGCCAGATCAGTGAGGCCGGACCATCAAGTCCAGCAGAGTCCAGCAGCATTCAGGCAGAAGGATCAATCATGACAAGCCAGAGTGTAAAGATAAAGTGCAGAAGAGAAAGAGAGCAGCACAGAACAGTGCAGAATTTGAAGAAAGAATTATGTCAACTTTGGAGGCTATATCGAGGAAGACTGTTGCTCAGGAGGACAGTGACACTTTGTTTTTGAAAAGCATATTGGATGACTTTAAGTCCTTGTCAATAAGAACCAGGCAGGACTTAAAGTTTAAAATTCATCAGCTTATATACGAAAGCCAAATGTATGGAGGCTGATATGACTGATACCTGGGGAGAAAGAAACGGGGGGCAGCTGACAAGTCTGTGAGGGGTGTTTGTAAGCTTATTTCCCTCGCAGCCTTGTCAAGCTGCACCTTGTACTTTATCCCTCCCACACACACACACACACACACACAAAGTTTAAAAAATTGTTTTTCCAGGTGCTTAAAATTATTCGTAAAGTATTTGTTCTGTGTTCTTTCAGGTTTGTTATACATGTTATAAGTTTTGAGGTTACTTGGCAATAAATCAATTGTCTACATCTCTTGGTTAAATGTGTTTTTTATTATTTCAAAAGAGCCATATTTTACCATATCATTTTGAAATCATGCAGTGGACCAAAGTGAAAAAGAATGTGCACATAATGTACTAAAAGTGCTAATTTGTCATGCACTATATATATATATATATATATATATATAGATATATATAGATAGATAGATATAATGTGTACTTAAGATAATCTTAACCCTTGACTTGTTAAAAACCAGTTTGAGTTTTTGTCTTTTTTTTTTATCACAAAAGAAGATATTTTGATTTTGATACCATATTTGTTACTATGGAAGTGAATGGTTACAGGTTTCCAATATTCTCTAAAATATCTAATTTTGTGTTCAACTGAAGAAAAAATCATTAAAATTATTTAGAACAATTAAAGACTCAGCAAATGATGACAGAATTTTTACTTAGGAATGAATTATTACATTAAGAACATCAAAGTGTGCATAGACACCACCACCATGAAATGTGCTTTTAACATACTATCTTAAAAAAAACTTTTAGAAAAATTTGTATCAAAATTGTTTTCAAGTGATAACTAAAATCAAATTTTAAATAATATTTTAATTATAAAATCTTGGCACTTTTTAGATCTTAATAATTCATGGTGTCTTAAAAATAGCAAAGATCAGCACAAAGTACCTCAAAGAGTGTGTGGTGTCACATTTAATATTATTTTAATGGAAAAATGCTCGTTTGAAATGAATTTGTGGCTCTTAAAAGAGCCGTTAAAGCCATTGCTTATAGCACAGGTTGCCAGGGGACAGCTCCCTCTGTGGAGAAATATTATGTAAATGTCTCACGGACACGGATGGCCTCCCATGTGGCGTTGTTGCTGCCCACTCGGGTGACCTCCGTAGGCCAGCAGCATCTCCATCAGCAGCTGATGGTAGGGGGATTCTTGTGGAAGTTGTGGACCTCAGGAAGTTGTGCAGGACACAGGTAGCCTTCACACACGCATCCACGTTGGCAGGGTTGATCTCAATGGCTCCTCTGTACATACGCCACTGAGCTGTGAGAATACCAAAGGTATTCTCAACAATCAGCCTTGCACGTGACAGCCTGTTAGTAATGGGCGATATAAACGATATGCGATATAAAAGATACAAAATTGGCCTACGATAGAGATTCTAATTCGATTGCACTATCACGATAATACATGTTTGATGACGCAATCTACCCACGAAATTAAGAGCAACGAGCTGCAGCCGGCTGCAACGCATCATCTTGAATAAACATGGACAGGGCTCTACAGTGCGACCATTTCGCTCGCATTCGCGACAAAAATAGACGTGTGCGAACTGGAAAATTTATTTAGTCGCACATGTGTGATTTTCTTTTTTAATAAGCTCGATTAATAACAATTCACTCGGCCCTGGTAAAACAACATGCTCTTCACACTAACTGATGGTGTATTACGTTGGAAATCTATTGTGACTGTAGCACATGCTGACGCATGGCACCGAATGACGGCGTGTCGCACAACTTGCGAGCCTCATGCATGGCATATCGTGGCTTGTCACACAGATTCCCACACAGATTTCACCTGGGCGGCCGATATATTATTGGGGCGGCCCGGTTCTGTGTTCGCGAGAAACTGAGAACACTCTGCCACAGACTCACATGCTCTGCATGCAGACCCACAGAGACGCGCTGCATACAGAACTGCTGTCCTGCCTTTATAGCAGCTTTGAGAAGAGCGCGAAGACTAAATAGACTGATCCAGCTCATTATTTGGGGTGACAATACATTCTCTTTTCCCCGGACATGTCCGAGAATCTGCTTTCGCTTTCGATATTAATTGTATTCATTTTTGCATTACTTTATAAGCAAACTTTGTCTGGTGCGTCTCAATCTCTCAGCAGCACCAACACTACAGCAGACAGAGAGAGAGGGAGAGAGAGAGAGAGAGAGAGAGAGAGAGAGAGAGAAAGAGCAGATCAAGACATCAGTTTTAATTTCATTAGGAGAACAAAATGTTTAAAACCAAATGTGTTACCTTAGGCTGCAGGTTAGAAATATGTTTTTATTTAAAGTATCTGCAATACACAATTTTATTTGACTAATTTAATACTGGAAGTAATTTCAGTACAGTGTAAGTTCCTTAACTAAACACCAGTTTTTTTGTTCTCTGCAACTTGGCATTTAGGAACCAAGGACTTAAAAGAAAAGTCTTTCTTTCTAAAAGGCACTACATTTAGTTTATTTATCTGCAACATTGTGTTGTTTAATTACAGTTTTGCTTTTGCACAATAAATGTTCTCAAAACGACATGCAACGTTTCTTTATTTCTTAAAAAAAATAGCAGTTTGGCTTTCCTAAGGGTCTCTGTAACCTCTTCTGAAATGGTTCTATTATAATTTATATATCGCAATATATATCGTTATCGCAAGAGGCTGCAATGTATATCGCAATATGGATTTTAGGCCATATCGCCCTTCCCTACAGCCTGTAATTGAAAATTCTTTGCCTGCCTGAAAGGTTGTGTCCTGGAAAAGGGCGCATGAGGTCTCGGCGGAGTGGAAAGGCCTCATCAGCAATGAACACATGTGGCTGTGGCCCCAAATGCTCTCCACCTCACAGTAGAGCATCCTGTGGCAGACCAAGGGCCTTATCTCGGAGTGCCTGGCCAAAGATGGATATGGCTAGTACACCGCCATCACTCATCCTCCCATAACTGCCCACATCCACTACTCGGAAGCGGTACTGCGAATCTACCACAGCCAGGAGCACAACCGAGTAAGACCCCTTGTAGTTTTAGAACAGGGACCCTGAGTTGTCATGGGCCCTGATCACAACATGTTTCCCATCGATGGCATCACCTCTTGTGCCAAGGTGTCCCATATTGCTCTGGTGACCGCTCCAACAATCCCTGCCACTGTGCTCACTCCCACACGATAGCTGAAAGTAGGAGTCTCCTGTGGCCAAGAATCTGCAATAACAACAGCTAATAATTAAGAACAAACAAAGCCATCTATGATGGTAAGAAATACTTGCATGCAAATTTGAGGTGCTTGCACTTATGTAATATGTTCTTATGTATATTAAACTTGCCATTAAATAGTCAAATGTTGCTGATGTGGCAATAAAGATAATCTAAAGTATATTACTATAAAAGGACAAAGATCAGTTTTAAACCTAAATAGTCAAAATTCACTTTTAATATTTTGTTTCTCTTCAGATAATTGATGTTTGTAGCTGATCATGCTTGTACATGTAATTTATTGTTTTATGCTTTAAGTAAGGGATTCTTAATACTGAGTCCACATCTGGATAGAATATATACTGTATATATATATATATATATATATATATATATATATATATATATATATATATATATATATATATATATATATATATAACATTATAATAAAAAGGCCAATAGCTATATAACAATAATAAAAACATGAAATGAAAAACTGAAATGACAAACTAAATTTTAACAATTAAACAAAATAAATTATTAACTCACCGAAGACAAATTGCGAGACGCTCGGCCGGCTCAATAGATTGCCGGTAATTGGTGTCCTGTCTCGCAATTTGCGGTCCCACGTTGGAGAGCAGGCTGTCAAACTGCTCTTTATCCAGCCTGAAGTACCGCTGGAATCTGCCGTCATCCAGCCGCAGTTCCTGCACCAGCCGGTGAAATTCCCCAAGCTGATGACGGGCTTGGAGAATTTCATGCACCCACACCGATCTCCGCCGTCTTCTCCTCCGCAGGTAGAGCAAAGCCACACAACACGCAACAACTTGATCTTCCATAGTGAAATGTAGTTGATACAAATGCTCACGATATTATTTATATGCAATATTTTCCCGCTAGAAAGCATGTTTATTGAGGGAATGCAAGCGATTTGCTGATATGCAGCAACGGCCCCTTTAAATACAAGATGTTTTTACATACAATGTAGCGAACTTTGACGCTCTCGCCGCGGAGCTGTGAAGGCAGACAGCGTTGTCGCCAGGGCGGCCAGAGCGACCTTTGACGCTCTCGCCGCTTTCGGTGTGAACGTACAGTTAGATGGTCGCCTTGTAAAGTTAGTGGCCAGTTATTTGGAGGAACCAGTCTGTCATATTTTCAATGTGAGTATTAAAGAAGGGCTTTTCCCTTTAGCTTGGAAAGAAGCAAAGGTTATTCCTTTACAGAAAAATGCAGCACTGAGTTTTAATGGGGCCAATAGTCGACCAATGAGTTTGTTGCCACTTCTTAGTAAAGTGTTTGAAACGGTAGTGTGTGAACAAATTCAATTATTTCTTAAAGAAAACTATTTATTCTCTGACTTTCAGCATGCATATCGAGTAGGACATTCAACAGGAACAGCATTAACACAGATAATTGATGATTGTTTAGACAGACTGATGATAGTAATTTAGTAGGAACAGTATTGTTGGATTTTAGCTCTGCTTTTGATGTACTGGATCATAAATTATTGCTTGAAAAATGTAAATGTTATAAATTTACTTCTCAAACTGTGCTTTGGTTTAAACGTTATCTGACTAGTAGGAGGCAATGTGTATGTTATAATGGAGGTTATTCAGAAGTGAAAGAGCTGCAGTGTGGTGTGCCTCAATGAAGTTGTTTAAGACCATTGTTATTTTCTATTTT
Source organism: Danio kyathit (assembly GCA_903798195.1). NCBI lineage: Eukaryota > Metazoa > Chordata > Actinopteri > Cypriniformes > Danionidae > Danio > Danio kyathit. The sequence goes on from CAIGQS010000068.1 coordinate 1,610,840, forward strand.
GACCAATGATCTTCCTTTGGTTTTAAAGCATGCAAGGGCAGTTACGTATGCAGATGATACAGCATTATATCTACCTGCGGCATCGAAATGATCTGCTGATTTAGACGAGGAGTTACAGTTAGTGGTAAAGCAGGTACAGAATAATAAAATGGTTTTAAATTTGACAAAAATCAAAAGTATTGTGTTTGGATCAAGCTTTCAAATGAAATGTAAAGCACAGTTACATTAGTCTGTAATGAGTGTGTCTGTTGAACAGGTAGAGGAAAGTACACTTCTTCTTGATAGTAGGTCAAAGTGGTCAAAACAGATGGATAGGATGGTAATAGTTATGGGAAGAGGTTTATCAATTATTAAGAGATGTGTAGAATGTTTACCACAGCACTGTATCTCTCAAACTGTTCAGGCAGTTGTTCTTTCTTATCTAGATTACTGTGCAGTGGTATGGTGAGTGCATCAAGTAAAGACTTAGACAAATTACAGTGAGTCCAGAATAGAGCTGCACGACTCCTTTCACACTGCAATAGAGGAGTTCATATTATGAAAATGCATAAAACTTTAGGTTGGTTATTGGTAAAGGATAGGGGAACTGTTTCTCTGCTGTGATTCATACGAAATATTTCTGTCTCAAGAGTTCCAAGTGTATTGTATTGTCACCTTGTGTATAGTAATGCTAGTCATCATTTTAACATCAGGCACGCATCAAAAGCAAATTTACTGCTTCCCGTTTCAAAAACTAATGCAAAGCAGCGCACTGTAATGTATAGAGGGATGAAAACATGGAATGAATGGCCATCAGACAGTACATGCTTTACAACAAGTAAAATGAGGTTCAAAAAATCATTTAGGAAACATCTGATGTCACAATATTAAGTGGATTGTTGATCTGGATGTTATGCATGAATTATGTATTTTAATGTTTTTATTGGTCTTATTGTTATACATTTATTCATTCATTTTCTTGTCGGCTTTGTCCCTTGCGGGGTCGCCACAGCGGAATGAACCGCCAACTTATCCAGCACGATTTTACGCAGCGGATGCCCTTCCAGCCGCAACCCATCTCTGGGAACTTCCACACACACATTCACACTCATACACTACGGACAATTTAGCTTACCCAATTCACCTGTACTGCATGTCTTTGGACTGTGGGGGAAACCGGAGCACCCGGAGGAAACCCACGCGAACACAGGGAGAACATGCAAACTCCACACAGAAACACCAACTGACCCAGCCCAGCCGAGGTTCGAACCTGCGACCCAGCGACGTTCTTGCTGTGAGGCAACAGCACTACCTACTGCGCCACTGCGTTGCCCTTATTGTTATATATTAATGTAATTTTGTTTTGTGTTCGATGGACCCCAGGAAGAATAGCCACTACCTTGGTAATGGCTAATGGGGATCCTGATAAATAAATAAGCACATACCTGCATGAATAAAATAAACAAATGACATCAAGCTGAGTCTGTGGCCTTCATTAAGCCTTCACCAACCTCTCAGTGAAAGGGATCATCTTCACCACAAAGCTTGCACTCTTATGAACTCCATGCTTCATATAATTTACAACACCTCTCAAACATGTTTAAATAACAGTGACATGCATTTTAGAACAAAGTTACATGTATTATTGTGATAAGCAACACTTATTAGGGATGGCTGATGCGAAACTGACGTTTCGACACAGTGCCGAGATCCCGAAGCTCAAATGTGTTTCAAAACACTGCACCGAAGCATGAGCCGAAACACCCAGGTCACGTGGCTAAAGTGATTCGAAACACCCAGGTCACGTGGCTAAAGTGATTCGAAACACCCAGGTCACCTGACTAATGAGAGTCAAAGCATCAGGGCGGCACAAGTGTTTCGAGACGTGGCATACCTGCCGAATCTGCATTTGATTGACAGGGTTGTAAACAAATCACAATCGCACATCTGTCTGAATCTAATGTAAAAAATAAAGGATAAAAATGGTGTTATCTCATGTTCAATTCGTGAGTTTTTGTGAGAGGAGAGATATTTTGCGATTTAGTGACATTTATAGAGCATATTTAAGCTACATTAAAACTTTATTGATAGGGAGGCTATAGACACTGACCAATAGGATACATTTGCTGATACATTGATAGGCATTCATTATACATATATAGGCATACATATACATCCATACACATAGATCCACACAGGTATACACATACATTCATATAGTAATACACATACAACAACCATAGGCATACATATCCATCCATAACTTAGATAGTGACAGACAGGATAGTTAGAGATAGAATAGCATAGATAGATAGATAAAAAAGTAATGGAAGCTTCACACAAGAGATGCCGTCCATCTGTGGTGTGGGAGCATTTCCATTTGGAAACACCAAATAAAGTGAGATGCATGTATTGTGATAGGCAGCTAGCCTATTGCAATAATACATCATCCATGATGCGCCATTTGAGGAGCGCTCATCCTGCCATTTTGGGCGGTGCAGAGGATGGCCCGGTACCTAGACCTGCTAGTCACACTGCTGGGTCATCTAAGCAAGGTGAATGAATGAAAAACTAATTGTGAATACAAAGTGTTGAGACAGTGTTTTTTTTTTTTTTTACATACACTTGTTTTACATATTGACTTAAGCCTATGTCAACCTAAGCCCTGCAATATAACATCCCATTAACAAGCTTTACTGTGAATATTTCAATGTGACACCTCACAAATACGACACTGTATTTAAAATATACTGTTAGTGTGTGTGAACTATTTCAGGCTAAATCACTTAAATATTTTTTACTGAAAGCAGGTTGTATTGCTTTTTTTAAGGCAGGCAAAAGGAATTGGATGAGGCTCTTGTAGACATGGTGGTGAAGGATCTGCAGCCCTTCACCATTGTGGAAGATATGGGTTTCAGGGCCTTTGTGAACAAGCTTGATCCAAGCTATGTTCTCCCATCTCGCAAGGCATTTAAAACAATGGTCACTGACAAATACAACAGCACCAAGGAGAAGACTGTGAGGGACCTACAGAAGGCACAATTTGTTAGCCTTACAGCTGATATGTGGTCCTCTATTAATATGGACAGATACCTTGGTGTAACTTGTCACTTTATTACACCAGAAGCAAAGATGGCAACTGTTGTATTGGGTGTTGTAAGGTTTTACCAAACACACACTGCACAGCATCTCATGGAGGCTAAAGCTCTGCTCATGTCTGAGTGGGGACTAACCTCCAAAGTTCAGTGTTTGGTAACAGATAATGCATCCAATTCAATTCAATTCAATTCATCTTTATTTGTATAGCGCTTATACAATGTAGATTGTGTCAAAGCAGCTTCACATGGAAGATTATAGTGAATTGAAACAGTGTCAGTTCAGTTCAGTTTAGCTCAGTTCAGTGTGAACATGATGTTAAGTGCCCAACTACTTAATCTATGACACATCCCATGTTTTGCACACAATCTAAATTTGATTGTCAAAAAGGCCCTAGATCAAAGCCCAGTTATCAGTGAAATTCGCCAGAAAGATTGTGGGGTTGTTTAGATCAAGCTGCAAAGCAAAGGACAAACTTGAAGAAATGCAGGCCTTGATGGGTAGATCGACTATAAAACTTATACAAGAGGTGGAAACCAGATGGAACAGCACCTTTGACATGTTGCAACGCTTGTTTGAACAATGAGAGCCTGTGGCTGCAGCAATTACTAATTTAAAGTCTGATACTGCTCTGTTGTCCAGTATGGAGTATGATGTCGTACAAGAAACCATATCATTATTGCAACCATTTAAAATTGCAACAACAGAGTTATCAGAAGAACAGAGCGTCTCAGCCTCAAAGCTGATAGCACTGTACCGGATGTTGCAGCACAAGCTAACGGAGAAAAAAGGCCTTGCAAAGCAGGAATCAGTTGTCCAATTAGGTAAACCACAATAGCCATATTGTCACTGGCCATAAGTGTAATATTGCTGTCAGTAATACAATTAATATGCTTTGCTCCTGTTTTGCACAGGCTCTCTCCTGCAAGAAGGTCTCCAGTCGAGATGTGGTGGGTATGAGTCCTTTAGAACATTGGCAACACTGCTAGATCCATAGCCTTTGGAAATACTGGCAAAGGCCAGGAGGCTGAAAGGCATCTCACGATGGAGTGTGCTTCAATTATGCGTAACCAAACAAGTCATGGTGAGCCCTTTCACTGTTCATGTATTGTGCAACTTCATATTTCAATTCACCTTTATTTGTATAGCGCTTATACAATGTAGATTGTGACAAAGCAGCTTCACATGGAAGATTATAGTGAATGTAAACAGAGTCAGTTCAGTAGAGATTAAGTTCAGTTCAGTTTAGCTCAGTTCAGTGTGGGTTAATAATCACTACTGAGAGTCTAAACACTGAAGAGCAAATCCATCGATGCGCAGCTCTACAGATCCCGAACCATGCAAGCCAGTGGAGACAGCGGCGAGGAAAAAACTTCACCAATATATAGTTATGACATGAGTTTAGGCTTTGTAATTAATTGTTTTTTTTTTCCACATCAGATCCACAGTTGTCAGCATCGGCGCCATCATCATCATCATCATCAACACCAGCAGAAAGCCAGGAGAGTTTACGGGAACTTTTTGATAATCGTGTTCGGGAATCCCACTCGACAAGCAGTGCTACAGCTGATGCCACTGTTGAAGTGAAAAAATACCTTACAGATGCCTTTTTGCCAAGAAATGAAGATCCCCTAAAGTACTGGAAGTAGAGAGAAACAATTTCCCCAAATTTGTATGTGCTTGCGCAGAAGTATTTATGTATGCCTGCAACAAGTGTGCCCTGTGAGAGGATTTTTTCAAAGGCTGGAGAAATAATTTGTAAAAAAGAAGCAGGCTCAGTCCATCAACAGCAGAACATTTAATATGTTTAAATAAAAATCTTTATATGTAAGAAAAATGACATTGTGTCTTACTAATGTTCATATTTCATGACCAAAATATTTATTTTCACTGTTTATTCAGATGTGACACCAACATTACAAGTACAACAAGTAAAATAAATTGTGATTGATACTAATGCCAGATTCGAACCCAGGGTATCAGCTTTTCAGTCGAGAACACAAACTACTCCCCCAAACTACTTGGGTAATGCCGTTCCACATTTGAAGCTGTTTCAGTACAATACTTAAAATGACCACTAAGTGTCACTGTAGAGACGCATTTCGAAACGTTTCGAAGCTTCGACACATTTGCTTCAACTGTTTCAGTGTTTCATGCCTCGCTTTGCCCATCACTTACACTTATATGATACGTTTTAACCTGAGCTTCAGTACAACTCACCTCTCCTCGATCGCGTTTTCTAGGAAATGAGCGAGGGCAGGCGGAAGCGGAAAACAACACTTAAAGGGGCCACGTACCATTTTCCACAATACACCAATACACTGAAAACAAACACAACTATGAAATAATTAACTTTGAAATATAAGATATTTAAAGGACAACTTTGAAAATATGAAATTAAATACAATTATTTGATGATTACAAGAAGAAGAGTTTTGAGTGAAATTAATATTCATTCATTTTCTTTTTGGCTTAGTCCCTATATTAATCTGGGGTCGCCACAGCGGAATGATCCACCAACTTATCCAGCATATGTTTTACGCAGCGGATGCCCTTCCAGCTGCAACCCATCACTGGGAAACATCCATACACACACACTACGAACAATTTAGCCTACCCAATTCCCCTATAGCGCATGTGTTTGGACTGTGGGGGAAACCGGAGCAACCGGAGCAAACCCACACTAACACGGGGAGAACATGCAAACTCCACACAGAAACACCAACTGACCCAGCCGAGACTCAAACCAGAGACCTTCTTGCTGTGAGGCAACAGCACTACCTACTACTGTACCAAAATTCACAAAAATTGGGGGGTTACGGGAGATCGCGGACAGGCGGGCGTACCTTTACAATACCGCCCTAATACCCACTACCCGCCTATAATTCTTACCCGCAAACTTGGATTCAAAACCGCCCAATTGGGCGGGAAACCGCCCAATCTGACAACACTGCAGGCTGCACCTTGTTGATCAATTTATGTATGTATGGCCATTAAGAATACATGTTCCTTAACCAGATGGTTTTTCAAGTTACTTATAAAGAGATCGTTACTTCAGTCATGTTGTTGTTTTAAGTTGACTATAGTTACACAGTAAAAAAAAACAAAAATTCGAAATCGTGAATCGGTCAAACTTTATGAAAAAATCTAGATTTTTTTTTTTGCCATATCGCCCAGCCCTACGTAGAGTAGTTTACTGTGTGTGTAGCTTAATAAACTTGTGTTTCATTTTAAGATCCTTGTCTGATTTTTATGTGTTTCTAAGTTACTGCCTCAGCTATATGGTCTTGCTACCTTGCTTGTGAAATCCTGTTTTATATTATTATTGTTGGCCACATAATAATACAACAAATATTTACTAAAGATAAAGTTACGCTGCTTACTTCTATTAGGGTGGACCAATAGATGATGTAAGTGTATGTGTTAACCTATTTCTGACTGTGAGTCAGTCGCTCGAATCTTCTGATTCGAATCCCCGAAAATTAATTTGAACTTATGAGATAATTCTTAAAGTACCGGACATATTAGATGGTCCAGGCACTACACCTATATTTAACATATATACAGTTGAAGTCGGTGACACAGTGGCGCAGTAGGTAGTGCTGTTGCCTCACAGCAAGAAGGTCACTGGTTCGAGTCTCGGCTGGGTCAGTTGGTGTTTCAGTGTGGAGTTTGCATGTTCTCCCCGTGTTGGTGTGGGTTTCCTCCGGGTGCTCCGGTTTCCCCCACAAGTCCAAAGACATGTGGTACAGGTGAATTGGGTCGGCTAAATTGTCCTTAGTGTATGTGTGTGAATGTGTGTGTAGATATTTCCCAGTAATGGGTTGCAGCTGGAAGGGTATCCACTGCGTAAAACATATGCTGGATAAGTTGGTGGTTCATTTCGCTGTGGCGACCCCTGATTAATAAAGAGACTAAGCTGAAAAGAAAATGAATGAATACAGTGTAAGTCAGAATTATTCGCCCATCTTTAATTTTTTTTTTCTTTTTTCAATTATTTCCCAAATGATGTCGGTGCCAATGGTGTAGTGGTTAGTGCAGACACATGCACTCCAGTGCTCACGGCGACCCGAGTTCGATTCCTGCCTCGCGGCCCTATGCCAATCTTTCCCCTCTCTCTGCTCCCCATGCTTTCCTGTCAATTCTCTCTACTGTCTTGTCCAAAAAAGGTGAAAACCCTGAAAAAATATTTCCCAAATGATGTTGAACAGAGCAAGGAAATGTTCACAGTATGTCTGATAATATTTGTTCTTCTGGAGAAAGTCTTATTTGTTTTATTTCGGCTAGAATAAAAGCAGTTTTTAATTTTTTAAACACCATTTTAAGGTCAAAATTATTAGCCTCTTTAAGCTATATTTATTTCGATAGTCTACAGAACAAACCATCATTATACAATAACTTGCCTAATTACCCTAACCTGCCTAGTTACCCTAATTACCCTAGTGAAGCCTTTAAATGTCACTTTAAGCTGTATGTCTTGAAAAATAACAATTATATTACTGAGTTTTGTTCCAGCGGTCCCAAGTCATACGTGTACGCCGTTGATTTTGATTTTATGCTTCACCATTCGTTTTCATGTGTTATAAGTGGATCATCCAATTCTGGATAGTGCTTTATGTAAAAATGCCTTTGGAAAATGCTGTAAATATGGTTTCTAAAAAAAATAAATGTTTTCTTGTCTGACTTTTGGCAGCCTTTGAATGATGAATAGCTTAAATTGTATGACAATAAATTCATTTAAGGCATAGCTCAGACTCTGAATAATGATCATGTACTAGCCCCAGATGAAACAAACTTGTTGATTATCAATGCTATGAAGTGAGTGGAAATTGAAAAAGTCTGCAACACATCCATCATCGTAATCTCTCTGCGATGTAATCCTGAACCATGTCTGCGAGACTATGTAAACATCTGCCTCTATTAAAAATGCTTCATAAATCTACTCCTAAACAAAGACGGCTTATTCTAGTCAGCGTCTGACGATCTCATTTTAACACTGTGTGAAGTGGCTCTATATGGAGTTATTCCAATCAACAGACAGCAATACAGAAAGCTGAAAAAAAGAAGAGGGCGGAAATAAAATTATTGCTAATAAAAAATTAACATAGCGGCTAAGAAAACATCTTTAATCAGACCGAAGGATTTCTCTTATAGCTCCTGAGCGTCGTGGTACCATTTATTCCAAGTTTGTACTTTAGAATCAGCTGGATAAAATGCAATAAACAAGAGTTCACGAGAACATTCAACAGGTCGTAGAGAACGCTCTCGATACGGCTATAAGAAATATTTAATTCAGGACTGATTTGGATCAACTGAAAAGGTTAAACTTTATTTGAACGCCTTACCCAGATATTTAACCATTGATAATCTAGACTACTTTCAATAACATGTACTTAAGTAAAAGTAAAGTTACATGACTATACATATACTCTAAAAGTAAACTTATTAAAAATGTACTCACGAGTAACGAGTAACTATTTCTCAGAAGGGCCAAGAGGATATACATCACCAATTAGTTGGTTTTATTTGAATAAACGACTTCAAAAATTAAAGACCAGTAACAAATATATATACAGAAAGTATTTTACAGATTATCCTATTTAACACTTTAAACAAATTCACAATATCTAATGCACCACCTGCTGTTAATGCATAAACTATTTTGCTCCAAGTCCCTGTTAATATCTAATCCTGGTGCTAATGAACATTAGCAATGTTCAGCTGGCCACAAAGTTACTTCCACAATGTAATACATTATATTTAGTTATTGCCATATTTTTTGTAATGAGTTACATTGCAATAATAATGTCTCAGAAATGCGTTACACTACTTTTATATTACTTTCAGGTTACTTTACCCAAAATAACCACAGAAGTATGACTACATTTTCAAAAGTATGTCTGTTTTCAAATACATTTTGCTATTAATTGTAATTATTCAGAGACGTTTGTTTGCAAAAGGAGTCTGACATCAGCCAGTGCTGCACACAGAGCACCCCTTTGATTTTCTCTTTTTTAAATATTTCCCAAATGATGTTTAACAGAGCAAGGAAATGTTCACAGTATGTCTGATAATATTTTTTCTTCTGGAGAAAGTCTTATTTGCTTTATTTCGGCTAGAATAAAAGCAGTTTTTAATTTTTTATTTTACCCCTTTTTTAATATGTAATATAAATATTCTGGTTCTTCTGAGCGTGCCAGTTTAGGTTCAGTTCAAAACACAATTCAGATTTGTTTACTATGATGTGTTAAAAAAGTGTGATTTTTGGGGGCGTGTACACAGTTCGCTGTTTTAGGGGCGTGTTGCTTCACATGAAAATTAGGCTGTTTCTCAATTCCAAGAATGCTGAGAACGGACTTGCGTTCTTGTGGAGACTGGTCTTGCCAGGTGTCCTCGGTAGAACGAACTCGGGAGACCACGAGAACAGAGAACGCGTCCTGTGAGAAATGAGATGCTGCGTTCTTCCTGGTGGTCATGTGACTTTCACGTGTTTTAAATGGCAAATTATTTAAACATTACAGCATTCATACAACAATTTATTGTTTTTCCCCCCTTTTCAAAATATATACCATGCATAAAACATTATAAATATACGTTGCACAATATAAATAAAACAGATTTTATTATGAATATCAGCAAACAAACACTCTTAATGTGTTTATTCCTTTATTAGGATGTCCATGGTAATGTTTATATTCACCGTTTCATTTTAGAAAAACTCCTGAGGTAAATAAGTGATATCTCTGAACTTTAATAATAAATCTAAATAAAGTGCTGCACTTCCCACCTCCAGTCGCAATGATTTCTGGGACTTCAAGAGCGAGATCGGTGCTCAAGTCTGCATCGGTGCGTCCTCCATATTAAGAACACATCCGGGAAGTTTCACGCGTCCTCCGTACTTGCGGTCTTGAGTATTGGAACTGAACTTTGGCAGCTGATGATGACGTTACACGAGAACACGAGGACGCAAGACCGCTGAAGAACGCATATTGAGAAACAGCCCTAGTTTCGACTTCCCGCCCAACTTAACAAGGGGGCGGAACCAAGAGCTCCCTATGGCAACAGACAGAGAGAAGCAACATGAGTGAGAGTACCAGCATTCAGCTGTACATGTACGACTCGGACACAGACCAAGCAGAGACTACAAAATCATTTGTGTCTTTGTGTAGTTTTACAGCCAACTGTGTGCTAGTTTAAAGCTCCGAGCTTGTGCACTGAGACTTGTGGCGCCGGTGTGTGATAGAAACTTATGTTTAGAATTCAGAAATGCATGCCGCTGCGTGTCACCGAGCTGCGTGCGCTTCTGGTGTACGACCTGCTTGAGGCTATAACTATTAACTAAAGGGCGCCATACACCGGATGCGCTGCTCAGAGCCACGAAACGGCACACCAGACGCGCACATTCACATGTTATTTAAAATGAATAGTAAGGCAGAATAGTGAGCGAACCCTCCCGATCCTCACTTTCATCCGCGAAATGCATGGCGCTGCGCGTTGTTAGTTCGTTATTTCCAATGGAGGGCAGTGCACGAGAGGCAATGCGCTCGCACTTTCCAGCTGTACCTAGTGATCGCAGGAAATGCAAACAGCTGAAGTTTAAGGAAGATGCAATCAAAAGTACACATGTATGCAAACCCACCAAAACTCACAAACACTGGCGCGGAGGAGAGCGATAACGTGGTGAACGTTGAGCCCAATAAGCCTTACACCTGTCAATCAATATTGGTGGGCGGGGGGACCACACTCCTACGTCAAGTTGCGGTCGATCTCAAAACCGCTCCAATTGGTCCACCGTTTTAATGTTGGTACATTGAAAAAAAAAAGGACACCCCAATATGACGGTCTATATACCTACACATATGTCTGTCTAAACAGCTTGAAAAGGAGATTTTTCACCATAGGTGCTAAGGGTGTGACAAGATCTCGTTGGACGAGATCTCGCGAGATTAAATCACGACGAGATTTCTCGTTGAGGTGAAAAGTTGTCTTGTGACTCTTGAGATGTTATCATGATGGAGCGTGAGGGTGAAATTAGCACTGAAGATTGGAAGCCGAAATCAAGTGCTTTGCACACACACCTGTTAAGGCTGGCCTCTGTGTTGCACATGTCACTCGGTTGGCCGGGCGGGTGTGATGTAACCGCTCTTTTTTATCTCCGGAGTTCAAAGGCTGCTGCGTTATTCATGTCCAAGCAGAGGCTGCAGCCACACAAATTAACCATGGACATTACTATGTACTGATATGTAAACACCGAAATCAAACTATTACGCTACCATCGTGTAGGACTTTTAGCCGCATTTTGCGATAGGACAGTCCACACAATATTCTCGCCACCTATACACATCTCAAAGCGCGCACACACATACTGAACTGCTGGAGACTCAACACACCCGCCTTCATCATTACCAAACACGTTTAAGCTGAACGTGAAAAGAGGACGTTTTCTTTTCCTGGTTCAAGTGACCAAATTCCACATATTGACTAAAAAAGCCTTTATATGTGTGATGTAGCACAAGTATTTAAGCATGTTCACGAAAGAGAAAGAGAGCGCACCATCCGCTACGTAACCAACATAATACTGTTGCAAACATCACGTGCAGACATCACGCCATGGAAATTACATCAAGATGCCTACTGGTTTAAAAAGGCCTAGATTAAAAGAATATGGCCAAATGAGAGCGTTTTTTTTGCCATAAACTACAGCAAACCAACTTGTCAAGAAGAAAAAAAATGAAACCATGCGAACAGAATAAATACAGGAAAGGAGAACAGAGCGTTCTTTTATTATCAGCTGTTAGTCAGCGCCCGCACTTTTTTTTTCTGGTCTTTGCGCCTTTTGCCGTGTGCTGTGGAAATGCAGTCAATCGTGTACGAGTCACATTTAAGGTCATCAAAAAAAAAAAAAAAAAAAATCGGACACTGTCAGAAAATCCGAATTGAACATCAAGATTGCAATGTAAATACTCTGAAATTCTATGGAGAAAAGCATGCGAGTACAGTTTGCTATTTAAATATTAACAAATATTTTGCAGTGTTTGCATGTTCGTTGCATAGAATTCAATTTAAAATAATATAAAACTATTGCATACATAAAATTATGGAAATTGCATACAGAAAAACTGGAAGTAAATTCTTTACAAGTTAAGAAAAACACCTAAATTGTTTTGCATTTTGTGATTTATCTATTTTTCATTCATATATTAGCAAAATATTAGAATTCTAAGATTATATCATTGATTTGTTTCATCATTAAGGATTTCTTTAAAATAGTGTAAAAATCTCGTCTCGTTCTCGTGAACCCAATCTCATGTCTCGTCTCGTCACACCCCTAATAGGTGCCCTTTAAGCTAATTGTTCAATAGTCTACAGAACAAACCATCATTATACAATAACTTGCCTAATTCCCCTAACCTGCATAATTAACCTAGTTAAGCCTTTATAATTGTGACTTTAAGCTGTATAGAAGTGTCTTGAAGAATATCTAGTCTAATATTATTTACTGTCATCATTATAAATTAGAGTGATTAGAGATAAGTTATTAAAACTATTATGTTTAGAAATGTGTAGGAGAAATCTCTGTTAAACAGAAATTGGGGAAAAAATAGACAGGGGGTGAATAATTCTGACTTCAACTGTACGTAGCTGTGGTTTTATTGGACATTAAGACAGCATTTATCCTGTTATAAAGTGTTTCCTCAGCACTGTCATGATCGCTCTGTGTCGGTTACATTGCAGCACGAAATCTTTACACAGGGGAAATGTGGTGCATGAATAACAAACAGCGTGATCGACACAAATCATGTCACATATAAGTGCGAAAAGGCAAATACAAACATGAATTAAAAGATTTCGTACCTGAACACCACACAGAAGTGACCTGCGTAAACATATCCAAGGCAATCTCCCATACAACATCTTGATATTGATCTAAGCTTTAACTACATTATAGGAGTATTATAATTGTTAGAAAATCAATAGGATCTGCAGCTGTAAATATTTCATTCAATGTTTACACAATAGCCTATACAATATAAACATTATAGTCATCCATCGTACACACCTATTACCAACGGCTATTTTTCTATGCTTGTTTAACATAGCCTACACAAACCTCTTCATAATAAAGCTTACTCCCTTCACACTGGTCTTCTGTATGGACTTTTTGCAACCTGATGTGACTGCCGACGAAAAAAAGAAGCAAGCGCAGAGAGTGGACAAATTAAACAATTTATTAAATCGACCAACACATTAACTAGAATTAACTAAAATTGACTTTGTAATCAAATATAATATTGCCATAACTGTGACAACTAGATTTTAATACCATTCTCCACACAGACACGGGCTTGCGCACTAACAGTCGGCCAGTGATTCCATTCAAGTTAGTCTGGAAACACTTACATCAGGAGCTCGATAAACATATTATAGCTGATTATGTTTATTAGCAACTCTATATCATTCAGGGTAAAAAAGCACCATGTTAGCATGCAACATTATTTACGAGTACAGTTTTGAACATTTGAACGTGCTAAAACCTTTAACAACACACATGCCCTAATACAAATTAAATATAACAAGGTAATATAACAAGGGCTATCTAAGTTTGATTAATTGTGCAGCCTTACCATTCAGATGTCGCAGAGGTTACAGTTTGTTGGTTTACATGCCCAACAGATATCCACAAATAGGTCTTTGATAAAGTTTTGAAAGAATTTATCTGATTTTCAAAATGTGAAGAGAAGTCACGTCCGTAACGAAGAGAAGTCACGTCCGTAACGAAGAGAAGTAACGTCCGTAATGAAGATAAATCATGTCCGTAACGAAGAGAAGTCACGTCCGTAACGAAGAGAAATAAGTCCGTAACGATAGTTTTTCCACACATTAATGCAAAAATGAGAAACAAAATAAAATGAATAATGTATGTTCCATGCAGAGCCAACCCTTTTCCTTTTGACTGTTATTATTTGTTTTGGCTTCAGCATTTTTATTCACGTAGTATGTCAACTCACAAAAACTCATGCCTTTTTTGTCACGTCCGTAACGCATTAATGTTGCCGTTACTTTAAAAATAAAGCTCATGTATAGACTGATATTTTTTGATGCCTGAACTTCATGGTTAAGGGGTAAGTAAAATATAAACCGATGTTTCAATATACTGGTAACATATACATTCTGTGAGTATACATGGTTCATTTTTGAATGCAAATGTCACATCCATAACTCTGGAATCAGCCAAAGACCTTTAGACTGCTGATAGTTCTCAAATTAACCTAAACTGCAGTGCCAACCGTGCATCTCTCCACACCTTCACCATTTCATTTCTCTTCCCTTTTGGACTGTTAATATATAGGAGTGTAACCCTGTTCCCTACAAGGTGATGAAGTTCAGAGGGACACAGGACAGCAAAAGGCCTCAGAAGCAAAGCACAATCTAGAGGGAAAACGAGGTAAACCTGTTATACAAACATCATCAGTTATACAGTATCAGTCAGTCTATTTTAAACATCTACAAATAAAGGTAAGAATTGCCATTGTCTTATTTTCTGTGGCATTACAGTATTGAAAATATTGTTTTTAATCTGTTGCTGTCACGATCATCAGTGATCTAATCACAGTAGATCACTAGAGAACATTCACATGAACTACAATCCTGCCTCAAAATGAACTACAGATCCAGTCATGCAACACACACACACACACACACACACACACAGTTGCAGTTTGACAAACATGTAAATGCAGTAGTGAAGAGCTTTTTCCAGCTTAGATTGGTGGCAAAAGTTAAACCGTTTCTTTCTAAATAAGATTTAGAAAGTGTTACACATGCTTTAATCTCCTCTCGGTTAGACTACTGCAATTCTTTGTACTGTACATTGGTCCACCTCAGTCAACTCTCTCTGGGTTACAGCTGGTTCAGAATGCAGCCGCCAGATTAATAACAGGAACTAGGAAGAGGTCATATCTCCCTGTCCTTGCCTCATTGCACTGGCTTCCTATAAAATTTAGAGTTGATTTTAAAATCCCGCTTTTCACTTATAAAGCATTGCACAGTTCTGCCCCGGCTAATGTCAGTGAACTTATTAGGCCTTATACAGCTTGTAGACCATAAAGATCCCATGACCAGTTTCTTCTGTCTGTCCCCCAGTCCCGCTGCAAATCAAAAGGTGATCGAGCTTTCTGTGTTGTGGTCTGGAACAGTCTCCCTCTGAACATCAGGATTTCTCCCTCATTTAGGTGCTTTTAAATCTCATTTAAAGACTTATTTTTACTCTCTTGCCTTTGAGTGACGCATGCATGTTATTTCTTATTTGTATTTTAGTACTTATATACATATATATATTTGCTTATATTTTTAACACCAGTTTTTTATTTTTCTGTAAAGCACTTTGGATCAACTACTGTTGTGTAAAATTGTGCTCTATAAATAAAGTTTGCCTTGCGTGTTTAGACCTTGCTTTGTTTGTTTACGTTGTATGCTGCCTGCCTTCTGACCTATCGCCTGGTATTTCGACTACGCCTCGGGATTGCCCATACTCTCGTTTGTTCCTGTATTGACCATTGCTTGCCTGATCATGGTTTAATAAAACCTGCAAAAGGATCCTCACTCCGTTGTCAAGCGTCACTGTCACATTACTGTTGCACGGTGTAAAAAAAAAACTACTTAAAGTACTTACTGTACTTGGCTTTACTTTTGTTAAATACTGTTCTTTATCATTAACACAACAGGCCTATTTTACAGTTTATTTTACTTTTCCGTTTTACAAATGATCAACTAAGGCCACAAGAGTACCATTATCTTCATTCTCTGTGGTATCGCAATGTTAAATACTGGTTTATAATACAACACATTTTACAGCTTCACCACATATACAGTTTCTTACATTTAAACCTGATTAACAAGCATTTCTAGAAATATAAGTTAAAGTAAAGGCAATATTTATAAGACCCAACATGTAACTGACATTGCATCACTGTATTTCACTTCAGATTAAATATAATTGTCTGTTATGGAGAACTCACACATCGCTTTCTGAGATAAATAAATACATTTGAGGCGACGCATAACCTCTTAAACATTGGAGCTATTGTGGGGTTTTCCCTCTAGATTTTCCTGCCCGAACTGAAGCTGTCCATACCCACATACAGAGGTGAAGCTCCACAATACTGCCATCATTCTACAAGAACACTGTTTACATGATAGAACAGGTTTAGTAGGGAGATTAAAGAGGCAGTCTCTGAACTTTCAGATCATCTTAACACATTTGTACTGAAGCATGTTTATTCAATAAAGACAGTGAACAGTCATGTGTCTGAGTAAGCTACAAACCCTTAATAAATATCTGGTGGGTTTATAAACCGAAAAGGTTGCAGTCCCATCTTACATTACTATCAACTGATGTCTGATTATCTGCCAGACTGGACCACACTCAGATTCAGCAGTCCTCTCACAGCCATAAATGATTATCTTTAGTCACATTGTACTCTACCCACAGCCCAGTGCAGCAGTCTGTGTTCATGTCATTAATTGAGATGCTTTTCCACTATCAGTGTATGCAACTTGACATGATTTGTTTTTTCTTTTTATGGTAAAGTGTTTAGTTTAAATGACACCTGTTTTTCCCCCTTTAACAATATACAGGTATGAACACACCAAGTTTGGCTGAATACATAAAATCCTCCTAGGGCCCGAGTGTCCACAGCACATTTTTAGCTCTTAAGTGGCTATTTAAAACACTTTTTATGTCTGTTTGTTACAAAGTATAAGACATTCAGTGTCATCCTGCAACTGTTTAACAGCATATAAAATGTCCCAAACTCTATTTTTATCTGCCCAAAATGAGAAAAATAGTTTTTACTCTCTGATAGTCAAAGCAAGTAAAAAAAAAAAAAAACTGTTAAATATGAATAAAAGAAACTTCGGGGAAAAGTGTTTTATTCAGTAAATTCAGACCACAAGTCCACATATATGGACATCATTTGTCTCTAAAAGTACAACATATCAAAAGATGATACTTAGATTTTAATCTAATGAGGTTCCAATAAGCCCAAATAGAAAAGAGAAATAAAAGACACTTTGGGCCTTAAAGAGGATAAGGAATTTGACATCAGCAACGTCAAGTTGCATACAGAATGACGGCTTGTATTTCTTGAACAGTAAGTGCAAATAAACTATACAATAATCAGTCGTCTCTCTCGCTCTCTCTATTGTTTTATCAGTGTATGTGTGATTTCTGTTTTCATCTGTTCAGTTCACTTTGCTGAGCTCAGATCAGTCTGTCTAATTCACAGGGATTAAAATCCCTTAAAGTTCAATATGAAGTGAATAAATCATACTCATACAGTCCTGCTGAACTGCAAAACACTTCAAAATCCACTGAATAAAATAAAGTCACAGAATCAGGCTGGGCGGCTCGCCATCTATATCCAGAAGAAAATCAAAGAAACTATAAGCCTGACCTGCATTAAAACAGGCATATTAATACAGAATTACAGCAATATTCTCAACTCACTCAGCAAATAAAACAATACACCTGCATATATTTCCTACACACATGCGTTCAATTGACCACAATAACACAAATTAACCAAAGCGAGCTGTTGTTGTGTCCATAAACACATTCAGAGCTCGACTGCAATATTAAATGACATATCTGTAATATGGCGATCAGCATCTTCCACTGCACATGTATTAACACCACAATAACACTCTTTTATCAGTCATTAGTTACATGTAATTACACTAATCAGCTGTTAAATAAGCATGAAATAACACAAGATAAGGCTCGATTTCAGTCCTGTATGATTTATAAATGACTACCCGCCGAGATTCAATCAATATTTGTTTCCTAAATCAAAGAGAACACAATTAACGACTCTTCTGCCCTTTTCCTGCTAATATTCTCCTTTCAGTTCCTCATCTAGCAAGAGTAATTCCGCTGTGTTCAGAGCTAAAGCTGTTCTCCTCCCTCTCATCTCAATCTCTCGCGCTGCACTGAGAAACTCTCCCGCCCGCTGAAATACTGCCTCAGCGCAGTGGGCGGAGCTTAGACAAATCAACCAATCACGATTTCTTATCCTTACTCGCTCAACAATCGCTAGGCAGATTTCCTAGGTTCAGGATTGATGCAGCATTATGACTGGAGAAATAAAATAAACCCTATAAAACAATACTAAAGTCAAAAAAATGAGTAACTATAAACAATAACACACCATAAAGAGTTTATAATGGGGTTACACCACATTACATCAGTTAGATTCTTTTATTTTTATGGTAAAGTGTTCTTAACCTGTCACATGAGCTTTCGCTGTACACTGCATTGGATAGTTCAAGCTTGGTGAACTTTGACCTGCGAAATCGCAACACTTGACTGCGTGAGACCAATCCAGGATCAAAACATGACCTCTCTGAACAGAAATTTAAAACATGGAGCAATCGCTCGCTTTTTTTTAATGACTAATCATCTTGTTTAATCCCGCCCATTTTCGCAGCACCATATAAAGTCGAAGTCACACTAGAGTATGTGCGTGCAAAATGCTGTCGTACGGCACTGTAAAAAGGGGCGGGATTAATCAAGATGATTAGACATTAATAAAGCGAGCGATTGCTTCATGTTTTAAACTTCTGTTCAGAGAGGTCATGTTTTGATCCTGGATTGGTCTCACGCAGTCAAGTGATGCGATTTCGAGTTCACCAAGTTTGAACTTTGCACCGCAGCAACTTGCGAAATTTGACGCATGACCCTGCGTTTCCGGTCTGACGCATTCGCATGCGTATGAATGGAAGTCTATGGGGGGTAAAGTCCAGTGTGACCTCAGCTTTACTGAGTTTCACACGCAAACTCTAGCAACCGCAGCTTCACTATGCCTAATTTAAGCTACATTCATGAAATGTGCTTCAATGCCCTGGATTAATTAGTACTGATAAAGGCCTCCTCCTGTGTTATATTAAGTCCTGTCTGTGAAATTGGGCCTATTTCCGCCCACGCTATCATTGCCTGAGCTCCTGGACGAGGCTCCGCATGCTCTCATACTTAGGCTGCGTTCGAAACCACGTACTTCGAGCGATTGAGTATGTTTGAATCCCCAATGTTAAAAAAAAAAAAAGAGTAGGCGAGAAATACCAAAATCCTCGCGAGATTCGGCTGTACGTATACTTAACTTGCCCTACTGCCTCTGCCCAGATTCTGGAGTATTCTCAGATGGTTACTTATCTATCCCAGGAGGCCATGGGAAAGCAATCGGCACAGAGAAGAAGAAGCAGGAGAAGAGGATACGTCATAATATTGAGGATAAACGGGACGCGGACGCTTTAAAATGTAAGTTATTGGGAAGCAAGAAGACGCTTCCCTGAGTTAAATGGCATGTGTTGAGCTAACGGTAGTGTACAGAGAACTGTAGAGTTGCTGACAGTGTAAAGATGCTTTAAAGTAACGTTATGTTTGTTTTATTTTACTCTAAAACATAATTATGTGGGAACTTCAGTAAGTTAAGCACATAACGTTACGCTTCAAACGTGAGCTTACATAAACAAAAAGACGAGTATTAAATGTCTGACGTGAATATATGAGAAGTGTTGCAGATCAGCATTACAACATTACACAGACACCTGAGTGAGTGATGTGTTTGTGCTGATGTAGATTCACTGCTGTCGACACTGTGTACATTAGGCACATGTAATATTGATCAATCTAAATAAAACCATAATTCTTCTGTTTTATCTGTTCATCTGTATAGGTGATAATGAGAAATTTATTTTTATTTATTTATTTTTTAACACAAAATGACATTAATCTGTTAATATGACTTCTTTATTATGTGTTCTGTATGATCTGAACTGTCCTCTGACTGGTGCCGTGTGCATTGAGGATGAAGCGCAGCGGTGTGCTGGAGATGATGGAGATGATGTTGGAGATGCTGTAGTGCTGTGGACGAGACCCTGACAGACGTTGCTGTGGTCTCTTCATCTTCAGAATGGGTTTCTCAGACATGCACAGCTTCATGTCTCGACCCACACTTTAGTCTGACTGCAGCAGTGATGATGATGATGATGATGGCAAACACAGATGAAGACCCGCTGATCATCTGCAGAACCGGCCCAGCTGTGTGGAGATGCAGCAGAACATGCGGTTCCGTCTCTAATACATGATTTAATACAAGTTTAAATAGAGCTTTGTTTCATGTGTTGTGGACTTATTTGTGGTTATTTTTATTCATCCTTTTAATCATATATTAAAGTTTCTTTTTATGGTCAATCAATGAAATAATAACTCTACAATAATATAAACATGATTTCATATTTTGACTGAAAATAAAGATGTACTCACATTGGCATTTCACATTTTGTTTCATGTATACATGATTTGTTTGATTTATATAGATGTCCTTCATTATTGAAATTAAAAATATATATTTTAAGGTATAGAATAAATTAAAATGGTAATTCTCTGCTTCAGATTTGTAAAATAAGCAAGCTAAAGCAGTACTGTACACAAAGATGAACAGCACTCTTGGAAGGCCTACAGCAAGTACAACACTACATATGCCAATATAATAAAATATTACAAGACTTCTCCGTATCTTCTGGTATATACACACACACACACATATATGAAGAGTTCAGATGCGAAAACCTTTAAATGCCATCTGTTCTATAATTGTGCATGCTCTGGTGTGTATGTTCAGTGAATCCACTTTTATGGCAGAAAGTATGTTTTTGCATTGCCTTTAAAGAGAAATAACTTCAGAAATATTGGAGGCTGAGAAAAATGCTCATTTTAGAAGACAAATTCAGATGGCACTTAGAGGTTTTTGCATCTGAACTCTTCATATATAGATATATAGCCTGATATATATATATATAAGAAAAAGGCTTTAAAATTAAAAAGTCGTCAAGTTACTGACTGTCCCTGTTATATTATTTATTTTATTATTATTAATAATAATAATTAAAGAAGTAAAAACTTATCATTTATACAGGCTCTGAACAACATGGTTGTATCTTTTACAATTGACAAAAACGACATGTAATGGGTTTGTTGTATTATATAAGATTATATGCACACAAATGCACAATGAGAGGTGAAATATATCTGCGTTGAATTTTTTTGCGGTTTCGAACGCAGCTTTAGTGAACAAACAATTCCTTCTTTTATCCTTTGCTCCACAATTGAGAGAAGTTTTTAAAATACATCGCCCCCATGTGGATATTAAGTGACAGCTACCAGCTCGTCACAGATGAGCGGTTCTACTTGGGCCCTGACTGTCATATTAACAAATTCTTTTTCTTTTTTTCTATTTTAGAGCCAACTGAGGTTATCGACTTAACGCTAGAGGAAGAAGAACCGTCTGCTTTACCACAAGCATCATTGCAAGGCACCTCAGCTCCTGAGAACAGACGGCTGAATTACAGCCCTATTTCAAATACCAGGCAGATAATTAATACTGTCATACAACAAGAGGAATACGATGATGATGACGATGATGAATCACATTTAGGTAACATGACATTTTCTTTGTTTTATACGTTTAAAGCTAACTCTTTTTAAAACTGGCTGTTTACGTGTGCATTCACGCTGCGGTTATGTGTTTACGTACACGTACAGCGCATCCATCAGCGTTTATTGGTTTATGAGTGGTTGACCTAAATTACTTTACGCTTGTAACTTTTTAAATCACATAATATACGCATCAGTAGTAATATAATACACAGTGTCAAAATTGCTTTGTCTATAATTTGAGCACGTTTTAGCGTTGATGGACAGTTGGGTTTGTCCAATGTGTTGCATGAATGTAAGACTGGTGACCAATGCCTGTTTTACCCCTGGCACAGGCGTTAGGGTGGCTGCTTTAGGGTTGGATTTGTGACGATTTGTCCCAGATTGACAGTTGAACCATGTGTCACCCTGATTTTGGCTAGATGGATTTATAGTCCGATTTGTGACTTACTATATTTGTGTACGATTTGTGTATGGTTGGTCATTTTCACAACTTATTCTGCTCTCCTGGCATTCCGGCTCCTTCCAGTCTCTGAGTGTAAGCAGGGGGGTTTCAGGTTGAGGGAGTAATCGGTCAAGCGATCGTATACCTCTGACCAAGTATCCTTTGATTGGTGGTCTTACTCTGAAAACTCTGTTTGATCTGAAAACGTTCTTGTTTTATCTGGTTTTATCTAACAACCCAGGCTGCTGTACTGTCTGCCGTTCTACTGTGTGGAGATGACAGCTGTGTAGATATCTGAGCCCCAAAAAACATCTGAGTACCAAAAAAAAGTTTCTCTCTCCTATCTCATTTACCTGCTGTGATGTAGTCAGCGGTGTTGTCTTTATTTCATGTCCCTGCTAAAAACCTATTTTAAAATCCTTCATGAACCTTGTACATACTACACACCAAATATGGGGTTTAATTTGATGTTAAAACAAGCTAGTTTTGTTGTTGTTGTTTTTACTCCTGGAGTGAGGTGGAGCGGTAAAACTTTTGTTTTAAATATATATTTTTTTTTTACAAAATGCTGAAACAACCAAATATTTTATATTCACCAGAAATAATAAAGAAATAATGAGAATAGTATTCATTGTGTCCTTATCATTATGCACATGCACAAATCAGATCGTCATTCACACGTTGATATAAATTTGATATACTGAAAAGAAAAGATGTTATTTAATAGATCAATTTATTTCATTATTTAAGCAAATATATTCTTTTAATCGTATATTAAAATTGTTTTTTTGGTTTTACATCGGTACGATATGTGTTTACTTAAGAGGTGGGCACTCACACATCATTTTACGACAGACTCTAAAGCAGGTCCCGCACCAGAAGCGCAGCTCGGCGACGCACAGCACCACGCATTTCAGAATTCTAAACATAGGTTTCTATCAGGATACACACGCCGGCACTGCAAATCGCCAGCTGTCCGCGGCGCCCAGTCACGACTCAGGACACTGTTCATATTTCTGCCGCGCCACAGAGCGCCATCTGATTAGTTTCATTTCAAATAGCATGCGAATGTGCGCGCCGTGTCGCAGCGCTGAGCGGCTGACTCGGTGTGTGACACCGTGTTGTGTTGTTTTTGCTAGTGTAGCTGAGTAGGATTGTTAACCGAGTTGGCAACAAAGGGTCTACTGGTCTACTCTACCAGTACACTCCCAGGCCAGAGCGGTATTTATTGTTATGTATATGTTTTTAAGACGCTTTATATTTATTGCAAAATAATAATTGAAATCACACGTCTCCTTTTATCTTAGGGTATAAAGGGAATAGTGTCGAGTGGCAGTCGTGTCAAGCGGAAAGAAGTCACCACCACAGGTTCTGACGAAATAAGTGTTATACCATTTACACCTGAACCAAAATGACCAAGAAATTCACAAGGCATGTTATCTCTATTCATGATATAGAACAAATTAAATATGTGGCTGATATGTATACTTACTAGTTTTATTTACACACAGGTCAGGACAATGTTTAGACAAGTTAGGACAATGTTGAAAAATGGACAGACGGTATGGTTAATGTTTGGAGTGCTTCTGAGTTCGCAAAAAAGATCCTGGTTCACACAGCTGGCACAGTCTGATGCACTACCATCCAACCAGGAGGCTTACCAAAACAAGCAAAGCCCAGAACAATGTTGTGGGGACAATATTGCATCACAGGAACAGAGAGATGAACGCTCCAACCAGCTTTTCATCGCAACCGTTACAAAGGATTTAAAGCAGCAAAAATTGCTCTAAAGGAACTGAAAGCCTTAGGCAATGCTGATCAACGGGTATTATAATTAGTGATCATAAATTGTCAGTAGATATATTGACATTGCTGGTCAACATTAAACAATAGCTGTCTCATTTCAGAGGCTGCATCCTCCGAAGGATGCAGACTTCAAAGGTAAGTCATTCGAAGTCCACACAAGCCGAACCGAGTGTTTGAAATGAGATGATCTAGCCTACAGAGGACGGATCTCGTCACCAGGCAACCATAACAGCTGCTGTAATTAAGTGCTGATAACATTTGTAGTGATTTTAAAATGTATTTATCTCAAGACAAAACAAGGTATACAGAAGCTGGAAATATATGACCTTTGATCCATACACATTAAACTGTCTATAAAATCACTCTATAGTAAGACATGTCATACTCTATTTGTTTTTTTTAACATGTGTTTAAATATCTAAGTAAAATAAACCTAATTTATACATTTAAACCAGAGTTTTCTTTTCAAACCTACTGCCGTCATCAGTGCGCAATAATTTTTGGGACGTTCGAGGTCGCGAAGGATTCACCGGTTGTGTTCTTCATTACCTGGGAAACGAAGGACGCATTTTGAGGCTGCGTTTGAAGGAGCCTTCAAATTTTTTAGAAATGAGGCAGCCTTCGGAGCCGCAATGACTAGGGGTGTAACGATACACCAAAGGCACGATTCGGTTCGGTTCACGGTTTTGGAGCCACGGTTTGGTTCGGTTCGGTTTCTGTTTGCTGTGGGGTTAGGGTTGATGTCATCTTAACAGCAATGCTAAGGAACAATAGATTCACTTAATAACAAGAACAACTAAACATTTTCTTTATTAACTTTGCCATCACATTTTAGTACAGTCAGGATACCGGAGTAAACAACAAAAATTAAATAAATACCTCCAATATAGACTAGTCAGAAAAAAACAATTCTCTTTAGTGCAGCCATCTTAAGAAAGTAAACTCAAATTAAATAAATAACTGCAGTGTAGACTAGTGAAAGATAAACAGGCTTGTCCTTTCTAAGAACATATGAATTATTTCAGTTAATTTTAGTTAAGATGAACACAGTTTCCATAAGTATACTTTATTGATAAAGGTCAATGGCTCTGCATACAATGACTTTATCTTGCTGGAGTCTATAGCCGCCTCACTCCACCCCAGGACGCGTTAATGTCGCAAAACGCACAAAAACGCACTAAATCGCACTTCAGCAGCGGTTATTTGAAAGCCCATATAAAGATCTGCACTTGAGCGTGTATATTTGAGGGCGTGCAAGAAGCACGAACAGAGGAAATCGGCGCGCAAGCAAAGAGAATACACTGCAGTTTTGTCTGAAACTAATGTTACGGTTCTAGCTGGTTGTATTTTAGCCTCCCGTTCTCTCTCTCACTCTCTCTCTCTCTCTATCTCTATCTCTCTCTCTCTCTCTCTCTCTCTCTCCCCGTGCCTGTCATTTCTGTATGTCCACCTTCACGACAGCTGATTGGTCAGGAGACCAATCTATCATCACTGGGCGTCGTGGCGCGGGGATATAAAAAGCCCGTCAGGAAAAGCGGAGGAGAGCGCATCTTCCTTTGATCTCGTTTTTCGTGTATTTTGTCAACATGATTATGATTTTCGTTGTTTTTGCTTAACTTTCGTTTGGGCAAAATTATTTAGCATTACTTTTGCCCACTCTGAGATATTTTTGTGATTTTTGTACATTTTTATTTTGATTGATTTGTTTGTTAGTTTTTGGCTCAGCTATTTCCAGTTACATTGAGCTATACCTCCTCAAGTTCACTCTTTTCTCAGAGTAAGGTGGATAGGGAAGATGTCTTATGACTTCCATTTTGCAAACACATAGAAAATGTATTGTTAAAGACATCAGGTAAGAGGTGAACGTCATATTTGTATTTATTTTATTCTACAGTTCAGTATAGAGAAGAATGCGGTGCACGGCGCTGAAAACTGCAATGTCAATATATTGCCTGCGCGCCTATTCTCTCCGTCCATGCACAAAACTCCTGCGTGCCCCCATATATACTCCGCTCAAGTGCTCCTTAGTGTGTTTATGTAACATGTATGTCTCCAACCTTCATTAGATTTGCTAGAAATATTTATGAATGTCTTCAATAGACCCGAGCGGCATTAATGCTCCCTGAAGTAAAGTGAAACGGCTATAAACTCCATCAAGATAACCTCATCTATACATTTTAAAGTATTATAAAGCATTATCTATTATCTATAAAGTATAATTATGGTAACTGTGTTCATCTTAACTGAAAGCGGTCGTATTTGCCAGCCTCACACGCTGCATGCACCTGTCAGTCAGTTAGTGATGCGTGATGCGTAAACACACTAAATCGCACTTCAGCTGCGTGTTTTTGAAAGCGCACTTGAGCAGAGTATACACGAGGGCACGCAAGAATCCCGTGCATCAACAGAGAAAATCGGCGCGCAAGCATCAGTCAGTG
The DNA here is from genome assembly GCA_903798195.1 of Danio kyathit. Classification (NCBI taxonomy): domain Eukaryota; kingdom Metazoa; phylum Chordata; class Actinopteri; order Cypriniformes; family Danionidae; genus Danio; species Danio kyathit. The sequence goes on from CAIGQS010000068.1 coordinate 1,637,097, forward strand.
GCGGAGTGAATTTTGGTGTGGCGCCCTGCCATGGAAGAATGAATGTAGCGGAAACCATGCAGTAATCGAGTGATCGCGCACTCACATGACATGACATGCACTTGGAAAATACTAACTTTAGAATATAATATTTAGAACAAAACCTCATTACTAATACAATTTAATCAAATGTGATCAAATATATATGTGCTTAAATTTGGTTTAATTAGTTAGAGACAAGTGACGTCAACCTCAACAATGGGCAGCAGGGGGCGTGAGAGCATCGCGGTACGCCACGAGAGTTTCGCGATACGTATCGTGGTTGGTGTATCGCGATATTTCGGTTCGGTTCGAAGTATCGTTACACCCCTAGCAATGACACAGCGTACTTCGAATGCATTCTTTGAAGGATGCAGCCTCTGAAATGATATAGCTATTGTTCTCGGTAAGCTGTTTTTTTTTTTAAATCACTTGCATTTTTCTGCACCATGTCTTATGCCGTGTTCACATCAGACGCGGAAGAAGCATCAAGCGTGAGCGTTTTACATGTTAACCCTGCTGAAAAATCCAGCTTAAACCAGCCTAGGCTGGTTGGCTGGTTTTAGCTGGTTGACCAGCCTGGTTTTAGAGGGGTTTTGGCCATTTTCAGGCTGGTTTCCAGCCATTTCCATCCTGGTCTTAGCTGGTCAGGCTGGGAGTTGACCAGCTAAAACCAGCTTGACCAGCCAAAACCAGCTATGGCCAGCTTAAACCAGGCTGGTCAAGGTGGTTTGAGCTGGTCATTTTCCAGCCTGACCAGCTAAGACCAGGCTGGAAATGGCTGGAAACCAGCCTAGAAATGGCAAAAACCCCTCTAAAACCAGGCAGGTCAACCAGCTAAAACCAGCCAACCAGCCTAGGCTGGTTTAAGCTGTTTTTTTCAGCAGGGAAGTCAATGCAAGCATGCGAATAGGCATCCTGCGGTGCGATGACTTAACGCGCAAATTGCTCGAGTTCAAAAATCGAAACTTCTGCGGACATTCGCGCCGCGTTAACCAATCAGGAGCTTGCTCTTGTGGGGGCATGATTGTGAAGTAGCACCTGTTTAGTTAGAGCTAGTTTTACCCGAGCGATTTGCTCCAGTCATCTTCGTTTGAAGACCGCCCCGCTCCGCACCAGCTGCTACGCTACTCCAACTCCAACAACTTCAACAAACTTCAACAACAACATCACAGCCTAAACTTTCAAGATGCAGGCGATCCTAGCATTGCAATGAAACCGAACCCTCACGGCTCTCCTAGTGGTACATCAGTGGGTAACGTACATAGCACACTCCTAAGGGAAGCCTCGCTAAAAAATAACCACTCTCCAACAAGACTAAACATTTTTAAATCTTTGAAAGACTAGACTAACGCCAATAGAATAATTTATAAAAAGAACTCACCTCTCCAACATCCACAGATCCATATCATCCTAATGGCATGAAGTAATTCGACTGCAAGGGTCCAGGCAAATAAATCCGCAAAACATTAGTCCACAGCATATTCATACGTCTATAAACATCCATTAAATGCACGTTGTCATCCAAACCACTCACTGAAGTGCGTTCAGTAGCGTCTCCAGCCATAACAATAGAGATTCTAGTCAAAATGGCCGCCGGCTTCTTGAATGACATTTCTTTGAGCCAATAGCTGGAAACTGAAGCATCACCATCCAATGAGCTCTAAAGCTCGAGATGGTCCCGCCCTCTCTATTGACAGATTAATAATGGACTCTGAATTGTGAATGAATTGGGCTAGATATGCTTGTGATTTAACCACATTATGACTCCAAACCTAATGTTATTTATTCATGGATTGAAGTTAAGCCCATAACTAACATTCACACACAAAGTGGTGACTTAAGTTCAGGGCTTGATGTTGGCAGTTGATCTATTTATATAAAAAAAAACTCTGCCACATCCGATTGCCACTTAACTTCTGAAAAGATTATTACCCAACTATTGAAAAACATTAAACGCATCGAGCACAGAAGTCCAATCGTAATATGCCAGTGACTCATATCTTCATACACTGTGTCATATTTAAGTTTTTAATGCCGAGTCTGTCGGATATGAATCGACAAAGAAACAAACTTCCCGCTTGACTGCTATCAATAGGAGGACGACATTTCTGACAATGGAATAATGTTTCATCCATTGACTCAGCGTTAGATACATCCACATCTTAAACCAATTTCTATATCACTAGGGGGGTTAAAACCCCATTGCACATAACTTCACCTACTCAGTCTTCAAGAGGTACTTCCAGGACCACCAGATAAGCCACACCCCATATCCTCAGCTCTCTATCCATCTGCCATCCTTGCACTTTGCGACAACGAAGCTATCGGACTATGCAAGCTATCATACTATGCATTAAATAAAAAGGCCTTCCATCCACAGTTGCCCATGCCCTTATTAAGACGCCTCGCATGGATACCAGCTAAAACTATTTATGTCTGTTGTACATGTACCATGTTGTTAAAGCTTTCATTTCTGATTCTCTCTTTTCTCATTTCAGAAGACCACTGACAGACAGCTACAGAGGCTGACCGAATCCTTCCTTCCCACTTTTTATTGACGACGCTAATCGTCCAGTAACCCGTTTTTGGTTTCAAAACACCTGAAAGAAATATTACGCCTATCTGGCTTTCCACCTGAATCATTCTCTAGACACTCCTTCAGAATCGGAGCCGCCACTACAGCTGCCCACAACGGGCTCTCACAAATCAAATTCAGGCCCTCGGCCGCTGGTCCTCAGATGCATTCAAAACATACATCCGACTCAGCAGACTTCACCTCAAGGAAGCCCGGCTGTCTCACCAGACGACATCCATCACCCAGAGTACAAGGGCACGAGCACGACTCTGCCATTTCCTCTTCCACCCCCTCTTTCTAGCGTTGAGTTTCTCCGCTACGTTTCTATAATTTCCAGCGTCGAGTTTCTCCGCTGTTTTCTTTTTTCTACCGTCGAGTTACTCTGCTAACTTTTCTTCCTTCCAGCGTTGAGTTCCTCCGCTCTTTTTCTCCCCCCGCCTTTTCTATTATTAAATTCAGCTCTAACTACTCCCTGTCTATTCTTTTCTTAGCGCGAGCTATACTCCGCTCCCCCATCATTTCTCTCATACTCATTCACAGCTCTATCTCCCACGGAGGCCTAAGAGCTTCGACTCCCACGGAGTCACGCCAAGCCCAATCCCCGGCCACCCTCTCACTCATCACGCTGCCAGCAGGAGCCTCCACTGCCCCTTTTCTTTCCCATCTCTTGCAGGACCCAACCCCCAATTCCTTTTTTTTTTCTTTTTTCTTTTCCCACGGCTCTACTGCCCCGAAGTGCCCCCGAGCCCAGACTCTCACAGGAATTAATCACTGACCCCCCCAAGCCATTAGTGAAAATCTTAACTTTGCTCCTTCCTGCGTCGAGTTTCTCCGCATCTCTGTTCCTACTTTCTAGTGTTGAGTTTCTCCGCATCTCTTTCCCTTCCTTCAAGCGTAGATTACTTCTGCTCATTCCTTAATCCCTCCATTCCCCCTCCCCCCATCTCCAACCCCTTACCCCCCTTCCAGCGTCAAGTTACTCCGCTACTTTTCTTTTTTCAGCGTCGAGTTGCTCCGCTACTCAACCTTCTTCTAGCGTTGAGTTACTCCGCTACTTTTCTTTTTTTCAGCGTTTTTTTTCCTGCCCACCCCCGCTCCGACCCCTGCAGGAGCATCCCTCGCATCCGACTCCCCCGGAGTCAACCACAGCCTCCCATGCCTCTCCTAAGAGCCTGCTTCCAATTTCTTTCCTTCAGGAGCCTCTCTCCCTTCTCAACCTTCAATTATATCCAGCAGCCAGATATAGCACTGATCTTAGTTTATTAGGAGGGATTTCTTCAATACGCGGCTGCTGTCCCGAGCTAAAAAGCATTTTGGGGAGTTCTCGAGACCACCTGAGCTCAGACTCTCCTGTCGCCCTACAAACGGGAGGAAGCTCTGGGCTCAAGGATATTCTGAGCTCAGGGCTCTCTCCCGGGACAGCATGCCAAACACGCTTTATTACCAATCATCAGCTAAGTGTGAACTCCTGAAACATTGTCTGGATTAAGATGGTAGTGAACAATGTTGTACTGCGAGGTTTAGAGGAGATATGGGTCTCAGTAAAGATGAAATAGAAACACTTGTGAGACAGGACAGTATTGTGCACAAGTACACAGTAATCCCTTGAGCATGGTTTAATTGTCTGAAAATTTGTAGAATTTATAAGTGAAGTTTATTTATATACTGATTTCGAGAGGATCACATGCTTATGATTGCTTACAGCTGGTCCCGCATATTCAATTTATGATTCATCAGGGTCTGTTCTTCGTACGTGGATTACTCAGTTAGCTGGATTTGGTTATTGACGATTTGACACTGTATTTTTTAGTTTTAACCCTAAAAATGACTCTAAATAAGCTGTCTGAGGATAGCCCACGTGTAGAAAAACGGGTTTCAGAATATTTGTTTTTAGAAATACGGGTCTCCTCGATGGACACAAACAGCCTAATCATCTTCCTGACCACAGACAGCCTATTTGTTCCCCTGATCACCTATAGGTCATCTCACTTGATTTCAAGGCGATTTTCCAAGCGAGTATGATGATGGCAGGTCCGAAGGCGATTTTTCAAGCGATTTAGAGCAAGTTCAACGCTTAGCTTGTCGAATACCCCTCAATGTCTTCGGCCATGCCCCAGCAATTGCACTGCTTCCCAGTCACACGGCAGTAGGTTGCACTCCCCCCTCGCCCCCCGTTTCCTCTGACGTGCCATCGAGGATTCGACGGAAGTGACACTTCGCTGGTTGGGAGAGCACTGAGATCGATTGTCCGTGGATACAGTCCCAAGACAGAGATGTAAAGAGATTGAGCTAAAGAGACACTTTTAAAGACTCGGATACCAAGAGAGAGATACAGAGGTTCTCTGTGGGTGTGTAAACCTGCCCGATTTGCATGCAAATGTATGCTCGGCTAAGCCAGCACTTGACGGTGAGGCACAAAGTGGAGAACAGACAAGAGAGAAAGCTGCTCCTGGCACTGGAGTCCGGTCGAGTTGATGCCAGAGCAGGTGCGTGCCCTGTTCCAGCCTGTGGAGTTTTCCAGCCGGCTTGACCGGCACATCAGGACCCACAGCGAAATACCCCTGGTGGCGCAGGATGAGACTCTCTGGTTGTGTAAGAGAAAACAGATCCTGAGTAAACTTACTGCTCTGAGGGCCACAAACCCGGATGTTCCTATAGTTTCCACTCTCGACCTGGAGGAGTTGCAGGAGGCCACCTTCCCCCCTGACCAAGAGGAGAAGAACCCAGGTGAATCAACAGGTCGACTAACAGCCTCCGCAAGGTGACCAGGCAATACCGAATCTTAAAAAGGAGGTCTGCCAGCCTCGGCGCGACGCGAACAGGGCAGGTGGTTCGGAAGCTCCTCTCCTCTCTTGGACCAGAGGAAGTGGACGATGCCCCAGACAGCCCTGCTGCTCCCACCGAACGTGGGATGCTTCATGCAGTACCTGGTGGAGACCCATCCACCATCATGCCGCCTGTCCAAGCAGGTGCTGGTCAGACTCCAGGGGGAGTGGCCATTCACCAGACGGCAATGAAGACCCAGAAAGAGGGGCGGGTCATTCCAAAAGCCATCCTCCTGAAGTTTCGGAGCCTGGCGGCCAAGGCAATACCCGAGCTTCTGAGTAAGTAGTCTCACCTAGACTCTGTTGTCACTCCTGCGGCTTTGAGACTTGACATTGTACCGTCTCTTTCATGTCTGTGTGTAGGCCTTTTGAAAAATGACCCCAGTCAGAAGAACCAATGGCAGTTCTACGGGCACTTTGCCGTGCTATTGTCCGCTCTCTATGGGCACAGAGGTGGCGTGTTTCAGTTTTTAAGTTTATTTATTAATTATTAGTCATTTAAAAGGCATTAATATTGAAAATAAAGAAATAATCATTAGCCAATTAGCAGACGACTTGGCATTGTTCTTTGAAAATGCTCCCCAAATTCCAGCCACTCTAAATTCTCTTCAGCAGTTTTCTAAAGCTTCAGTTTTTCATCTTAATAAATGTGAGTTATTCCCAATGTAGAGTAGTATGGTTTCTTCAATTAATGGTATTGCAGTTAAGAACTGTGTGACTTATTTGGGCATACAGATAACCACAGATAATCTGAGATGCTCTACAAATCTAAACACTATTATTACAAAGACGACACAGAAAAGATTGAACTTTAAGACCTTTGTCTTAAAGGTAGAAGTTTGTTGGTTATGGCAGAGGGTATATCTCGCCTAGCCTATGCATCTAAATCGCTAAATGTTGATAAATCGACATGCAAAATGAGATTTTATATAAATTTATTTGGAAAAACGAGCCCCATTATTTGAAGAAAGCAGTAAAATGACACCTGTAACACCTGCTTACACCTATGATAATTAAGAGCTATTTGTTGTGCTATTTTCTTGTTTTATTTCCTAAGGGCAGGGATGTTATGTGGACCAGTTAGGTTTGACTATGGAGCCTGTAAATAAATGTTTGAGAAAATAAAATATTCAATGTGTTTTTCTTTATATCAGCTGGTAATTTACTATATGAATTGGCCAATGTAAAGGAGAGAAAATAAACAAAAAGTACAACAGTAAAAAATAAACAGTATACTCGTATCAGAAAAATACAAATGTCAAATTTGTACAGCAAATACAATCCTATAGGTGCACCTAAACACACTTATGTCTCTTTGAGCATGTGGATTTTTCCCATTCATAAGATTTGTAACTGACAGAAAAAAAGTTACACAATCTAACATAAAAGTCCAACAGACTTTCAGTTTTCGTACTAAAACCAAGTTGTTGAAATAAAAAAATCCTTTCTTTACTCTCTTTAACTTCAAATCAGTCTATTTCCTTTTTTCATAAGAATCTGTGCTACGTGGATGGCAGCAGCAAAAAAATATATGATAAATAGGTCTGTGAGACAGTCAAGGAATTTCTCAGTACTTCGACAATGATGAAGAAAATAACCAAACTGAGATCCCACCTCATAAAGCAGAAAACTGTAGTGTCACGATGAGAGATTAATTCAGTCACTGAGTGTCCAGATCCGTGGGGGGCTCGCCATCAACTGATTTCCAGAACAGAAGCCCTGCCCATCATGCAAATCCATGTCTATTGCACAGAGAATTTGATGCGTGAATAAAGCGAGTAAACTCAAAATGTTCACGCGTCTATTTATGCGTGAAAAGCATGATTTATCCGCGCGTTCCATGTCTGGTGTGAACACAACATAAGACCCCTGGAGGTTAAGAACAGGATGTGGAGCCTTCAGCACAGTCAATAACCAAGAAATAACATCAAAATCTGCTTTAAAACGTGCAGTTTTACATGCGCAAATTACTGCTTGAGCATAACATATACTTGATTCACATAGGCTAACACATATGAATAACAGCACATAACTAAATAGGCTTATACGCCTAATATATTTCTCTTAGATAATTTAAAACCATAGTAAACTGTATCGAGTTTCAATCACTTTTCGTGATGCACTGCATAAACAAGATGATGAATGCAATAGGAAGCAGAACAATGTTATTTTAATTATTATTTTATAAAACCAAACTATTCATTTTTATTTACACAATCACTCAGAATTATTACTGTTGGGTATGATGGATTCGCATTTCTGCCTTCCAATCTGCCCCAGCATGGATCAACATTTATTAATATGATTACTGAATAATGAATTAATATAAGAATGTTCAGTGCGTTTGTCTCTTTGTAACTCGATTTTCAGGAGCCACCAAACTAGGTCAGAGGTCACAGTGTTATTATGTGTATATTCAGTTTAAAGTGATTTTCCTTTTATTCAAGGTAGACTGTGTGTAGTGAGAATATAGCAGTCTGAATGCTGTTATACCAGTTTTGAACTAGTTTGATAAGACAGCTGAGTATGAAGAAACAACCTTGGGTTTTTATAACAGATTGTCTCCTGCATGCGTATATGCATCTGATGGGTCAGTTCTACAGGTCTGAGACCAGCTCTTCATTGTCTACATGCGACTTGACCCAGGCCTCTTGTCGCCGTCCCTTTATGGATTCAGATATAACCCCGCACTGATGTACATTTTTACAATTGTCTATCTTTGTTTTAACCAATCGAAACCTGTTAACTGAGTCACACCCTTTCTGGTCTTGTGTAGAGAGTATAATTGATGTTGATTTGTGATTGTAAGCAGAGCGGCCTATAGGAACTCATTGCAGTGTTGAAGCTGGCTTCTGCTGATGAAACTGCAAACTGTCTTCAGTAAACTTTATTTATATATCTGAATCTCTGACTCCAGCTCTTCTTCATCTGACAGACTGCTCATTCTCTGGGTTAAAACTGTAAATAATCTCTACCGGTAACATAAGGATAGGCCTTTAAAATTATTTTCAACACCCACGGTACTTTATAATGTAACTTTATAAGTAAATCAGAAATAAAAAGCACACTTTTACCATGTCAGTGTTAACAGATTCGTCTATACAGAAACTTTCTTTAGCGTAACGTTAGCATACACACCAGTTCATTTCAGTCATGTTTCTTTAAAGTAATTAAAACAGTTTTCAGTTACGAAACACTGTTACAGTCTAACATTGTGTAAAAGGAGCTTTCAGAAAGTGTTTCTAACGTAACGTTAGCATACACATTAATTCATTTCAGTCATGTTTCTTTAAAACAGGCTGCATTTTGGATTAAATAGTTTTAAGTTACTAAACACTGTTACAACCTAACACTGTTAAAATATTTCTAACAGTAAATTCACATAGTATACAGTATACAAGCAGTAAAATCCTTACCTTTCTGACCGGAATCCACGAGTTACAAAATGTTTTGAAAAACCAAACTTCTTCTTCTTGTGATTTTTATGGCGGTTGGCAACCAGCTTTTAGGAGCATTACCGCCACCATCTGCATTGGAGTTTGGATCAGGAGTTTACTAACCCATATATTTCTTATAAAAACCAAACTTCTTTAAAAAACAATCGGCACAGGAGTGTGCTGTCTATAACATAAACACAGCTTACCCAGTTTTTCCTTAGATGATACGTCTAAGCTATTTATAAATAATATTGTTTTGTTTGCATCTAAACATTGCGACCAGCCACACAAAATATTCTTAGTATTTTGTTGCTGTTGTATCATGAATATTTTCTCAAATTATCATTAAACGTGCAGCTAACAAATTACTAGATAAAAGAAGAATTTAATCGGTTTACATCAGTTAAATAAGCCGAGTTTTTGCCAGAAGCCAGATATGGTTAACAGAAATTGGGCCAGGGCTTTACAGCCTCACCACAAACACATGTGTGAGAGCGAGCTGCTGGCCATACTCGGCCCGGATAACACTCGACGATGCAGAAGGGCAGCTGAGCTCGAGCCGATTACTACGTTATCTGGAAAAGCAAGATTATGTGTGAATAGGTATCGAAATATTGATATTTTTGACACACTGAAGTGCTTTGCATTCGTGTTTGAGTTTTGTATTTTGCACGAACTTCACTACTGAAACTGCCTGTGATTTATCAACTTCTGTGCATCGTTCACATATAGTGACCTTAATATTGATACGGCTGAACTGTTTGCGTGCTTTTAGACTTTCTATTGTAATGAATTGCGACTGCATGAAATGATATAAAAGGGAAGTGTGTTTGGTAATGTGCGCCGAGACACGTGATGCGCACAGAAATCTGCGCTCTATGCTGAATTTGCTTCTCTTTCATCTATTGCAGCCTGAATGGTTTAAAATGACTAAAACGGATTACTTTAATCAAGATTGTAAATGAGTCTGGCTCTATATATAAGCCTTGCTTAACATTTTTGTTTGAAAACACATTTTCAAAACCTCACAAACATTAATAAGACTTGTGCAGTACCATTAAAATACAGTAAGTTCACCCGATTACCAGATAGGAAAGTAGTGCATCTTTTATTCTGTGGTGGACAGTTCTTAGGGTAGTCAATTTGCCAGTTTGTCATAACACTATGCAGTCAAAATAATATATTCCACACCAATAATAAAGCCATTGTAATGAACCTTCACTTTATTCAAAGTATACTTATAGAGAGAACATTGTCTGTACAGCATGCACATTTAAATGAGGCAATTCAAGATTAAATTAGGTGATTAGCAAACTATCAGACTTCACACATTAAAATGCTACTTAGGATGACACAAACCTAACATTAGCTATGTTTCCATTCACCTATTATTATGCACATAATAAACTGGTTGATGGAAACCAAAATGCGCATAAAAAACATCTGCGCATAACTGAGTAGGATAAACTTTTTATTCGATAAGAAAAGATGAGCATAAACTATGATGGAAACACTTTTACCGAACAAATCCCAGTGTGCGCATTAATAAAGGTGATTTAGTTATAAGAGATTATGTGATGATCAAAATGTGCATAAATGGACAAAACAGCAGGCTGAGCACACTGTAGAACATCTGAAATGTTGTTTTGGTCATTCTAAAACGCCTTACCGTTTCAGTATTAGTGTTATTAAATTATTAATGACCTCCAGAGTCAGGAGCGTCTGTGCTCCGCGTCTCACACATTCAAACGCCATGTAGGGCCTCGCACACGTAATACACAATTATGTAGTGCGTTAACTTTAAATTAGCTCAAAGGGAATATAACAGAACTTAAAGCGGCTCCAAAAGAATCGACTCTCTTGAACTGAACAAACGACTCGTCCAGCGCTCGTTTGAACAGACAGGGCTGTTGACTCAAAAATGAATATTACTATTCGAACTAAAGTAAAACACTTTAATATTTAAGCAGGGTAACAAGATCTAGGTATAAGGCATTAGCTTAATAAGTATACACAGGTCACTTTCCTTTCAATACAAAAGAGACTTTATTGACTACAAACAAACTAACAAAAACACACACACACACACACGCATTCATACTGGTTGCAGACAAGGAATAGAAGGAAAGAAGAGTTTAGGAGAGATGTGATGTAAAACCTAACCAAGCGAACCAAATAATCAATTCAACCTTTACTGTGTCTTAGACAGGGTTATCTATCATTTAACATGACTAGCAGATCATACACCAGTTCAGCAATGGATCTGGAGATGTACTTGCGTTCCGTAGTGATGTGGGGAAGTCCCTCTGTGGAGCTGGATTCCCACGTGAGTTCCCTGGGGGTTGGTTTGGTCTCTGAGGCTGCTGATGAAGTGAAGTCCGGTAGTTTAAGTTGGAGACGGCCAAACTGTTGTCGTGTTGACTGATTTTGCGACGCAACTTAACTTAACTAGACTCTCGCTGGAAAGGAAAGAAAGAAGAGTAAACGGAAGATGGGGAAGTTTGAGGCTGGTCTCATCCCATCTTAATATCCAAGTCCGCCTAGACTGGACCTGGAGAAGAGTTGTCCTGGAAGTGGAGCATCTCCACTTCTCAACAGCTGCTGCTGGTGCAACTCTGTTGGACTGGACGACTCTGTTCTGCTCTGCTTAGACTCTGCTCTACTCCGCTTAGAGAGTTTTGGGGTGATGGGTTTTAACCACCAATGTTTCCGGCCCCTAACAGAGCTGGATCAATGAGGCATTGTCCGTGGATCTGCGTGGCAGTCCCATGTTAGCACATTGCAGCTTTGGCGTGACTCACTCGCATGAGCCATGGTGCTTAGACATATAGCATTAAGCATACATTTATAATATGAACATGATACATTTTACATATCTATAATTAAAAAAAAATGAAAGAAAGGGAAAGGGTTTCACTCATTCATCTCAAATAACATACACGTAATGGTACGTTTGATAACTCACAGCATAATGGTTACCCATGATTAATGCATTCTTAACATATACAGGATTCAGGTGTCATACAAGAGCAATAACATTACATTTCATTAAAAGTCCGCTATCATCATTTTGAGGATGATCTGATGAACTTTAATGTTTGGTGATAGTTTTAAATTTCAGAGAGGATTTTAATTTTCTGTTTTGGACCAAAGTCAGTCAATTCTCTGTCTTGCATGGGGGTTGAAAACCCCATTTCCTGAGGTCAAACACAAGTTCTTTGTTAAGAAAAGTGTTCTCGTGATTCGTCTTGAGTTAACTTGATCAGTATAGTGGGTCCAATGACACTTAACTGATGATGAACCAGTCATGAGGCCCATAGCCGCAAGGCATCAGCTTCCTGCTCTGTTCTGCAACAAATGTGGCCTGACCTTCTGATTTTGGTCACAGACCAAAATGGCTCTCGATCAAGGTGATTCTGATCACAGGTGTCCACCCAGTTATTGGTGTCTGCATCGTTAAGTCCTCACACAGTATCATCTCTGAATTGGCTTTACGATAGTGTTATTATATAATTGGCATAATGCAATATTACCTGACAAATAAAATGTTAAGTTTTGACTCATTCTGAATTCTCCTGAAATCTTTTTATATCCAGTAGATTAAGTGGAGTCTGCGCTACCTTTATGTTACGACATGATTAGGCTTTCAATTTTAAGGCACATTTGACTGTACGGAGCCGGTTTGGCACGACAGAATGGAGATCTTTTATCATCTAATTGCTGAAATTAGCTAGTTGTCTGGAAGTGGCTAAATCTACTACTTTTTAGGATGAGTGAGCAGTTGGCAACAAGACCATTTAAGTATTAGCTAACCCTACATCCTCTTGACTAACTTCAGAGTGTTGACATACTGTCCGTAAGAAGACACGCAAACATGGGGCGTGAAACTGAGCGGCGTTTGGTCTCTAATGAATGTATAAACTGAAGAGTATGGGAACAGATATATATCAAAACTCTAAATTAAGTCATAAATGATTATTGTGATCTGTTCCTACAATTAGAAATACAGTCTAAATATTATGATCACTTAAAATTGGAGTCAGATTAAATTTGGAGCTAAAAAACGTATATAAATAAATTGTAATAAATAACAGAAATTTTTTCAGAACCACTAGAAAAGGCTTACATGCATTTAACCTTCGACCATGCTGTTAGTTTTGTCTGTGGGCTAATAGATGGACTTCTACATGTCCACAGGTTACAAGCCACAAAACTAATCAGTTTTTTGGCCCAGCCCAAATTGCCCTCACGGACGAGGAGTGGGGCTGGGTGCAGCGCTTCCTACGCATCAAGGACAAGCTGCCAGAGGGGACTAACCCAAACTACTTGTTCTTCACCTCAACACCCAAGCCCTCCAAAAACCTCAACAACTACTTCCAGGACACGTGGAAGTCCATGGGCCTACCTGGGTTCCCCACCTTCACAGACGTGCGAAGCTCCATCGCCAGCCATGTAAGTGATTGCATGCATAGACCACATGTCTTGCTAGACTTGAGAATGTCCTTTGTTTGACCGACTTTCCTCTGACTGTTTTCAGGCCAGGTTTACCCACTCCACAGAGGACCACCTCAAAATCTCAAAGTTTATGTGCCACGACCTGAGGATGGCTGACAAGTTCTATGTGATGAACCTCTCCGCCCAGCAGGCCATAGAGCACCGGCGCCTGTTTGAGAGTGCGTTGGAGGGACCAGACAGGAGCCTGGTGAAGCAAAGTCCCAAGAAACGGAAGAAGACTTCAAAGTCCAAGCAGAGCAAAAACAAGCAGCGCCAGAGGTCTCCGGACACATCACCACAGAGCACCACCTTAGAAGAGCTAGTGCTACAACTGCAGGAATCCGGCACATCAAGTCCTGAGGCCACTGAGGTAAGTGGACAACTTAAAAGCAGACTTGACACTACCATATTGAACAGTTTTGTGTGATGGTGACTGATCATGTTCTTGTTTTCTCCTTTGACAGAGTGAAAGAACAGCCAGGGAGGACATCGGGGACAGCCAGAGTGCTGAGGTGCAATCGGAATTAAAATCAGAGGAAGGAAAGGGCCAACAGCCTAGAAGAAAATACCCCCCTCGTACAAAAAGAGCACTAAGGACTGACATGAAACCCCAAAACATCTCTACCCTCAAAGTTAGAAAGGCAAGCTTTTCACCAAACTCTACAACACTCATGGGAATGAGCCGGCAGAGAAAGGCCTCCCACTTCACTTTATTTGAGTGAACTGTTCTGTTAAATACAATTCTACTTGATTGCTGTGATTGTTGTTTTCATTATTTATTGTGTAACAATTTTTCAAATGTTCTCTTTCCTTCAGTGTTCAATAAAATAACTTGTTATTGCAATTCCTGTGTCTGTCATGTATTTCATAAGGTAGTGCACACCCCCTGTAGTAGTAGTAGTTGGTGTAGTTGTCAGTTATTACTGTTGTCCTTTCTTTTTACTATCATTATCATTCTTTACCACTGATTGACTTTTTTCTGTCCGTGTTATTTATATCTGTTATTTGCTTCATTTATTGAGTTATACATGTTGTTTGTGTATATATGTGTATATATATATATATATATATATATATATATATATATATATATATATATATATATATTTATATATAGTTTTTTTCCTTATGTACTCTGACCTTCCACCTAGTTACTTTTACATGCACACACACGCATCTGACTCTATTGTTGTTGTTTTCTTTGTATGTAATTCCATTTTGTGTACTCCTAGCATGCTCTAATAAAAAATTTAAAAAGTTTGGCTACTGGCGGAGTACATTATTGTTTTATTCAGCCGCACAAACCAACCGAGTGATCATTACATTTTCTATGATTTTGAGACACGATATGAAAATGCTAAACACATAGCCAATTGTGTGTGTGCGATTACATTTAGCGGAGAAGAGTTTGTGGCTGAGGGGGTCGATTGTATCATCTCATAAAAATATTCAGACAACTCAACTATCGTAATTATACATTAGTTGCACACGGCGCATCTGGTTTTGACAATTTCATACTTTTGGAATATTTTATTTAATAAATAAATCTGCCACTTTTCTAATTAAATGGCATACGTATAATATATATATATATTTAATTAATTCACATATTTCACGAACTGAATCATAATATCAAAATAGGAAATGTTTAATACAAGACAATGATGTTTCTATCTGTCAGTGACTCTGACAGTTAAAATGAGTACATTCACTAAGTGGTTCTGTCACTGTGTTTAATCCTTTCTGTACATGACTGTTGAATAGATAATGCCACATGCACTGTAATGAGTTTATAATGGTAGTTCATTTTGAAATAAAAATAGTAAAATGTTTGTTAAGAGTTAGGCTACATTTTCACTGGAGGCAACGGCTGTGATTATGAGGTGAGCACTGAGGAAACAGTAGATTGGAAACCCGATTGCTCCTATGACGTATGCTATACGTGTGTCCATGGCAAAGATCTGCAAATAAGCATATTTATAACAATTTATTGATAAACACACACGTCGTTCTCTTGCTCTGCACAGCTGTGGTCTTCTGATCAAATGAAAAGCGAAAGTCGGGGAGGAGCAGTATTCTACTGCCGCCGTCTTCATATCAAATTTAAAGGGGACAGAGACGATAATTTGGTCTACAGTTTATAAGCTAATCGGAAAATTTTTAGGGGGGCTGAGCAGAAATATAGGGAGGCTACACCCCCCCTAAAAAAGGCCTAGCGACGCCCATGCCCTTCCCTTTGGCCCTTAAAACAGAGTGTGAAGGGGAAGGGCTTCAAAATTTACCCCTAAGAATTGGGCCAGCACTACAGCACCTGCACACGTCATCATATGTCATCACCATCTCTTGCTTCACATGAGATCAGACGATGGCGACTGCTGTAGTTATTCCAGTTGTTATTTTGTTGGTATTTATCTTTAGGAAATCACTGAAGGTATATATCATGTTATCATGATGATCTAATGTGGCAATAAGATCATAACTGTACTGTGTTTTTACACAGTGGCCATATTCATCATGTAAACACACCAAACACAACATTAACATTATAGCACACACTGTAAACAGCTCATTCCCAGACACTAGACTTTTCTGACAGGGTGTTCGAGTGTCAGAATGTTGTGGGACTGCTGTACAGGAGTTGTTATTATAGATCGCCAAATGTAGAGGTTTTTATTTTAGCGTTTTTTTTTTAAAGCATGATGGTAAAACATGAACGCGGTTATGAATATATTAAATCATGTGCTTGTTTGTTGTAAAAATACGTAATAATGACAACAACAACAAAAAAAAATACTAATTTGTGGATCTCCTGACTTCCGGGTGCAGCTATCCTGCCATTGTGGCTGGTGTATTCTGGGAAATTTTCTTAACTCTTCATTTTGAGTGTGGTCCTGAAAAATCTCAGTTCAAAGGGATATTTACCTCTTCCCCTTAGCCCTACGCCTTCAAGCTAAAGAGAATTGGGACACCCCTACCCCTTCACGGGAATGCGCAAAACGAGGGCTAAGGGGAAGGGCTAATGGGGTAGAATTGGAATTGGGCCTAAGTCCTGCATAAAAATAGAGCAGATTCTATTTATTTAAGGCAAGGTCGGTAGGACTATAAGTCTGAACACAAATGATTTGGTGTTGTTTAAAAACCCTAGAGACAGTGGTCAAGTGAATGTTCTTGCTACACAGATGTTTGTTGATAATAACTTTTTCATTAAATTTTATCATGATGCTACACGTATTCCTCATGGTCATCTCTTGATTGATTATAAAGTCCACACCCCAGATCAGTATCGTCTCAGAACCGCAGTATTTTCGGAGCATTCGTTAATCTACCTTCAGAAAAGAAAAGAGTGACTGTGCCTGGGTAAAAAAAGTCTGCTAAACTTAAGAAACTTGCCTCTTTTAAAGTTACTATTAAAAGCTAAACTTGGACAAAGACGTGTTATTTTACAGGCTGCCACAGATGAGCTCATTGTAACATTGTGTGAAATTGCTCTCAACATACTACATGGGAACATACCACTTACAGAACAGCAGTATCATAAGCTGAAGAGGAGAAACTCATCGCTAATAAAAAGATGGTTTTCAGAAGAAAAGAAAATTGATCAATCATCAGGGTTATCAGGGTGGATTTCTGCTCCCTCTTAAGTATTGCTGTTCCTTTTATAACCAACAGATGATGTCCACACTGAAATATGCAGAGAAGATGCATCTTGTTCCACAGAACCAGCTGGATAAGATAAAACCAACCACACCCCGTGAGTCTATACAACAGACTGTTGAGAGTGATTTGGACACAACTATAAGGAATGTTTTGTACAGGACGGATATCGACCTGCATGATAAAGCCAAACTGTACACTGCTGTTCATCAGAGGTATTTAACAATTGCCAAACTGAGGGACGTGGATGCAACCACCTTAAAACTCCCTCAACATGATCTTACTGATAAAGAAGAACCGCAGAAGATGATTACCACAGGAGCAGAGGAGGGTTTAGTTGAAGATATTTTAAAGAATATACCTCAGAGGAATTAAAACATGTTTGGTCAGAATCAGGTGAACTCATGTTTAAAGGCAAAACACACATGCTGCATTCAGTTAAAAGTTTCACTGCACCACAAAAGATTGCGGATGACTGAAGACCTATAGGGTGGTATGAGCTTTTAGAAGCCTTTGCTGATTTAAACATACCATATTGGATGGTACTAAATCATGGAGTTAGACATACAATTAATTATTTTAAAGAGTCACGTTGAAAAGGCTAAAGACTCGTTATCAAGACGATTCATTCCAACCACTATGAGTCGACTCTTTTATAGATGAATCAATAGTTTTAAACACTGTGCACTTTCAGATTTAAGCCTTAACTGGATATTTCACTTCACTTAGAGCTGTGTTACACACTACAACATGTAGATCATTCTCAAAAACCCGTAATAGGGGCTAAATGTCTTTAAAAACAAAATCGCCACCTCGGTTTCCTTTAAAAAAAAGGTA
Source organism: Danio kyathit (assembly GCA_903798195.1). Classification (NCBI taxonomy): domain Eukaryota; kingdom Metazoa; phylum Chordata; class Actinopteri; order Cypriniformes; family Danionidae; genus Danio; species Danio kyathit. Next base: position 1,654,940 of record CAIGQS010000068.1, read on the forward strand.
AAACACTGAAAACGCAACAGACCAGTCATAAGACACGCTCCAGTAATTAGTGATGGGAAGTTCGGATCATTTTACTGACTCGGATCTTTGAGTCTCGTTCATCGATGAACGAATCTTTTTTTTGAGTTATTTCGTTCAATTTGCCTAAACATTATTAAACTGTTACGAACTTCTTCCAAACACATCTACAACTAGCCCAAGGTTGATCACACTACAAACAAGTCCTAGATAGAATGCTATAAGAGGGAGAAAATAATCATTCATGGTTTACCTGCTCTTTTGTCTATGAAGATATTTTTGCCTCTTTGCTCAGCTCACCTCTTCACCTCTTCAAATTTCAGTGGTTTGTTCACGTCACACTGACAGTCACATACAATCTCAACCAGTGTACGCAGTCTGAGCCGAAAGAAGCCATGATTAGTTCACCTTTCGAGTCTTCTGATTTTTGAGTCCTTCGTTCATCACGTGACAGAATGTAAAGAGAGATGACTTAACCCGAGGACTCGAGACATGAACAGATCAAATCTATTTCCGACTCTAAACGCTTATGATTGGCTTCTGTCTTTAATGAGATGGAGGACTCGGGAGATGAAGGGATCAAATCCTTTTCCGACTCTAAATGCATACAATTGGCTTCTGCCTTTCACGTGTTGAATGAACAACTCACCCCGAGGAGTCGAGAAATGAACGAATCAAATCTCTTTCCAGCTCTAAATGCTTACGATTGGCTAGGCTTTAGTCTTTCACATAATGAACGAATCACTCAAACCCGATAGAGGACTCGAAAAATGAACTAATCTTCTCCCGCACTACACACTGCGTTCTTGCGCGAATAAATGAATCACTTAGTTCGAGTCGTTCATTCTTTTGTCACATAACGTGAAAGAAAGCATAAGAGATGAGTTATATAATAAATCAAATTGTCTTTGTGAAGCGTTTTGTAACATGATGCTGCAGGCATTAGAAACATAAACGCTGTTTAAATGTTGTTTATTGTTTTATTACTATTTTTAACCAGAAAAGCTTTATAACAAAACAGATTACTTTAAAATCACAATAATAAAAACAAACAAAAGAAAAACTAAATAGTGCACATCAAGCTAAGCTTTTTAATAAATAAAAACAACTAAGCTTTAAATTAAATAACACGTTTGTGCCATAAAAGCTTTATATCAAAGTGGGCAACTATGAGTTTTTTTTATGAAACAGCAATTTAAGTGAAAAATAAATTCAAATAAAAACTACAAAAGCCACAGAGCCTAATGAGCTGAACTAACTGACTAGAATATTAAAACAACAGTGCACAACAAGCTTGGCTTTTTAAAATAATTAGATTTAAATAAGCTTTGAAACAACACTCTGTGGCTTTACTTGTTGGACTTGGCTTAAGGCATGTTAGCATTCAGAAACTGTAAGGCAAATTGGTTTAGGAGAAAATGCCATTATTAATATGAGACAAAAAAGGTACGAGCGCAGGCCTCTCCTCTACTCTGACCTCCCCATGCTCCAAAGCTCCACTCTCGCGGAGTCTCTCAGGGGAAAAAGGAATGAGAGGCGCTACAAGAAGAAGACTCGCAAGGCGGCCGAGCGGAGAGGAAAGGAACTTCTACCTCCTAATGACCCCCTCTCTTCTACCCCGACAACATCCCTTGCTCGACTGAATTTGAATGCATAGTGATGGTTTGAATGCATTAAAGGATTAAAGCTGTCTCAATGAAGTGCATTTAATTATTTAGATGTTGATTCATGTTCTTGTGATATTTAGGAACAGCTATAAATTTGTTCACATAAGACATGACCTATAGGTTTTGCTGACTATTGGAATTTTAACTAAGTAGTTTTGACCACATAGTATCGTTGGTCCTTAGTGATTTATAAACTGTTTTCATATATAATGGGGAAAACCCAGAAGGTTGACTGAGCAGGTACCCTGTGAACATAACCCAATGTGTCAAAACCTCAATGATGTACGAGGTGTATTAATGTGCATGACCTGATTGTAAAAGTATAAAAGCTGAACCATTTTGATCAGCATTGCGTGTTCCTAACCTCTCTATACTGGAGGTTAGCAGCCCTTTATTCTCAACAGAGGATAAAGTAAGGATTTTGTTTCTGTTATTTGTCTTTTGTTTATTCTACTTTTTCACTGGATTTCATTTTGTTAATAAAAGTATATTTTATTAATTTACTTCGCTGGAGTGGACATTGAATTCATTTGCCAGAGCCCATCAAGTTACCCTGTGTGGTAAAGTATGATCTAATATATTCTTTTTGCAAACACATTTAAAAGACGATCCTTCAACTAAACTCTAGCTAAGAAATATAGCCAAGAGAGGATTCTGGTTTATCTTTGTTTAATTAAGGTGATTAAATAAAGGCCAATCAGTACATGGAGGCCCCAGGCGAGGATCTTTAATAAATTTGTAAAAAGAAGTATAATTAGATTAGAGAGAAAAAGTAGGGGACGCCCGAAAAAGAAATCTCTCGAATTGAGTATAGGATAAGTGCACATAGACCTAAAAACGGATCTATATTCTATACAAAAACATGACTGAAGTTTCGGGTATTCGAAAAATCCACCTTATCTCAGATGAGGAATTGGAAATGCTTAAAAAGGAGAATCCTTTACATGTTTCGCCTCAATCGTGTACAATAGGTAATTGCGTTTACATAGGCGTAAATGATCAAGAAAATAACTGGCTGGAATTGTACGACGCAATAGACAAAGCGACGGAGACCGGTGAACAAGTAGAGTTAATTCTACATAACCATAAGGGTCCTGTGCAATACCCAGAACGATTCAGAGGCCGGATAAAAGTGTTAAAAAATAACACGACCATAAGTCCTGAATTTTATACTGAATCGGAAAAAGAAAGAGCTCTATCTTGGGCGATCAGGCTTCCACTGGCGCCCAGTACAGGTCTGAAGTTACATTCCAACCCCAGAAAATGGGGAGGGAGACGGAGACGGATGCCAGAGAAAGGGTTCCCTTGCGATGGGAGAAACCGCAAGCACACTGTAATATGAAGTGCGCAGAAAAAAGGAAAGGGCTAAATAGAGTCCATAATACACTAACACAGTCTAACACAGACTTGTTATCAGAAGATAGTGTTTAACAAACAAGAGCCAAAAAGAAGTTAAATAATTAGTTAGTCTCCCAAATGGGCTCAAACTTCATCTAGAAAGGTGAAAGGTTGAAAAAAAAAGAGAAGGCTTATATGATATATCTAGCTTCGGCTAATATCTTGTACTGCAGACAAGATATTAGGATGAACTGATATAGTCAGAAAGCCAAACTCAATATGATCCGTAAATTAGCATACGGATTAGGCTACAAATGATAGTCATGATTTGGGTAGGATTAATAGATGAAAATTAATCAAGCAAACAGGTCCCAAAATTAGGTTAAAATAAGATCAGAAAACATTTTGCTAAAAGTGGCTCTCAAGAGAGCAGAGGTAGGCAGTTTATCACCAAAGAAAAGGTGAGACGCGGAACTTCTCTGCCCAGTGCCTCGAGTGAGGCCGTTAGCTCAGACGAGGCCAGCTCCTCTGAATGAGTGTCCGTCCGTAAATCAGTAATGCTGGGAAAAACCAGTAAGCCTAAAAAAATCTTCTCAGGTCGTTTCTGAATTAGGAGAGAGGGCTCTCTATCCGTTAACACAAATAACCTTCCCGCCTGAAGCGACAGTGATGGAAAAAGCCCAGGAAATAGTGAGAATGGGCGAACTATACAAAGCTGACGATGACTTAATCGAAGCAATGATAGTCCATCACACTAAACGTAAAATCGCAGTAGCCAACCGTAAGGTTACAACTAGGGATGATACTGGGCAGAACCCCTGATGATGAAAGAACTGAGAGGGCTGAATTAATAAAGTCGATTGGAGTTTACCCGTATTGTCTGGACAGACAGGGTAAAGTCGAATCTGTGTATGCGCTGATTCGAGAGCTCCAAGAGCTGACAGATTTAGTGCCTGGACTAGCAGAGGTGAAGCTGCTAGGGCCTGAATTTCGGACAAACAGAGAGTGCAGCCTCACAGGGCCGCAGCTCAAAGAGCCCCGCCCGGACGAAAAAACAGGCAGCAGAAGCCGAGGGCCGAAGCTGCACCGAGAGAGAAATACCAGGGCCAAAGAGCTCAGGAAAAGTCTAAGAATAAAAGCAAACTGCAAAAGTCAGGTTTCCAACAAAAATCTGACTATGTCTCAAAGGAGAACTGGGAAAAAATGACCCCAGAACAGAGACAGGACCTAATAGAAAAAAGAAATAAAAAGAGACAGCCAAAATCAAAGAATAAAACTAAAGAAGTTAAAAACAGCGAGAAAGTTGTTAACAGCAACAGAAAAGCCTCTCAGAATCGAGAATAGGGTTGCCTGACTCCAGGGAAAAAGGCCATTATGTCTGAACAAGTTACAGAAACGGCAGATATGAATTTAAATATAAATTATGAGGGCATATTATTTGATCTTGATACAGGAGCAGATGTCACTGTTGTGGGTCAGCTGCCTGAAGAAGCCCGAGAAATTGAAATTGCATTTAATGTCAAAGACTTTAGAGGTAAAGTAGAAACGCATAAAGTTTATGATTGGAAAAATTTGCAAATTATCAAAGGTGTCAATAATTTAATGACACTTAAAGATGCTAGCGCAATATTACAAAGTAAACAGATAAATTGGTTGAAAAAGTAGACCTGGAGCAGGAAATAAAAAGAATGGCCGAAGCTAGCAAAGCCGACCGCACTAAAGTAACAGAGATATTAAGAAAATATCAAACCCACGCCGCAAGAAGTAAAAATGATTGCGGAAAATTATCTGATAAATGGCAGTACGAAATAAAAGGTGGAATCCCTCCACCACAAAGGCAATACCCGATAAATAGAAGCGCGCTGTCTGAGATAAAAATCACTATTGAGGAATTAAAACAAAAGGGTATAATAAAAGAAGTTGATAATGCGCCAACTAATTCCCCAATTCAAGCGGTTGCAAAACCAGATGGGGGATGGAGATTGGTAACGAATTATAAAGCATTAAAGAAACAAACAATACCAGATACGAGATATCTGATTAATGCAAGAGATGCGACCAGCGCAGCCCCAGAGGGGAAAATACTGTCAAAGATAGATCTTGCAAACGGCTTTTGGTCTGTGCCTTTGACGCCTGAAAGCAGAGCGCGCACGGCCTTTACCTTTGAGAATAAACAGTATGTATATAATGTTTTACCACAAGGATTTAAGAATTCTCCAAATGCTTTTCAAGCCATAATGATGGAAATTCTTAAAGGCCTTCCAATCGTTGTATACATCGATGATATTCTTATTGTTACCAACAACGAAAAAGAACATCTTGAAATATTAGATGAGACCTTAAGCCGCCTAACTAAAGAAGGGTTTAGGTTAAATTATAAGAAAATGGAAATTGCTAAAGACAGCGTTGAGTTTTTAGGATTTCAGTTAACTGGTAATGAACGATTCCTGTCCCAAACTACAGAAAATAAATTAAAGGAATTGAGAGGAAAAAATATAACCAGTTAAAAACAATTACAGAGCATGCTGGGTACATTAAACTTTGTAAGAGATTTAATCCCAGGATATGCTAAACTTGCGAAACCTCTTTATAATGCAACTAAAGGAGGTGTTTTAAATTGGAGTGAAAAACTATCCGAAATAAAGGCTAAATTAATCGACGAAGCTTTAAATAGTGGTCGTTTAGTCAGAAGAGACGAGAGCACTCCATTAGTGGTGAAAATAGCTAATACGGAGGATGAAATAGAGTTGATAGTCTTTAATGAAGGAAATGAACAAAATCCTGTCAGTTTCGTGTCCACCACTAAAGCGCCTAATCAGAAAAAGTTGCAAAACCTAAGTGGTGGTGACATTTTAGCCTCACTAGCTAAATCACTGTTAACCTTGAAAAGCTTGGCGTTGGACCAGCAAATTATAGTGAAAGCTAAAGGTGAGGGAATAACTCAAATAGTCAGGGAAGCTAAAAACTTAATTAGCGAGAACAAGCGTGTGCATTCTCACACTTGGGCCAAGTGGTCTTTATTGCTGAATGATACGCAATTTAGCTTTTTGGCTGAAAAGATCCCCAAAAGGGAGAAGACTACTAAAGTACCCATAAATAAAGTTTGTTATTATACCGATGGTACAACGGAAGGAGGACAAACTAGATGGGCTTGGATTCGGAAAAAGGGCCGTAAGGTCACCGAGTCAGATAAAGGTAACTTAGAGACAGGATTGAGTGCTCAAGCTGCTGAAGTAAAAGCATTTAGGAAAGCTTTAGAAAAAGCTAAACAACTAAATGATATTAATTGTTATATAGTAACTGATAGTGACTATATTTATCAAGCTGTAGAAGAACACCTAACTACATGGAAAAATAATGATTTTAATACTTCCAAAGGGAAGCAATTAAAACAAGTTGAGGACTGGCGAGTAATCGATGGCCTAATCAATGAGATTAGACCCACCGTATTACATCAAACCAGTCATACGTCACAGAATACGACAGCTGCCTTAGGTAACAAACAGGTGGATGACTATGTTCGCACAGTAAGGACTGTCACGAAAGAAAGTCAAAAAGACATTCTTGAGAAATTAAATGTAGAATTAAAACATCCTACAACAAAATATTTAGCGCTATATTGTCATGCTTTAGGCCTAAATATTCAAAACTTAAAATCCGAGTATCACAGGATAAAAGTGAACTGTCCAAATTGCAGAAAGGCAATGGATTCACGTAATAATGATTACGGATCTATAAAAACAGATCAGGAAAATGATGAAATCAGCATGGATTTCGCAGGGCCTATTAGGCCTCAAACTAAAAAGAAAAATTGTTATTTTCTTTTAATAACAGATAATGCGAGTAATTACACACAGATTTACCCGTGTGAAAGAGCTACAGAACAGGTAGTGATTAAAAGCTTATCTGAATATTTTAAATATAGAGGAACACCAAATCGTGTCCGAGGCGATAATGCGCATAATCTTACCGGACAGGAAGTAGAAAACTTTCTAAAGAATGAAGGTGTAAAATTGATCAAATCAGTGAAATATCAACCCGCTAGTAATGGAATAGCGGAGAGAATGATCAAAGAAGCAAAATCTTGGTTTGTAAAAAATCAGGATAAAGATTGGGACGAGCAGATTAATGACTGCTTAAAATTTCTAAATTACAGAGTTCCTATACCTGAAAAGGAGGAAAATCCCCGACAAGAAAAGGGCCAGGTAAAGGTAGGAGACACTGTATATATCCAAAGAAAAGTGAAAGGTCGTAGATTTAAACAAAATTTAGGTACAGAGGATAAAGTTATATCCGTACCATCTAAAACTACGGTAGAATTAGAAGCAAACGGCATCTGGAGTCTCCGTGACCTAATTAAAAAGCCGGAATAATGGCAGAGAAAAACGTGACCTGTGACCTCAAGTCTAGTGAAGGCCTTTATAAGCAAAAAGGCTTCATCAGAATTATTAGAGGTTTTTCTGGAAACTTAACCATTGAAAAATGGCTTAAGCCAGAATATGACAGAGCTCTGGGTAGAAAGTCTGTGAGTGTTGAAGGTACACCTGCTATAAGTTACAGGATCGAAGACTGCGCCGTATGTACAAAACCTAATGTAGCGATTAAACTAGCTGAAGGCTTATATGCTAATAGGCCGAATAAAGCAGAGTTGCTAATTCAGCATGGTTTAGAAGCTCATTTTCCATGGTGGAACGAGCTCGGAGCAGTAGATAGTTGTGCGTTAAATGACGTCACAATTTGTGGTGATTGCAGAGAATCACACCAAAAAGTCGAAATCGAACAATATGAGATAAAACAGGACGGATGCCTATGTCGAAACTGTCAGTCATGTAAACAACGATTCCTAGCATTAGGAAAAGAATGTCGTTGTTTGTTTGATGGGGAAGTATTTACATCATGTGACAGATGTAAGAGTTTATTCAATTGCAAATGCTTGAAGTTAATAAGCAAAAAGCAAATATGGATGACTAGGAAATCCAGAAAGGCTTTAGGAGCCTTGGTTGAAAATAGAATAATGACGGATTGGAATATAAATCCCGTATCTCTCATGACAAATGCAGATACAGAATTTTTGGCCCAGAGACTCAGAGAACTGTCCTTTTGCCCGGGGGGAATCCCAGGGGGACAGGAGTCTTTAACGGGGAACGAGAGCTTCCGAAATGGGCTTGTGTATCTCACCCATCTAGGAGGGTGGGAGACCGCTGTGAAATTACAGTTACACAGACATGTGAGCTACAAGAGGAGCAGCGGGGGTGCGTGTATATGGCTCTTGCATGACACCAAGTGGTTTAAATGTGAATTGTCTGATGCTATAATTATAGCAGCAAAAGAAATGACATTTAATCAATGCATAAAGGTATGCGAACCGAAGGATGAGCCTAGCTATTTCAGTGAAACAAACATATCAGTGTATGGATCACGACAGTCCTTTAGAGAGGGAAAAGCTCAGATTAAAATAATCAGATCCACTCAGCCATATCCATCAATGACTACAGAACCAAGTGATGAAGACAAGACCAGAATGGAAACTCTGGATTTAACTGTACTGTTAAATTTAACAGGAAGTTACTTGGGGATAGGAGAGTGCATTGAAGGGATTAATGTCTATTTGACAAAATCAAATGAGAAATCGGATATGGAATCAGAAAATAAACTAATTAAATTGAAAAAGTGGATCTGGAAAAAATTTAGTCGAGGGACAGATTAGGTGATGAAACATCGTTTTTCTCCATTTTCTGTTGCAGGAAACATGCAGAAAGGTGACCCGGAGAAAATGGTGAAGGCTGGCACTAAGTGTACCGAGTCACGCATTGGGAGCGCAGTGATGAGTATAATGATAACCTCATGATTACTCTTAATTTTAACAGGTGTCATCTTTTCAGGACTGGAGATTAAAACTGAAAGCACGGAAGAGACCCGACATGTGTGTAAACGTGTCGAGAAAATTGAACATTGGGTATGTCCAAATCAAGAAATAGCTGTAAAAAACAGAACCTACAATAGTAGTGATTTTGAAATTATGATGAAGTCATATGTTAAAGACATTGACGACAGATTTTGGGTATGTAATCATTCAAACCCAAGTGCATTATTCATACCATCCAAATATAATGGTTTGATGAATAACAAAGTAAAATTTAAATGGGATAGGCTTATAGTGGAAAACGCCTCCCATGTTAAACTGATTGGGCTTGAAATCCTAAATAAAAATCAGACAATATGGACTAATGAAAGTAGCCTAAGTGTCTGGAATTTGGAAGTAGGAATAGAATTAAGCAAATCAGTAGGCCATTGCTGGCAGAATTTAACAAATGAAAAGCAATGGGTAATGAGTGACTCCCTTACTGCACCTAAAAATGACAGAATACTTAGAGGTTTACATAGTAACCGTATAAGTAGGGTGGGGTTATTATCAGAAGCAGGTAATGACACATCTAGGAAACGCAGATTAACCAATTGGGTAATGGGAGGAGCTAAAGGACATGTGACATATTGGCCTGATGATTTGAATAGTTCTCACCTTATATTAGGTGTTTACAAGTCAAAACCAATAATTCCTTATGAAGAAATTAATTGGGTCACATGTCAGCAACACTTAACCCAAGGAAAGTACTGTGACAGTGAAAGGGATTGCACTAATAAACTAGGAATGAAGCCTTTTGGCTCTAGTGGGGGTAAATTTCTCATCAAGAAATATGGGTCACTAAAATCAAATTCCTGGGCATCCTTCTTCCAACACAATATGGTTAAATATTGTACGGATCTGTCTAAAACAGAATATTGGTACTGTTATATAAAAGGTGAGTCACTGTATGACAGAAACCTGATGGACCAATATGAAAGTAAAACATTTGACATATGGAAATCTTTCGTTAAATACAAGGGTATTCGAGAAGAGAGGGTTTTAAATGAAACCTGCCAAACAATAAAATGTTTTATTGACAAGAATTGGTTGGATGGGCGTGGTATACATCCCTTTATGTTAGACAGTAGCTATGGTATCCCTAAAGCATTAGCCAATGATAGTGGAATAACAGATTTTATTAAATCTATTCCAGATCAGCAATACAGAATGGCCCTAGCTTTATATGTTTACCAATGGGAAATGCTGTCAAGGGCAGATTATACAATTAGGCCCAGTCCAATCCACATGGGATGACAGACAGTGTACACGGCCTGTGGCATAATAAGTTCTATATTAAATTTGATTTTGGCCATAAGCTAAAAGGAGCTTATCAACATCAATTTAATAAACTGAGGTTTTTTCATGCAAGCTTCAGAAAAACCATTTATACTAGAAATCTAATCGATGTTTCCTTTGATAACAACACTGTTGAATATTGGAAGGGGGGAGCTACGTTGAACATGGGTTTTAGCGGTTTTAAATGGAATTTATATGAAGATAATGGATTAAACAACACTGTAAGCTTATATGGGGTTGACCTACAAGAGTGTGATCCAGATATCTTCAATAATTGGACTTATAAATATATGCCACCATACTCTCGTCAAGGGGGGGAAATACGACTCTGGAAGGGCGAAAACAGTTTTTGCTCATGGGAAAATCATTCAATCATAACGGGAAAAATCCGTAAAAGATGTGATAAGATAAACTGTTCAATTCCCTGGTATTCGCTATTTGTACCAGTACTACCTCTAGTGGCGAAGTATGAGAACCAGGTCAGGAAACATTGTAGTATTATTGGTTTGCAGTATTACAATGCTAAACAGAGATTAACTGACATTGTAGATGATTATATCGAAGGTGTGAGCGTAGGTGCTAACTGGCATTATGTTAACACATGGCTTTCCGGGTTAAATATAAAAACTGATGAAGTTTCAACCCTAGTTAAAATTAGGAGAGCTTTGGTAAACGCGGGTGTGATTGTGGCGTTAGGTACAGGAACAGCTGTCAATCTGATCAAGAACACTATTATAAGTTGGTGGAAATGGATAAAATTAGTTCTAATTATTGTGGGTTGTGTGCTAGCAGGTATATTAATCATATGTGTCTGCCTGAAATTTGTACAGCTATGTAATCTGCTAGGGGGCCTGTGTAAACCGTGCAGGGCAATGAGTTATGTGCGTCTGAGGCCCACTTAGCAAGCAGATTGCTGAAGTATAACAGAGCAGAGATAATATAAGAAGTTGTGAATGGGTGTCTCTCACAAAGCAAACGCTGTGGAAAACACTTCTTGTCTCTCTGAATATCTAAAACCTAAAGATTTGGAAATGGCATCTTTAAACAACGATTGTGGAAGAGCTGATACCATTATTTCGGGAAAAAACTTTGCACAGGTAATTAAATTCTAATCATTTTAAATTATAAATACGTAATTTATTGTGATGACCCAGTCATATGGGAATAGAATGAGAAGAAAAAAGCCAGTTATGATCATACAAATGGTTATTATTTCTGTTTGTCCTTTCATAACCAAGATGCGAAAATACCTGGGCACAAGAGATAATGGTTATCAGTGGGAGTTTTTGGGTTTTTTATGCTTTTTGAGATTTTTGAAAAAGAGGAAGTTTTTTATGAACTTTTTAAAATCAATGTATATTGAACCAAGCACCAGCTGTTTTCATATGAGTAATCTAGCATGATTGGATAACATAAAGTTGGAATCAATTATGGGATGAAAAGTGAAACCGAAAGATGTAACTGTCTATGAATATGACATTGGGGTAATTATGACATATTGATTCCTTAGGCCCAGTGTGAAGGAGGATCAAGCCAGGAACGCCTGATCCGTGACCATAGTAAAAGGAAACACTGTAAAATTTATTGGTACTTCAATGGGGTGGAATCACAATGTTGTATGGATTGTTTTATAGACAAAGAACAAAATTTTGACACAATTAATTATATCCTCTGTTGGAGAGACAGACAATTACAGCCTTTATTGGCAAATTTGATGATTGCTACTGGTCAACCCATTTTACCATGGGCTCCAGTGATAACTCAAGCAAGGCGCAGACGCAGCAAATACTTTGTCAGACCTTATTGGGTTGATGGTGAAATCCACATGGGCATTGTCACTAACGATAAAACCCTGTACATCAAATCTGCAGGAATCGGTCCTGATATGGAGGGATGGCCTATGGGAGAGTACCAAGACGGAGGAAATCCTTTGGCACAATGGGATGATCGTTCGGATGACAATGGCCCAAATAATGAATTTACCCATGACCTCGCGAAATTTCTCGCAGACGAAAAGAATTGGCCGGGGTCTTCTGGCCTCTTTGGGGCAAAGTAGCTTGCTGACCGTCCAGCTGTTTTACCGTAAAGGAGAAAAGTTATTCAATCTTTGGTTGATTGGCACGGATGGATGGGCTGTTCAACTCCAACAGTGTATATATGAATCTTGTGTGTTAGATGAATTAGATAACGAATATTTTGTGTCTCAACTTCAAATGGCAAAAGGGGATGTGAGGCAAATTGGTTTAGGAGAAAATGCCATTATTAATATGAGACAAAAAAGGTACGAGCGCAGGCCTCTCCTCTACTCTGACCTCCCCATGCTCCAAAGCTCCACTCTCGCGGAGTCTCTCAGGGGAAAAAGGAATGAGAGGCGCTACAAGAAGAAGACTCGCAAGGCGGCCGAGCGGAGAGGAAAGGAACTTCTACCTCCTAATGACCCCCTCTCTTCTACCCCGACAACATCCCTAGCTCGACTGAACTTGAATGCATAGTGATGGTTTGAATGCATTAAAGGATTAAAGCTGTCTCAATGAAGTGCATTTAATTATTTAGATGTTGATTCATGTTCTTGTGATATTTAGGAACAGCTATAAATTTGTTCACATAAGACATGACCTATAGGTTTTGCTGACTATTGGAATTTTAACTAAGTAGTTTTGACCACATAGTATCGTTGGTCCTTAGTGATTTATAAACTGTTTTCATATATAATGGGGAAAACCCAGAAGGTTGACTGAGCAGGTACCCTGTGAACATAACCCAATGTGTCAAAACCTCAATGATGTACGAGGTGTATTAATGTGCATGACCTGATTGTAAAAGTATAAAAGCTGAACCATTTTGATCAGCATTGTGTGTTCCTAGCTTCTCTATACTGGAAGTTAGCAGCCCTTTACCCTCAACGGAGGATAAAGTAAGGATTTTGTTTCTGTTATTTGTCTTTTGTTTATTCTACTTTTTCACTGGATTTCATTTTGTTAATAAAAGTATATTTTATTACTTTACTTCGCTGGAGTGGACATTGAATTCATTTGCCAGAGCCCATCAAGTTACCCTGTGTGGTAAAGTATGATCTAATGTATTCTTTTTGCAAACACATTTAAAAGACGATCCTTCAACTAAACTCTAGCTAAGAAATATAGCCAAGAGAGGATTCTGGTTTATCTTTGTTTAATTAAGGTGATTAAATAAAGGCCAATCAGTACAAAACACAAGCCGAACCTTTGATAGGCTGAGTCTGTTTCTTCTTTCTGATGATTTGAAGTGCTTCTTTTGTCATTACTTGTTGGTCGCAGTATAAAAGCTTCTGCTAATTAAGTAAATGTAAATGCAATCTTTTTACAAATATTAGACTAATACATAAAGTCTGAATAGAAAAACATTATTAAACACAAAAAATGGGGTAAAAATGAACAAATTATAAATCACTTGTAATTGTAGAATTTGATTAATTTATCATATAGCCTAGCTTAGTGTTTGTTTTCTGATAGCAAGACAGTGAATAGACAAATATATATTTTATTTTAGTAACAACAACTTAGTGACAATAGGACAGACCTTTTTATTTTTAAGAAAATGCTTTTTAGCTACACATTGTTTGATGATTTTATGAAGTCTAAAATATGATCCATGATGCAACAAAACTTTAGTTTTACGCAAGTATTACTGACTGAGGTTCTCATTGCAGTGTACAGTGGAGCTACAGTTTAAGATCAGAAACGCACATAATAATAATAATAATAATATTAATAGTAATAATAATAATAATATAATAATAATATATATAATATAATATAATATATAATTAGGATGCACCTGTCTCTAAAGAGGATTTGGAACCATTTACTAATTTCTACACACAATTCTGCTGTAGTGTCAAGTCAATTAAGAAAGACTAATGACTCAAACCCGATAGAGGACTCGAGACATGAATGGATCAAATCTGTTTCCGGCTCTAAACGCATGATTGGATATGCTTCTGCCTTCATGCGATACCACTGATTTCCTATCAGATCCGATACATTAAAGTAACAAGTAGTGTACTTAAGTGCATTATTACGGGCTATTCTTGTTTATTGATGAAGAATTATCATACAAAAAAGCCATCTTACATATTTATAGACAGCATCTGAGCATGTAGATCTTAAAACGTCTGCCTGAATATCTTAACAAAACATTCACACTTCTACGTTTAGTGACGTGTTAATCCGGTTCCCATGAAAGTGTTTTGAACTTTTTTCTGTTTTCTTCTCATTGTCACAAACAACCCAAGCCCCCAAAATACAGCCACATTGCTGCATTTTCTCCCTCTGTCTGTATCTGGATAGTGTCTGCTGCATCTAAGGACTCTGAAAGCGATGTCTGTCTCACACTAGCAGCACCTGTGCCTCTCCTTTCCTCCTCTTCTGATCATCTAGTCGTGACATCATATTCTGTCTTGTGATTTATATGTAGGTGTTTGATTAGGTTTGTGGTATTACCACAGTATCTCAGTTTTGTTACACGTGTCACAAACCACATGGTTTGAGTTTATGGAAGTGAAATAGCTTCACACATAACTTCACTTGCGGTCACCCATATCCAACGACAAAGTAATTTAACAACATGTGCCAGCGGACTGAGTGGCTACTGGATAGCTAGCGTGATCTGCAGTTGTATTGTGCCATATTACGCACATGACTTTGCAGGCAGAGGAACAAGTAGTTCTGACTAAGTTGGCATTATTCAGATAAACTAGGGTAATTGTGGTTACTTTTCACTGTATGTCTATTTCCAATAAACTACATATTTGCTCCAAATGACTGAAATATTGATATTTTGATAAGATCTAGTGATGTGTCGTTCGCGAACGAGCCGGCTCTAAGAGCCGATTCTTTGTAGCGAACGAGAAGAGCCGACTCCCGTCGGGGAGAGCCGAATCTTCTGCCGTAAGTAGGGGCGGGGCTTCATTTGGGAACAACCATGCGGCTAATCACATGGGAGGACCCACTAGGATCGTACCACGACTATCACTCGCGCTAACAGCTGATGTGATGCGCGCGACTGTTTAAAACGCGTGCACACTCCTGTTTCCTTTCATGAAGCAACCGTGTCTGGAAACGCAACTGTGATCGGTTCTCTTTCAAATAGACTAGACAAAAAGTGATGAACATGCACCCACAGTCTTGCTGCTTTCAAGAGCTCAAAATTTGTCTTTTTGTAAGCAGCACGCGGTTGCTTTCACTTTGAACAGATCCTTATCACACATGGTGTTTTTCACCTGCTTTCATTTGCTTACGGTTTTATTTGCTTTTATTTTTGTTAATATGGTTTAAAAAATTTTTTTTTTTTACAATATTGCTTTAATGGGAGATTAACTCTCCATTTACGTATGTGTCGTTAACTGGTGATCCGAGAGACCTTTAGCCAGGATTACTATAGTTTTAGATACATGACAATAATTATTATTTTTTTTAAAGTCAATTGCTTTTCTTTGTTTTTTAAGAAATGTTTTGTTAAAAATTATAGTATACAGCTATATTTAGCTTGTTTGACACATTAATAAGATCATCAATTCTAGAACATTCAAAGCTGGTATCAGAGATAAATATTTTATTATCGATCCGCACATCACTACTATGCCGTTTCAGAATGTAATCATGACACTTCCCTTTCGCCATATCATAAAGAAAGAACACACAATCTTGCCCCCGCAGGTGTCTGCTTGTGCAAGCAAGACAGCCTACAAATCGGACTCAGTTACAGCAATTCTGTCAGGAGGAATGGGCCAAAATTCCTGCAAACTATTGTGAGAAGCTTGTGGAAGGAGACCCAAAACATTTGACCAAAGTTATACAGTTTAAAAGCAAAGATAAAAAATACCAAGGAAATGTGTGTAAACTAATGACTGTCTAGAAATTAACAAAAAGTTCTCTCATTATTCTGGCATTTAGCAAATTTGAATTATTTAGGTAATCCTAACAGACCTAAAATAGTAAAAGTTTAGTATGATTTACCATCAGACACTTTTAAAAACAATTAGTTATGTTCCTTTTAGAGTGTATGTAAACGTCTGGTTTCAACTGTAAATACAATGGTCAGAAATCCCAAATAAACAGTTCATTTAAAAGGATTTGAAATCAGAAACTTTAAGTTGCATACAGAATAACAGCTTGTATTTCTTGAACAGTAAGTGCAAGTAAACAATACAATAAACAGTCGTCTCTCTCGCTCCCTCTCTGTGTTTTATCGGTGTACGTGTTTTTTATTTTTTCATCTGTTCAGTTCACTTTGCTGAGCTCAGATCAGTCCGTCGAATTTACAGGAATTAAAATCCCTTAAAGTTCAATATGAAGTGAATAAATCATACTCATACAGTCCTGCTGAACTGCAAAACACTTCAAAATCCACTGAAGAATAAAATGAAGTTCCAGAATCAGGCTGGGCGGCTCGCCATCTTCTATAACCAGAAGAAAATCAAAGAAACTATAAGCCTGACCTGCATTAAAACAGGCATATTAATACAGAATTACAGCAATATTCTCAACTCACTCAGCAAATAAAACAATACACCTGCATATATTTCCTACACACATGCGTTCAATTGACCACAATAACACAAATTAAACAAAGCGAGCTGTTATTGTGTCCATAAACACATATTCAGAGCTCGACTGCAATATTAAATGACATATCTGTAATATGGCGATCAGCATCTTCCACTGCACATGTATTAACACCACAATAACACTCTTTTATCAGTCATTAGTTACATGTAATTATACTAATCAGCTGTTAAATAAGCATGAAATAACACAAGGCTCGATTTCAGTCCTGTATGATTTATAAATGACTACTCGCCGAGATTCAATCAATATTTGTTTCCTAAATCAAAGAGAACACAATTAACGACTCTTCTGCCCTTTTCCTGCTAATATTCTCCTTTCAGTTCCTCAACTAGCAAGAGTAATTCCGCTGTGTTCAGAGCTAAAGCTGTTCTCCTCCCTCTAATCTCAATCTCTCGCGCTGCACTGAGAAACTCTCCCGCCCGCTGACATACTGCCTCAGCGCAGTGGGCGGAGCTTAGACAAATCAACCAATCACGATTTCTTATCCTTACTCGCTCAACAATCGCTAGGCAGATTTCCTAGGTTCTGGATTGATGCAGCATTATGACTGGAGAAATAAAATAAACCCTATAAAACAATACTAAAGTCAAATAAATGAGTAACTATAAACAATAACACACCATAAAGAGTTTATAATGGGGTTACACCACATTACATCAGTTAGAGTCTTTTATTTTTATGGTAAAGTGTTCTTAGTTTGAAGGAGTGACACTTTCCCCCTCTGACAGTGCACAGAACTGTGTTTTGTCTCAGTGTGACTTCTGTATTCTGTATTAATGAGTTTGATGAATGGCAAGTCTGCATCTAGAAAACACTAAGAAGCCAAGGATCTGAACTGAGTGAACCAGCAGAGAACAGGCATCAACAGAGCACAGGGAATGGAAGAGTTTAAGTACACTGGTAAACTAAAGAGACACACCTGGAGACAATCACACTAATCACAGCGAGAACAGGAACCAGACTGACCCAACTACTGCTTACAGTCCACAACAGAGCAGAGACAACTCCAACATGGCTATTTCTTATAGTAGACCTTCAGACTCTACAAATTAAAATACATAAAGTACAGTCAGCATTGAAAATATTTACAGGCACATGATATTTTTGGAGACGCCTCAGAAATAGGAGATAAATATCACAAGCAGTATCTTTGTGTATGATATTAGCAAAGAAAATAATTTTACAAAATTGGAAGTCAGATCACGCGCCTGTCTTTGAAACCTGGATTGGTAGCTTAATGTGTTGCCCATAGCAGAAATGCGGTATGGGATGGCAAACAAACTAAACATATATTTTAAAATCTGGAACCCAATAAAGTTTTACTTCAGTAATGCTGACTTGTAACTCATTATAGGTGGCATTGGTTTGGTATAGAGTTCTTTAGTTTGTTCTAAAGTATTAAAAGTTGATAAATCAGTTATGAGAAAATTAAGGCCCTTAAAAGGTATTAAAAAGTCTTAATCGGGTTTTTAGGAGGTCTTAAATTTTAAGTGTTGTCTAAAGTGTTTGACTCCAAAAACGCATAAATATATTTATTTTCCTCATAATATTAAAACGGCGTGCTCGGCCAAGCTACTCCATCTGGGTGATGTCAGGTAATTTGCGACAAACGCTGGAAGGTGATGTGACGCTCTCCACATGTAGAGAAACCAAAGAGCGAAACAGCAAAATGGGAAAATGTACGTTTGCGTACTCCTGATTGGAGAAACACGAGATTAAACAGTGGCTGAAGCCTGTCACTGAAAACAACTGCGAGGCCTACTGTACGTATTGTAGAAAGAAAATTAGTATATCATCGATGGGCATAAATGCTTAAAGTCCCACATCAGGGTATATACAGAACTTCTTCAGCTGAATTTAATACCTTTTACTACCTTTTTTAATACCTTCAAAAAAATGTTTGAGGAAATGTGATGAGAACCACCCACTGTATTTAAAGTTTTGCCTCCTGCCATCAGGCAGATGCTATACTTATTCTAGACGGGCAAGGTCCAACAGATATTTGCATTCACTTGTTTTCTCATGATTAATTTTATTGTTTACTGTTATTTCTATGTTGTTGAGTGGGACTTGTTGCTGTCAACTGTCGGCTGTTGCTGTAAACCTGATTGCCCTTCGGGGACAATAAAGACATTCTAGTCTAATCTAATTTAAAAAAAAGATATTGCAGATAACATATACATAAGTAAAGCAGAGGGATTAATCAAGGTGTCACAATGGGCCTTTGTCCATAGTTTTAATCAATGTCATCAAAGTCAATAGCCACTCTTCTAAGAACAGTTCAGTACGGTTACGGTCCCAGATAGCAAAATGACATCATTTCAACCTAAAATCAACGTTTCTTTTGACATCGATTCAACATCGTTTTGCTCATCGGGGTAATGTTGAAACGACGTCAGGCACTCCATTCAAATCTAACCTGAAATCGACACAATTGGTTACTTACCCAACGTTGAATTGATGTTGATATTCAGTCGATCGAAACGACGTTATAGAATCCACACATTTTCAACATGTAATCAACCTAATTGGTTTGTCCACCTGACGTTGAAATGATGTTGATTTATAGTTGATTGGAACAACGTGGAATCCCCACATTTTCAACATATAATCGACCTAATTGGTTTGTCTATCTAACGTTGAAATAATGTTGATTTATAGTCGATTGGAAAAACGTAGAATCCACACATTTTCAACATATAATCGACCTAATTAGTTTGTCTATCTAATGTTGAAACGATGTTGATTTTAAGTCGATTGGAACAACATAGAATCCATACATATTCAACATATAATCTATCTAAATGATTTAACGTTGAAATGAATGCTTAAACAACATTTTCAACATTAAACCAATCCATATGACCTAATCACCATTTTTTTACAAAAATACATAATATAATTTATTCTGTATATATGAGAAAACACACCACAATCTGTCATCATTTTTATTGATAAAAATACACAGCTGTGAATATCTGTTAAGAGCATGAATTCATTCAAACCTTCTACACTTAAACAAACAGAAAACATTTAAATTACTGACTAAAATAGTCAAAACCATTTACTCAAAAAGTAAAACTGTAGAATATTAAATACATTTGTCTATTTGTGTTCTATTTCAACATGTATTTTTCATAAGAGTAAAAAATGCATTTTATTTCAGATGTGCATTATAACAAAATTAACTATTAGGGTCAAAACACAGGTTTAAATCACAATGTTTAAACTGTTTAAAGAACAACATTTATTTAATCAATTGATAAAGATACAATCACAGAAACTAAAATTCAGATGCAACCATAGAAAAAAATATTCTTGCTGGATTAGCAAGGTCAATAAATAAAAACAAATTATTTTAGGTGGTGTGAAACTATCGGGAAGCTATTCGTCTACAGTGCCACCATTTACTAGAATTCCATCCCGGATTTTCCAGAAATACGAAGTATTAGTGACCCAGACACTTGTCTGAGAACAAGCTTCAAATATTACAACAACCGGGAAGAATTGCAAGCTTGTTTATTAATTACAATTATTATTTTTTTTTCAAAATATCATTGTTCAATGACTAAATGCAATAAATAAAATACAGCGCTGCGACCAAAGAATGTAACGTATACTGCATAATCATATGCAATGCACATGATCCTATTATAACGATCACTGCGAACAATAAGGCAAGCGTTCGTTTTATATATAAACTGTAAATATAAAAATATTAAAATAATTTAAAGCAATGAAAATCTATATGTAAAAAAAAAACAAAACTACTTTAAACTGTGTCTCATCAGAGCTGAGCATATGTTTTATTTCAGTAGAAAACGGTCCTCTTCATAATATTTCTATTTATTTCTTTTTAGTAATATTGTATGAATTTAAAAAATACGGACTTTCCTTTACGTCTCCTATTCAGTTTTTTTACTTCCTGCTCTCCATTTCAATTTCAATTTTAAATTCCACACCAGGCCAGTAAAAAAATCCTTTGTGTTGGGCCCTGTTGAGTAATTCTCCTTCTCATTAAAACTCGAATGTGCATTGTGTTGACAATTATTTAAGATTTTTGTAACAAAGATGTATTCAATACAACCATAAAAACGCTAAAAGATTGTCAGTACACTGTACTATAGGCACAACCAGTCGTTTGGTGTGTTTGTGTGAGAGAGGAAAAAAACCATTTGCAACTCGTAAAAAAAACAACAACTCAGTCTTCAAATATACTGGTCGCTAACAGAAACTTCAGTCATGGGTGCTGTTGTTTTGCTCCAGTAATACCTTCAGAGAACATAATAGTCAGTGATCTATACATAGGCAGAGAGATTAGTGTGGTGTAGGCAGAACTGGAATAGACGTCTGTCCAGGCACAGGTTACAGATCTTGATGTCTTCAACTGGAGATTCCAGAGAAACTGCCATTAAAAAAAATGTAAGAAAAAAAAAAAAAAAAAAACATGTTCACCAGGTACAGTGTCTACTATTACAAAGTACAATTCCAAGGTAAATGTTCAGTTCAACCCACAGTATCGGTACCATAACATTGCCACAATTTTTGACTCCTCACACAGAATATTAAGTTAACATGGTATACTGTGAGAAATTAAATGATCTTGGATTTAATTTTCTTGTGAAATTCTAAAAAGCCTAATGATATTAAATATTTTTAAAAATAAATGCGTTTACAAACATTTGTTTAGATACTTGAACAAGTAAACTGCAGTAACCTCAAGAGAAAAGCATGTAGACAAAATACATTTTAATAAACAGGAAAATAAAAAAATGCACACCAGAACATAGCACTACAATCAGAAAAAAAAAACAGACAAGCATGGTTTGTGAACAAAGGAAATCAGCAACAGAACCAACAAAACCACAAAGAACTAACGTAACCGATTGAGTGGGCAACTTACGAAATGGCAAAGCTTTTCCCATTCAATGCTGTGGAGCGTCTCTGGCGAGGAGCTCATCACTAAATGTAGAAAAAAAATAGAGCAACAAAACAGTAAACTGACAGCGATTCACTTCGCTAGCGTAATAACGTGTTAAAAAATCTCGTTTAACGTTAGCTCGATGATACGTAATGTTATTTGCGAACCGTTTCTCATAACTTAGCCTATACGTTAGCTAGAGCAACATTAACTTACATGTTTTTTATGCTCATTCCAAATCGATTTGACAGATCATCTTATATTTTTACACAGGTTAAAAAGCATTGAAGTCATAAAGTGAAGTTAATCGTGTTGAAATCGAAAATTAAATAACCAAAACAGCTTTTTATTTACGTTAACGTTACCTTTATAGATTAGCTGCAGTTAATGGCCTGGGTACGCACAGGGCAACATGTAGGCTTACTAAAAATGTATAGGAAGTGGTAAAGTGTTAATTTACACATCTAAAAAGTTACATTTTAACATCAATTCTTGGGAAAACGACAAATAAAACATGTGAAACGTCGAATACAACGTACTTACCTTCAGATTACAGTTCTGCCCGCTGCCTTCTGTTTGTTAGTTGATTGATTCAAATGATGAGCTGCACGTGCGCCTCACGCTGACTCGCGCAGAAGAACCGACTCCGAGTCCACCAATCAAGTTTCAACATCGAACCAATGTTATGATTTCGACCAGATGCGTCGGGTAGCCTATATGTTGAAGAGTCAACTTCATTTCGACATTGAATCAATGTTTTATTCTCGATGTAATAACCTTCCGACGTACCGACCAAATAAAGAACGTTGATTCAATGTCGAAATTTGATCGACGACTGATACTGACGCTTATAACCAATAATCGACATTGATTCAATGTCGGCTTGCTATCTGGGGTTGCTTCTCCACTGAGCCTGGAACGGCACAGCATGATTACAAACCGTTCTCGGCATGGTTAGACTGTCGTGCTGAACTGTGCTGATAGATTGTGTGTCAGGGCTCGAAGTTAACTTTTTTACTTGGAAGCACTGCTGCTCCCAACTTCAAATATTTAAGAGAATCAGAAAAAATGAATGAGCACCACTGCAAACGGTATATTAAGAGATTTACTGTATTTAAAAACAACATCCATCAGGACTAACAATAACCAGAAACAACCATCTAACTAATGCTGTGATGACTTACTGATATCTGTGCAATAATTCCAAAATGAATGTCTAATAATTATAAAATATTAATGATGACAATAATACTAACAATGAATAACATTTCTCATCGTCATGCTGCCTTGATGTGCTTAAATGTGAGTACTATTGTTTCTATATGCATGTCATTTAATAATATTTTTGCTACAAAACAAACAAAAGATTATAATAAATCATTTAATTCAAGGCTGAAAGCTGCAGAGCAGTCATCAGTAAATAGAAAAATAATCTACACCTCCAGAAAGAACGGACAAAAGGAGGAAAAGGCTCACTTCTGCCACTCTTTAAAGGGTTTGTGTCATTGTAAATGCTCAGTGTCGTTATGGCTGATTTTCATTTCTCTGTGTTTGTGGAGTAAAGCAGGCGCGTCAGCCGGACCAATATAAGAGCAGGCAGAGCAGGACTCTTGCGATGACCACTGGCGCCATTCTTTGTTCTGAGCCGCAGATTCAGTGTAAACTCAGTAAAGGTGAGCTTCTTTGGCGATGGTGTGTACAGTGTTACATTTTACATTTATCGAACATTTGGGCTGAACACACAGTGAATGCAACACATGGAGATTCAGGCACTTTCACAGAAAACACTCGATTGATCTCGGCTGGCGGATCAACATTCACCACATGATCGCTCTCATCGACGCTATGATTTGTAACTTCAGGTGGGTTTGCAGACCTGTGTACTTTTCACTCTTCAGCTGTTTGCATTTCTCGCGGTCACAAAAAGCTCCCGTCATCTGACAGCCTTGAGTTATTGAGCCCTAATATGAGCCCATATATAGTGGCAGGGAAGAGCGAGTCACCACGCTTTTAGAAAAAATCTTTAACAGGTTGCACTACAACCATAATATGCACTCGCACAAATGCTCTCAAATATATTATGAGGTTGCATAGATTACATTTCAGACGCATATGCGACCAAAATGGTCATAATTTCCAGCTGTGGTGTGTTGACGTTGCGGCTCTGTTGTCTCGCTCAGGTCCTACTCTCAACATATAAATAAATCCACACAAACTTTAGAGTAAAGGCCTGCACTGAACACAAATTGAAAATTTATCTTAAAAATTGGGCTGGAAAATGTAACACCTCGTCAGATGACCTTTATTACTTTTTAATGCGCTTCATTTTGGCTAATTTCATTTACTACCTTTTGCAACCCCACAGACACCCGGCACTTGCAGGGTGCTAGCCACAAGGCTGCTGTTGGTCGCAGAGAACAGTTGCAGCTGTCCATCGCCAGTTATTATGGACCACCGACCACGCCACTACCCACAGGGTTCTTACACCTTTTCCAACTTCAAATTCCAGCACTTTTCAAGCACTTTCAAGGTGCATTTTTATGCTTTTCCAGCACCTAACAACCGCGGTAAATTACATTTATATATGCTGTATGTACTTTTCCACATTTAAATCCATTGTGCTATTTTAATAAAACACTATATGGCATTTTAACTTAAATTGTTGAATACTTTGAAGCATAGATTTATTGGGATAGTTCACCCAAAAATGGTAAAAAAAAAAAAAAAAAAAGTTCAGTTATGGGATGAAGCATTTTTTTTTAGTTTGGTCTCTTTCTACCTAAAGTTGATATGTCAAAAATGAGCTTACAGTCAGATTTTGTTTGGGTGTAGGACCAAACTTTCAAGACCAGTCGCTCATAATATTTCATGTGCATTGCTATTCAAAATTCATGTAACAAATTAAATCCTTATGAGTCTGAGAATAATCTTACTGCAAATTAATGAACTGTTCCTATGTCTTCAACTGTTTTGAAAGAAAGTCAGTCACCAAATATGGAAACCATAGTTTGTAAGCTTTCATCAATTAATTAATGAATCATCATTCATTTTCTTTTTGGCTTAGTCCCTTTGTTAATCAGGAGTCGCCACAGCGGATTGAACTGCCAACTTATCCAGCATATGTTTTACGCAGCAGATGCCCTTCCAGCTGCAACTCAACACCCATACACTCTTGCATTCACACACATACACTACAGCCAATTTAGCTTATTAAGTTCCCCTATAGCGCATGTGTTTGGACTGTGGGGGAAACCGGAGCACCCGGAGGAAACCCACGCAAACATGGGGAGAACATGCAAACTCCACACAGAAACACCAACTGACCCAGCTGGGACTCGAACCAGCGACCTTTTTGCTGTGAGGTGATCGTGCTACCCACTGCGCCACCATGACACCAAACTTTCATCAATATTATTTTTTATTATTGTCAATTTTACTTTAGGCTAGGACTAAGGTACTGTTGTAACTGTATGCTAATTGTCCCACCTATCAAATGGTGACAGTTAAGGGGTTAAAGGAAAACATGTTTAATGGTCCACTCCAAAATGTATCACCTCTCTGTAAGTAGTTTGGGAATTTTATATAACCTATACATATATAATTAACAAATAATCACCAGAAAGATGCCTTCTGCTTATCTTGAGCAGCCCTTACATAGCATGGCGTGAATAACACAATCAATAAATTAAATTGGCAAAGAAGTCTGTTGAGACTGTTGAGTTTAGGAAAACATCTGCAATGAAAACAGTGCAAAAATGAAACTGCACTGAACAAAATATAGTACAAATCCAGAGTAGGCCAAACAGGGTAGGTAGATAGATTTGGACATATAACTTATTGTTTGCATACGTCATACTAACAGCAATAACAGTCTTTTCATGAGCTGCAACATTAATTTAATCATAGTGAATGCATGCCCTTTTGCGATGGAGTATGCGCTGCAGTTGCATGACTGACAACATCTTGACAAATACATGAAGGATTAAACAGAACATCTCGTGCTTAAAATGTGTGGGAAACGCTGTTAAGTTACCTGCAAACTCCGTCCCTCAGGCTTTACAGTGAATGGCTTTAGTCACTTTCATAGCGGACTTTAACCCACCGGAAAGCTTTTATCCACTCTTCGAAAAGTGTAAATGCTGGATTAACATTCACCACATGATCACTGATCAGATGTGCCGTTATTTGTAACTTTAGGCGGACAAAATCTGTCAAGTGTTATTTTCATTCTCTCGTATCCAGACCTTTACATTTTCGCGGCTCGCTGCTGTAGCTGTCATCTGAACTGAGTGATTGACAGCTGATATTAACCAATCCATTCGCGTTCAGTTCAAGAGCAGTGGGCCAATAAGAAGAGCTTTAAGGCGGGGCATTGCGGGCTTGTTTACTGCAGCAGGTTGACATGACGACTGTTTTAATCTATACCTGAGCGCTGCGTTTGGCATTAAGTGCATTCTGCGTGAAGCTTGCATAGATAAAATTTCGGCCGCATATGCGACCAAAGCGGTCGTAATTTCGAGTCCTGCAATTTCAAATTCAAGCAGGTTTAAGCACTTTGTCCAAAATCCAAGCACTTTTCTAACCTTGAAAACACTATATTAAAAATCAAGCATTTTCCAGGATTTCCAGCACCCGAACGAACCCTGTGTAAGACAGTTTATCAAAATGACGATCCCCGGCATCTTTTTTTAGTTTATTGTGGTACTGCGTACTCTCGATTTTCTTGTACTTCTCCAGCTTGACCCTTGTATAGCATGTATCACTCTTGCTTTATGTCTCTCTCAAATTGTCTCTGGAAGCGATACCACAAAAATGGCGCCGGTGCGACATCACACACAACAAACGCATGTGACTGACATAGACCTATGTTAAATGACATATCTGTAATATGGCGATCAGCCGGACGCTCCAAAATGTATGAGGGGTGGTTGGATCGTCCCATATTTCACGAAAAGTGGGGGGAACTGTCCCAAGTTTCACGAATAGTGGGGGGGTAACGGGAGATTGCGGGCAGGCGGGCGTACCTTTACAATACCGCCCAAATATCCACTACCCGCCTATGTTATTTTTTTACCCGCAAACTTGGATTCAAAACCGCCCAATTGGGCCAATCTGGCAACACTGGAAGAAACTCTCCCGCCTGCTGAAATACTGCCTCAGCACAGTGGGCGGAGATTAGACAAATCACCCAATCACGATTTCTTATCCTTACCCGCTCAACAATCGCTAGGCAGATTTCCTAGGTTCAGGATTGATGCAGCATTATGACTGGAGAAATAAAATAAACCCTATAAAACAATACTACAGTCAAATAAATGAGTAATTATAAACAATAACACACCATAAAGAGTTTATAATGGGGTTACACCACATTACATCAGTTAGATTCTTTTATTTTTATGGTAAAGTGTTCTTAGTTTGTGACACTTTTCCCCTCTGACAGTGCACAGAACTGTGTTTTGTCTCAGTGTGACTTCTGTATTCTGTATTAATAAGTTTGTTAAACGGCAAGTCTGCATCTAGAAAACACTAAGAAGCCAAGGATCTGAACTGAGTGAACCAGCAGAGAACAGGCATCAACAGAGCACAGGGAATTGTACTGGATCGCCTTTATTTAATAACCTTAATTAAATAAAGATAGACCAGAATCCTCTCTTGACTATATTTCTTAGCTAGAGTTTAGTTAAAGGATCGTCTTTTAAATGTTTTGCAAAAAGAATACATTAGATCAGTGGTCGGGAACCTATGGCTCGCGAGCCACCTGTGGCTCTTTGACCAAAAATAGGTGGCTCTCCAGCTGTCTCCCTTCAATAAAATTCTAGTTTAAAAAATGATAATTGTCACTAGTAATCAGTTTCCGATTGAAAATACATTTACAATTCTCTCGTTATTGTAATTTTATTTTGTAGGAAAAAGAATAAAAACTCGACGTTTCAAACAATGCGTGTGTGCGGCGCAGTGATAACTTACGTTTCTATGGTAACCGCGCGAGCGCGCACGTAAATTCAAACAATGTTCATGAGTGGTGATGATGGCAAAAAGAAATTCGGAACAACATCGAAAGCTTCAAAATGAGTGGGCAGAAATTATTGACGGCTCTGCTCTGTCTGATCTGCACCAAACGCATTTCCTCTTGTAAAATATAAATGTTAAGAGACATTTTGAAACCCACCATGCAGCTTTTGCAGCAAAGAGCCAGAGGAAAGAAGGCGTGTGAGGAGCTCCAGGATAAACTGCAAACCAGACAAAAACAGCAGTGGCAGGACGGGAGTTTGGACAGGGGCATGTGGGAATTTGAGTGCTGCGAGGTCATTGGAGCTCGCAAGGCAAAGGAAACCTTTCACAAACGGCGAATACATCGTGCATGCTAAGTACGGGAAATGAACTGTTCGCGGCAGTGCTTAATCTGAGCCTTAATTTGAATCTTGTTGCGAGAAATGTCAGATATTGGTGTATTGCGTTCCGGTATTTATTTTAAATAAATGTGTGTGTGTGACTTCCAATGCCTCAGTTTGTCACGCGGGTACACGGACCGGTCTTGAACGATTCGTTGATTTTGAACGAATCTTTTATTTGACTCGAGAACGATGAGTCATCTCAGGGAGTGATTCGTTCATTCGCGCATGCGCACATCTGTGCCGGTGGAGGAAAAGATTAGTTCATTTTTTCGAGTTTTCTATTGGGTTTGAACTGTTCGTTCTTCACATGAGAGAGAAGCCAATCATATGCATTTAGAGCCGGAAAAAGATGTGATCTGTTCATTTCTCGAGTCCTCGGTTTCGAGTCATCTCTTTACATACTAGTACTAGTATACTAATAACTGTATAGTTATAACTATACTAGTAAAAGATGTTACGTGATGAACGGACGACTCAGAAAGTAGTGTGATCAACGTTTGGGCTAGTTTTAGATGTGTTTGGAAGCATCTCGTAACCTTTTAATGTTATTTTCGCAAATTGAACGAAATGACTCGGGAAAAAAAGATTCGTTCATCTCGATGAACGAGACTCAAAGGTCAGAGTCAGTAAAATGATCCGAACTTCCTATGAGTCCGAGTGAAAAACAGCGAGCATTAAGCTGTGTCGAGTGTGTGTGCGCGCACACACATAAAGGTAGTCACTTTTGACCAATCAGCTTTCTTATGTTTACAATCACGCTCATTGGTTGGTGATTATTGTTTCGCGCGCAGTAAGCAGCGAAAATAAATAATGGCATAGTGGCCTACTAAATAACATCTGTATTTTCAAAATGCCAGAGGCAGTTAAGCTGTATTTATATTTTTTAAACCACGAGGAAATCTGATAATGAGCCGGATCAAGAGAAGATGAAACTGCGCGAATGGATCAGGAGACAGCAGCAAAACGATCTCAAATCAGCCAGAAAACATGACGGAAGAGGTAACTGGGCTCATCTGGAAGTTTAGACTGAGTGAGTGATTTTAGCTTGGCACATAATAGTGAAGTGAACTGAGTGTCAGTGGTGTTAGTAAACTGAATAGTGATGTTTATGCTTATTTCGCTATAACCGCTGAGTAAGGTCAGGTTCCGGTGTCCTGACATTTTATACTACCCATCAGATTATGCTACCAACAGTATATATATATATATATATATATATATATAAAGTCACATGGCTCTTTAAAAATTGCAATTGCCAAAAAAAACCCGGAAATGGCTCTTTGCTGAAAAAAGGTTCCCGACCCCTGCATTAGATCATACTTTACCACACAGGGTAACTTGATGAGTTCTGGCAAATGAATTCAATGTCCACTCCAGCGAAGTAAAGTAATAAAATATACTTTTATTAACAAAATGAAATCCAGTGAAAAAGTAGAATAAACAAAAGACAAACAGAAAACAAAACTCCTTACTTTATCCTCTGTTGAGGGTAAAGGGCTAAACCAACCTCCAGCATAGAGAAGTTGGAATACACGCAAAGCTGGTCAGCATAGTCCAGCCTTATATACTTTCACAGTCAAGGAATGCACACGCATATATCCCATACATCATTAAAGGTTCGACATAACAAATTATGCTATGCGTGTCCAAACACATAACTCTCTGGGTTTCCCCATTACATTTGACAACAGTTTATAAATCACTAATGACCACCTGTATAGTGTGGTCGTAACTATTTTGGTAAACATTCCAACAGTCAGTTAAACCTATTTATCATGTCTTGTGCGAACAAATTATAGCTGTTCCTAAATTCCTAAAGAACATTATTCAACATTC
The DNA here is from genome assembly GCA_903798195.1 of Danio kyathit. Classification (NCBI taxonomy): domain Eukaryota; kingdom Metazoa; phylum Chordata; class Actinopteri; order Cypriniformes; family Danionidae; genus Danio; species Danio kyathit. The sequence continues at coordinate 1,684,927 of CAIGQS010000068.1, forward strand.
AAACAGTTTCATGCACAGGTTGAGACAGCTTTATGACCAGGCTTGTTAGTCATAACAGTCGTTAAGCGATTCTTTGCCTTTCACCTGCGACCGGATCCCCTCACGCTCAGGCACTGAGAGTCAAGCGTGAAAATTGGGAGGTCAAGTCACCCGAAGTTCCCACGGCTGGTTTGTTGGCTCGCTGCGCCCTCCGGCGGAGTCGTCTGTCTTTCCTCTTCTGTTTCGCTTGGTCATTAAGAACTGTGCTCCTTTGTATCGGGATGTCAGAATACTTTAATGATCTTTTATGTCTCTTATATATAATGTCAGAGGAGAAATCAGATATCACAGAATAGAAGAGTTTAAGTACACTGGTAAACTAAAGAGACACACCTGGAGACAATTCCAACATGGTTATTTCTTATAGTAGACCTTCAGACTCTAGAAATAATAAAGAGGTTACCTCCACAGGAAAGAGACTGTACACATTTATATTAGTCAAAGTACTGTCAGCATTTAAAGTATTTACAAATTAAAGATCAGGTCATCCTTTTATAATTACACATTAAAATAGGAAAGTGTTCTCATTTATCAGTCTACTCAGCAGAAATGATGTTGGATCTACATTAGATCTTGGAGATTCAGTCATTTGCTCTCTTGTATTCTGTATTAATAAGTTTGTTAAATGACAAATCTGCATCTAGTGATATTTTATTGTATCCTTTATGGTATGTTTAGAGTCTTATTGATATATGGTCTCTAGGGGTTCGTTCTTCATACCTCGCTTAAATGATCTAAGATGATTTGGCAGATCCTGGATCTGTTAATCTTGATTACTGATCTGTGGCTAATGCTGCGGTCACACTAGAGTATGTGCGTGCGAAATTCTGTCGTACAGCGCTGTGAAAAGGGGCGGGATTAAACAAGATGATTAGACTTTAATAAAGCGAGCGATTGCTCCATATTTTAAAATTTCTGTCCAGAGTTTTGATCCTTGATTGGTCTCACACAATCATGTGATGCGTTTTTGCAGGTCAGAGTTCACCAAGCTTGAACTTTCCAACACAGCGAACTGCGAAACTTGTCGCACAGACTTGCGTTTCCCGTCTGATGCATTCGCGTGCATATGAATGGAAGTCTACGAGGAGAAAAGTCCACTGTGAGTGCGTTGGGTTGTTGTGTAGTCCAGGTGTCCTTATTTTATCCAGCTGAAGTTTGTGGAATCAGGAACATCTTTTCTGCGTATTCCATTCTCAGCACCGTCCAGACGCTACCAAACGTGTAAACATGGAAGCGATATGTTTAACAGAGGCAGGAGAAAACCCTTTTAGTGTAAAATATGTCTTTTCTTCTTGATGTTAATCTTTTGATCAGCAGTGAATGTGACGTCCTCTTTACTCTGTGTCGGTTAGCTGTTTAGGGTATAGTACCGTGAAGTTTATTTAAAGCAACTTTGCAAAGCTTTAATATGAGTTTGACTGCAAAATAGCACAGTTCTGTTTAAGTGGTGCTTTGTATAATAACATAATAAGGGGTAAATTTCTGCCGTCTCACACATTTTATCTTATACCCTGTGTAGTAACTCAGCCATGTTTCTAAGCGGAGTTAAATTTTTGCAGTCAAACTAGACTTTCTTGCTCCCCCCTCGTCTCCTTCTTAATTAAGTATCGCCCGAAGCTTAATTCCAATACACACTCTTCTTCCCCTCTTACAACAAAGACGTGTTGTAAACCCAGCTACAAATTAATGGCCTCTCCTGCCCATTTGGGCCATCTGCCGCTCGCATGACTATTATAACTGAATTCCAAAACCAACGGAAGAAAGACTTATCTGTCTGTCTTGGGTTTGAGAGTCACCCGCCTTTTTTCCTGCCCGGAGGAGAAAGACCTAGTATTATCCTCTGAAACAAAGGCTCAACCGATTTTCGGACATTTCACGTTTAAAAGTGTGTTTTACTTTAATGTTTTATTGCCAATAGTTGTGTATGTTTTACTATGTATGTAAGCAAGGGTTTTTCACTATAATACTGCATGTAAATGAAACAATGCAGCATGTGTCACGCACGTAATTAACTGCATTTGATAAAGCCATGGTGTTTGATGTCCAACTGTAGAGCTCAGTATTCAGAAAACATTGATGGAAATTATAAAACTGTATCTGCAAATAGTAGTTAATTAGAGTTTCATTGAGTTTTTGATAACTAAACTAAGTTTCATCATTAACGCGTGAGCACAGATTACCCCTCCCTGGGCGTGAACAACCAGGGAGAGGAGAGGCATGGCCTCGCTCAGTAGCCACGACTATTGGACAACCACGGAGTAGTCCTGCCCACTATAAAAACCCTAAACCTGCAAATTTTATTGCTTTCGCTTGGTTTTCACGAGGGGTTTCCACGCACAAACTTTGCGTTGCACGCTTCCCGCCTTTACAACACGGCGCCTGACATTGCTCTCGGAAGAATCACCCCGCAAGACCTGCGTCTGTCCGCTGTAACCGCACCACGCCAACGAGACCGTTCACAGGAGCCCACGCCGCTTCTGTGTACGTCGCAACTCGCATGAACTCAGTCTGACCCTGTCCTGCTCGTATAACTGTTTTCCCGTGAACACGCGGACGCCGTCTCATCAAGCAGCACGGTCAGTCATTCAACTTCTCTGAACTTTGAGTTTCTGAAGTCATTCAAGGATCGAGCCGCTGGAGGAATTCCCTTTCGACGAACTTCCCGCTTGCTGACGTCAAACTTTCCGTCACCGGGATCACGAGTCCCACGCTCCAGAAGACGAAGGAAAAGCCCTCTTCAACAAAAGACATCCCCACTACGTCAACGCACGGCAACCAATCGGCTGCGCCGGAGTTCCCTTCAACCAGCTGATGAGTAGAACTGGTCATCTAACGCAAGTAAACACAAACCAAACTTTCATTCCTTGCTGACGCTGGTGTTAATTAAGTTTAACAGTAAATCCTAGTCAGATTCTCTGCTTGGTGGTTCTCTAAGGTTGCAATGCTAAGAACTTATCACGTGCGAGACGTTTGGGACTCTTAGTTGGTCATTCTCAGTCACTCAACCCATTCCAGAACTGTGTGTGTGTGCATCTTTGTGTTTGTTTGTTTTACATTAGATTAGTGTACTGTGTGTGTAGCTTAATAAACTTGTGTTTCATTTTAAGATCCTTGTCGGAGTTTTTATGTGTTTTTAAGTTACTGCCTCAGCTATATGGTCTTGCTACCTTGCTTGTGAAACTGCTTATATTGTTATTTTGGCCAAGTAATAATATAACATAGATTTACTAAAGATAAAGTTACGTTGCTTGCTTCTATTAGGGTGGACCAATAGATGACGTAAGCGTGGTAACCTAATTTTGACTGTGAACCAGTCGTTTGAATCTCTTGATTCAATCCCCGAGAATTAATATAAATTTATATGAACTTATGAGCTAATTCTTAAAGTACCGGACATATTAGATGGTCCCTGTATTACACCTGCTTCATTCATTCATCTTCGGCTTAGTCCTTTATTTATCAGGGGTCGCCACAGCGGAATGACCTGCCAACTGTTGCAGCATATGTTTTACACAGCGGATGCCCTTCCAGCCGCAACTCAGTTATGTAGCACAAGTATTTAAGCATGTTTATGAGAGAGTGCAATATCTGCCACGTAAACAATACTAATATAAAACTGTTGTATACGTCACGTGCAGAAATCACGCCATGGACATTGCATTAAGATGCCTGTTGGTTTAAAAAGGCCTAGATTAAAAGAAGATGGCCAAATGAGAATGTTTCTGTCATAAACAATAGTAAAACAACTTGTCAAAAAGAATTGTAAAAAATGAAACCCTGTGAACAGAGTAAACGGCTACCACATCCAAGGAAGACAGCAGGCGCGCAAATTACCCATTCCCGACACGGGGAGGTAGTGACGAAAAATAACAATACAGGTCTCTTTCGAGGCCCTGTAATTGGAATGAGCGTATCCTAAACCCATGGGCGAGGACCCATTGGAGGGCAAGTCTGGTGCCAGCAGCCGCGGTAATTCCAGCTCCAATAGCGTATATAAAAGTTGCTACAGTTAAAAAGCTTGTAGTTGAATCTTGGGAGTGGGCTGGCGGTCCGCCGCGAGGCGAGCCACCGCCTGTCCCGGACCCTGCCTCCCGGCACCCCTCCGGATGCCCTTAGCTGGGTGTCCGGTACCTTGGGGCCCGGAGCGTTTACTTTGAAAAAATTAGAGTGTTCAAAGCAGGCCGCCCAGCCGCCGCTGATATACCGCACCTAAGAATAATGGAATAGGACTCCGGTTCTATTTTGTGGGTTTCTGGAACCCGGGGCCATGATTGAGAGGGACGGCCGGGGGCATTCGTATTGCGCCGCTAGAGGTGAAATTCTTGGACCGGCGCAAGACGGACGAAAGCGAAAGCATTTGCCAAGAATGTTTTCAATAATCAAGAACGAAAGTCGGAGGACGACCATAAACAATGCTGACCCGCGATCCGGCTGCGCTATTCCCACGAGTCTTTGGGTTGCGGGGGGAATATGGTTGCAAAGCTGAAACTTATAAAATACAAAGTCAGTGGTCCTCCCCAATGGCGCTCGGTCCAACCTGATTGAGAGGAAGAATATGCCCCAGGGGTAGGCGTCTTCCCGGAGTGACGTAACAGTCAAACCGTTATGGGACGATCCAGTACCTCCCCGATCTGGGCATAACGCACGATCCAAACCAAGTAAACCCAGAACAGACCAAAAAGGGGTAAGTCGGCAGGCGGCCATCAGCCAGCCCAAACCGTTGCGATTATGTCGATGAGCGCTGGAAGGGTTGGCAGCGATGAAATACCCTGATTCCAACCCACCCCTCTCGGCTCACAGGCCAGAGACCGATGGGGGGTTCGGACAGTGGCCCATAGGTACCGACTACCGCACGAATCATGGTGACCCAAAACGAACAATGACCCTTGGAGTGGGTGAACCTCCAAACCCTTAGAAACCATGAAAAGAACAGCAGAAAGAGAAATCATACTGGTAGGTACGTCGCCCAGTAGAAGGTGCCATGGGGGGTTCTTTGGGCCTGGTCCCTTCATTAGGCGAGGTCCTCATCGCGATCTAGGGGCGAGGGATCAGGGCGCCGGTTGTAGCCCACAGGTTGAACAGACACCCACGCATGGCTTTGGATTACGAGAATGCTCGGTTGTCTTGACGCACCTCGGCAGGGACCATCGAGGCCACGACCGGACACTGGCTTCGCCGAATGCACGACACAGAAGCCCCAACGATGAAGGCTCGGTCGAGGGACCCCCAGGGCCAATGAGAGCAAGCCCCGCTCCGGCGGGCACCCCGGTCTCGCCCGCGCAGAATGCAACTCAGGAACAGGGGGAGCTCCCCGGGGTGGTGGTGATTCTGCCACTCCGGGACTTCCGCTGCGCCATGTGTGGCGTGTCGGCGAGCACGGCGGCGGCAGTACAAAAGAACTTTGTGATCCGCCACGCAAACGTGCCCGTTAGATACAGCTGCCACTCGTGTGGAAAAACCTCTGCCTCCTGCCACTCCATCGCATGTCACATTACAAAGTGCCCAGGTCTTTGGCACATCGCACTCACGGGGGCAATTGTGTGTGAAGAATGCGGCCGGACCTTTGACACGAGGAGACCGTGTAGTATTCACGAGATGCACGTCCACCCAACGTTGCGCAACAGGAAAAGGATTGCCCAAGAGAGGCGAGATGGGGGTCCCCTGGCAGAGGGGGAGGGGAGAGTCGATGTCGAAGAGGCCAACGCTGGGGAGGGCCCCTCTGGGGAAGGGGCCCCTCTAAAACGTCCCAGAAAAGCGAGAACGCCCAGAGAACCGTCCGAGCCCCCAGCGACATCATCGGCCCTAACCTCCAACTTGCCCGAAAGCGACCTCCGCGAGTTGCTCGGCGAGGACGCCAGAAAAAGGGTGAACAAGGCGAAGAAGGGCGGTACGGTGCTCAAAAGCGTACTCGCGGCCTGGCTGGATGGTCGGACGATCGGCTCCCTGAGTTGGTCGAGGTGGCAACGCAAAGGATGATGCAGGGTCTCCCTGCAGGGAGGTCGGTCGGACGACCCAGGACTCCGGTCTTGCTCGTGAGAGGGTGGGGCAGATGGGGGCGCCGGCTCAAACGACTCGCTAAGCGCTGCGCCTACCACGACTGCCAGTTCCGGTTCCGGAAGGATCCGGCCCGCCTAGCCGAAACCATCCTAGACGGCAAAGGTGAGGCGAAGTGCCCCATCGCAGAAGGACTGGTGTACGAGCACTTTCGGGAAAAGTGGGCGACACCCAGACCGTTCAGCGGGCTGGGTCGTTTCGGGACGGATGAGAGGGCCAACAACGCCCACCTCCCCGGGCCGATCTCCCAGAGCGAGATCCAACAGAGCCTCCGGCAGTCATCGAACGCCTCCGCGCCGGGCCCAGATGGCGTTAGGAAAAGGGACATTCTCAACTGGGACCCTGAGTGCGAGACCCTCACCCAGCTGTTTAACATGTGGTGGTTCACAGGTGTCATACCGACCCGCCTGAAAAAGAGTCACACGGTACTGCTTCCCAAGACGTCAGACCCAGGGGCGATGATGGAGATTGGCAATTGGTGGCCAATCACCATCGGGTCGACTCCTCTCAGTTTTTTCACAAGGGTATTGACCAAACGAATGACAGAAGCGTGCCTGCCGCACCCCAGACAGAGAGGGTTTAGGCAGAGCCCTGGGTGCTCGGAGAACCTGGAAGTGCTGCAGTGCCTCCTGCGACACGCGAAAGAAAAGCGCAGCCGATTGGCGGTGGTATTTGTCGACTTTGCACAGGCGTTCGACACCGTCTCTCACGAACACTTACTGTCGGTTCTGGAGCAGATGAACGTAGACCCCCATGTGGTAAATCTGATCCGCGAGATTTACACTAACAGCTGCACAAGTGTCGAGATAGGCTGGAAGGAAGCACCCGAAATACCAGTGAGGGTTGGTGTTAAGCAAGGGGACCCACTATCCCCGTTGCTATTTAAGATCGCATTGGACCCCCTCATCCGAGGGCTCGAACGCATAGGTGAAGGGTATGAGGTCGCCGGCCACAAAGTGTCGGCCCTTGCCTTCGCTGACAACCTGGTACTGACTGCGGGGTCGTGGGAGGGCATGGCGCGCAACCTTGCACTCGTGGATGAGTTCTGTCGAACCACTGGCCTCCGGGCACAACCTAAGAAATGCCATAGCTTCCTGGTCAGGCCCTGCAGTGGCGCATTCACGATCAACAACTGCGCCCCATGGGTTCTGGGGGGCACAGCCCTGCAGTTGACAAACTTCAGTGAATCGATCAAGTACCTGGCCGTCAAAATCAATCCCTGGGGGGGGATTGAAAAGCCTGACCTTGGAACGTCTCTGGCAAAGTGGTGCGAGTGCATTGGCAAAGCGTCGCTGCGAGTGCTCCAAAACCATGGACGGGACAGTCAGGAAAGCGGTGAAGAAATGGCTGCATCTTCCACCGTCGACCTGCAACGGGCTTTTGTACGCCAAAAACTGCAACGCCGGTCTTGGCATATACAAGCTCGCTCGACACATCCTGTCGAAGCAGGCGAGACGGATCTTCCGCCTAGCCAACTCCTTGGACCCATTGGTTAGAGCCCTGATGCTCGGCCCCCGGACGGAGGCTAAGTTTAAGGCCGTGTGGTTGCGGGCCGGAGGAACGGAAAGTGCGCTTCCGCGACTGTTCGGGGCGGTGAAGCGGTGTCGCACTGCCCCACACCCAGTGATTGGAGGTTGGAGGAATTCCAAAGATGGGCGGGCCTGCCGATACAGGGGGTAGGCATTGCCAGCTTCCATCGAAACAAAGTGGCCAATGATTGGCTCAGGAACCCAGTGGGGTTCAAGCAGACATTACATCACAGGTCTGCAGTTGCGCGCATGTGTCTACCCCACCCTTGAATTCCAACAAAGGGGCAGGAGCAAGATCGTTGCCTCCTGCCGGCGCTGCTCATCTAGGTTGGAATCCACCTCTCACATCCTGGGACAGTGTCCGGCGGTGCAGGCGGCCAGAATTCGAAGGCATAACAAACTGTGCGACCTCCTCAAGGCTGAGGCCGAAACCCAAGGGTGGGAAGTCTGCCAGGAATGGCCTTTCAGGACCCCGGAAGGGGAAATGCGAAGGTTGGACCTGGTGCTCATCCGCGGCGACGAGGCCCTGGTCATCGATGTGACAGTGAGGTACGAGTTCGCCCCGGACACTCTGCGGTGCGCGGGGGAGAGGAAGGTCAAGTACTACGGCCCGCACAGAGAAACGATTTCTCGGGAGCTGGGTGTGAGCAAGCTCGACATACAAGGGTTTCCGTTGGGTGCACGTGGACTCTGGCTCGCCAGCAACGAGAAGGTACTGGACACGATGGTTTTGAGCAGATCAAGCAAAACAATAATAATAATAACATTAGGCCTATGTGCAGGTCTAATGCTGGTTAAAATGATAATAGTAACAATTCCTTACATTTATATAGCGATTTTTTGTTTTTTTAGACACTCAAAGCCGCTTACACATTGGGGGGAATCTCCTCATCCAATACCAGTGTGCAGCATCCACCTGGATGATGCAACGGCAGCCATATTTCTAATTAGATGTAACCTTGTTTGTTTGTTGTATTGCAGAGCTACTGTTACGTCTATGGACTGTACCTCCCGTTGACCTGTCTTCCCCTGAAGTGTGATGTTTGTGTATGGTCAGTCAAATTTCACACATGACAGTTTATTTGACTACATGGAAGTGTATGTGACAAATAAAGGCCTTTGATTGATTGATAATAGTTACAATAAAATTAACAAACTAAATAATTATAATTTCTCACAATGATGCATATACACAAGTGCTTAAAGCAGTTTTAAAATATTTATTATTTCATAATAAAGTATCCAAAACGTTTTTAATATTAGAACGTTTTTAATTTGTTTTTCGAGTTTATGACAATACCTGCCAATTTATGACCATTTCAAACTGGAATTGGATAATCTGAAGTATAAATATAAATTATCAATTTATATTACTACAAATTATGCAGTGTTTAAATAAAACATCTTAAAAATTCATTTTGTAAATAGAGCCATTTGCTTTTTTTTTTTCAGAAATGTTAATTCCCTGGATGATTAGACTATGTCCAGTCCACAGCAGTGGCAAAAAGATGATGAAGATAACTGGTGTTTTTGTATGCACAGTGAGTTAATATGGTTTACTTGTCAAAAAAGTCTATTTAATGTATCTAATTCAGTAAAATCATATTTTAAACAGATGGCAGAAATGGATGCAAAGAACATCAGAATGTGTCATGAAGTGCTGCACAATGAACAAATGGCCCACCTTCGCCTTTACCATGCAGGTAAACAAGGTAATGTGAGGGGTAGGAAAAAACTTAATTGGTGTGTGTTTTTTAGGACTCTCCACTAGAGATCAAATCAGTGCAGGGCCCAACACAAAATAAGCGTATAGCACAGGAAGCTGGAGTCTGTATTTACCAAAGACATTGATCAAACTATGTGATAACTACAGTATTCCCATGTGTTGTAGTTAGGTTAATTAGCTTGTTGTATCAATAGTTTTTTATTTTATTTTTTATGTATTTGTCTACAGAGTCATATACCCTCAAATCCAGACAGTGGATTAGATTCAGTGTGACTGTTGCCTAAAGTGGCTCCATACAGACTATGCTGGCGGTTTCAGGCAGAAATGGCTTTACAGTCTAACGTTGCTTTGGGCTAAGTCTATCTTTTGCTTTTGTTCTGTCCTGCACAATTCTGAAAAGTTTTAACTCTCCTGTTTGTCTTTTATAGGATGAAAACTTAAAATCCAAAATGATAAAAAAAACTAGACGAGTGAAATGTGTTATTCCAACACAACCTCACGACAAATACTAACGTTTCCTTGTGAGATCAGGCTGGTTATTTTTAAGTTGTGTCCAAGAGAAGACTACAAAAATATACTGTGACCGATTACCCGTTTACAGCTTCTGCAGTGCATGCACTGTAGTCATTTCATTGACAATTAAGAATATGCATGGTGTTGTTTTACATGTTAGTTTATGTAAATGTTTGTGTTGATAGTAACATGTTAATTAAACTGTATATAAACATCTGTTGTTCACAATTACAAAAAAAGGTTGAAAACATTGCAGTGGGGGCCTTTCAATTTTTATTTGAGTCCATGATAGAAAAATACTGAATAACAAACAAAACGTTTGGAATATATCTTGTATTTGTCTGTTAATACACAGTGGCAAACACATTTCAGATAAGCTAAATACACTATAATTCTGTAACACAAACTGTGTTAACAGTAGTATTATCTAGCAAGTATAATGTTATATTTTTATTTGAAAACACTATGGCCCAATCCCAATTCTACCCCTTAGCCCTCCCCGTACCCCTACCCATCGTTTGATTAGGAAGTCAGTAGCAGATGCATAATACCGTGGCGGGTTCCATAGCAGACCCGTTTAACCGCGTCGGTCCGTATCAGCCGCACATAACCGCGATGGGTGCCGAATCAGCCGCGCATAATGGTGGCAGGTTCCGTAGCAGACATGTATAACCACGAAGGGTTCCGTAGCAGACCCGTATAACCGTGGGGAGTGTAACTGTGGCGGGTAGAGTGGCAGGCGCACTAAGCTGTGTCAGGTTTAGTGGCAGCTGCCCCTGCCATGGAGAGATTTTACTCCCTCTCAAATTTTTCCAGTGAAGAAATTGATGATTTTAACTTTCTATGCATTAATAGACTAATCCCTGCAATAATAGTTTATTTCTGTTTATAACTAATTACATGAACTTATGCTGATGTGTTTATCCTCACATAACCTTATGTGCTTAACCTCATATAATTTTGCTCCATAACAGCTGTGCTTTTGTGTGACTGATAACCGAGAAGTTAACTCCTCTGTACTTGTTATCAACGAAATGTTACATCTCTTCTTCCAGAGTGTGCTCATTTACAGGAACAAGCTCAAGCTCACTCTCTTGCAGACTCTGTCATGTGTATGCGTTAACTTTTTCTGTGCCGATTTGCTGTTCTGCCTAACAACTGATGATTGAACTGTATGCTTTATCCATTTCATTCATTAAATTAAACTTATTTGGAGCCTCTGACCAATCTTTAAACCCGGAGGACAAGGGGAAAGTCCAACACCAGCAAGATGCAAACATTTTTTTTGAGTCTCTTTAAAAGATAAAACAGTTAAATAAGGCAGATAAAGAATTTTGTGGTGCCCCTGTTACTTTGAAAGAAATTGTTGAAGCAATCAAGTTAATAAAAAATAGCAAATCTCCTAGAAACGATGGACTCACTTTAGAGTTTTATCAATTATTTAGCAAAGAAATAGCACCATTACTATTAGAGGTGTTTAAATAAAGCATAACAAACACATGTCTCCTCCTACCTTATGTCAAAGGATAATAACCCTAATCCCAAAGCCAAATAAAGATCATCTTCTAATTGATAACTGGCGTCCAATTTCTTTACTAAATAATGACTACAAAATCATAGCATTAGTGACCAAAAGACTAAGGGCGTACTCACACTATGCTATCCGAACCGTGCCCAGGCCCATTTCCTGGATCGTTTGAGAAGTGCGAGTGCTCTGAATCGGGCGAATCTGAAGAGCGCGGTTTACTTGGGCTCAAGTGCGGTACGTTTGTAGTGTGAGTGCAAAGCCCACCTGAGCCCAAAACGGAAGACGAGACGTGACTTTAAGGGACTGTTTGATATGGATTAATTAATCATTCGTACTGTTTAATGAACGCAAACTGTCGTAGATTATTAAAGACACAAACCCCTCACTGCACCACAGCTGCACCTTCAGCAAACCTCCTAATTCCTGCAGCACGAGGACTTTACGATTGTTTATGAGCGTCAAAAGTGGCTGATCTGTTCAGTGAAATATTAGACTGCATGTCACCGCATATCAAACCACTTAAACAATATAACTAAAGAAATCTCCACTGTGCTGAGCGAGAGCGCTTACTGAGCAGCAAGTCATCAATGACGGAAGCGTGCCCAGGCCCGAATGTAATGTGAGTGCAGGCCATTGGGGGAGACGGGAGGGGGGACAAGCGTGCTTCAGCCCAGTTCAACGCAACTGTACATAGTGTGAGTACGGCCCAAGATATATTCTAAATTCTATTATCAATGAAACACAATCAGGATTCTTACTGGCAGACCTATATCAAACGATATACGTCTCATTTTAGATATAAGAGATTACTCACACCTACTCTAAAATGAAAGTTTTATATTATAGTTCTACAAAATTAAATAATGGTGTTTCTCCTAGATTTGTCTTAAAATGAGGCGTTAGACAGGGATGCCCAGTCTCACCCTATCTCTTTACAATTGCAACAGTTTTTAAGTTTATTTATTAATTATGAGTCATTTAAAAGGCATTAATATTGTAAAAGAAATAATCATTAGCCAATTAGCAGACAACACTGCATTGTTCCTTGAAAATGCTCCTCAAATTCCAGCCACTCTAAATACTCTTCAGCAGTTTTCTAAAGCTTCACGTCTTCATCTTAATAAATGTGAGTTATTCCCAATCAAGAGTAGTATGGTTTCTTCAATTAATGGTATTGCCATTTAATAATCTGATAATCTGAGATGCTCTACAAATCTAAACACTATTATTACAAAGACGACACAGAAAAGATTGAACTTTAAGACCTTTGTCTTAACGGTAGAAGTTTGCTGGTTATGGCAGAGGGTCTATCTCGCCTAGCCTATGCATCTAAATCGCTAAATGTTGATAAATCGACATGCTAAACAATACATGGGATTTTATATAAATTTATTTGGAAAAACCCCATTATTTGAAGAAAGCAGTAAAATGACACCTGTAACACCTGCTTACACCTATGATAATTAAGAGCTATTTGTTGTGCTATTTTCTTGTTTTATTTCCTAAGGGCAGGGATGTTATGTGGACCAGTTAGGTTTGACTATGGAGCCTGTAAATAAATGTTTGAGAAAATAAAATATTCAATGTGTTTTTCTTTATATCAGCTGGTAATTTACTATATGAATTGGCCAATGTAAAAGAGAGAAAATAAACAAAGTACAACAGTAAAAAATAAACAGTATACTAGAATATTGCATGCTGCTAGATCATCTGATAATATCATGAAAATTAAGCGTTCTGTGAATTTCTAGAGCATTCATTTATTCTTGGGCTGAAGCTGCGGTCACACTGCACTTTTCTCCCCATAGACTTCCATTCGTACGCATGCGAATGCGTCAGACCGGAAACGCAACCTCGTGCAACAAGTTTTGCAGTTTGCTGCATTGGAAAGTTCAAGCTTGGTGACCTCTGACCTGCGAAATCGCATCACGTGACTGTGCGAGACCAATTAAAGATCAAAACATGACCTCTCTGGACAGAAGTTTAAAACATGGGCCAATCGCTCACTTTTAAATGTCTAATCATCTTGTTTAATCTCGCCCCTTTTCGCAACAGAATTTCGCGCCGGACTAATGAGTGTCTATGTAGGTACACGAACATTTGCAATGCACGTGATATGACGATAAGCTCTAATTGGCCTGTTTTAAATTGTCCTTGGGGCGCAGCGCTCTGCGAACCCCGAACCCTCTTATTTTTGTTGTTAGAACGAATCATATTTGTTTTTATATGATTGGCCTTATGTGACTGGACCATTCTCACTTAGACCGTTCACTCAGCAGCAGCTCGTCAGGTAGCTGTGCTGACCTTTAATCATATAGTGAAAGCAAGTGCAATTTCTCAAGATGAAGAAAAATTCTGTTGTATCTTTGCAAAGATATCCGTTTGCAAGGCGTTTGGATGAAGAAAAAAAAAAGGAGCTTGGACCAGATCGACCTTCCTTGCAAAACTAATGAAAACAAATTCACCAGTAGTCAAGTGATGGCGGGCGCGCGTACACCCTTGGCTTTTCCAGCACTTGTTATGACAAACGGAGTTGGCTGGCAGGTTGTGATGTAAGTCATGCCTTTTACTGTTTTCCGTGTTTGCTGTTTCAAACAGCATGACTCAAGAGAGGCTGAATGCATTGGCCATGCTGTCAATAGAGAAGAGACTGGTGACTGAGATGACTGACTTTAAACAAAAGGTTATTGAGAAAATTGCAAGCCAGATAGAAAGGAGAGCAAAATTAATTTTTAAGTAGGGCTACTGGCCAGTGATTAGGCAACATTTGTGTGTGTGTGTGTTTACTGGTTATCTTGATTACTTCATTACTCATAATAAACCCAACTTGAACTAAAATGAACTGATTTGTGATGCATTTATTGTATGCTTTAGTCATATTTGTTTTTTGGTACATCACCTGAAAAATGGCTTTTAAAATGCACCCCCCCTCACATTTTTTAACACCAGCCGCCACTGCTTTCTAGCTTAACATGTCTAGGTTAATATTGACAGCGGGATTTGTTTAAGTGAATTAAATTATTGGTAGGGACATTTCAAAAGTTGGTCCTCCTCTGTGTCCCCTCCGTCCATGCTAAATCTACACCCCTGGTTTTTAGCAAGACGCTCCTCATGTAGCCGTTCGCGCTTTTCTGTTTGTTATTGTGGGCGTTCCGCATAGTTCGGTTGCACAATTCTGATTGGGCAGTACGAAAGTGTGCTCACTCGATTGGCAAGTAAGGCTGTCACACACAGACGACTGTCACACAGACGGCAGTCATGCATTTGCTCTGAGCAGGGGAGGATAAATAATATACATGTCATACAGCATCCTCTTGCGATTAGCTAATCACAACGTTCAAATCGCGATTGCGACTCGCTTTTGATTAATTGCACAAGCCCTAGTGTGGACCACTATTTTCTTTTAGATCCTCACAATTTTGGAATCCAGTCACCGGCCGGATTGAACGGCTCAGCTGAATTCGGCCCGCTAGTTGATGATCAGTGCTGTAAAACATCTGAAATGTTGTTTTGATCATTCTAAAATGCCTCAACCGTCTCAGTATTAATGTATATTATTAATAACCTCCAGAGCGTCTGCAGCGTGTCAAGAGCGTCTGTTCTCCACGTCTCATGGCTTCAAATGCCCCCACGTGTTCATTGTGTCAACATTGTCCTCTGAGGTGCAAGTACATTTAGCCTGTTAAATAAAGAAAAGACGCAGCTTCTTCCACCGCAGTAAATTCTGTTTTTATTGTTGATATTTGGCCCCAGATAATCAGGAAGTTCTCTTTGATTCATTGGATGGAAACGCTGCTTTAATCGCACATCTTTTGTGCGTTATTCCAGTTTTGCACATAAATTTAATATTTTTGGATGGAAGAACAGCTATTGCCCACATTTCAGTCACACAAACAACAAGGTCACGTACAAAAGTGGCTTTTCCTTTTTTTAAATATTTAGTTTAAATTCACTGACCTTCGACATGTGCTGTAACTAGATTAACAGAATTATAACTCCTAAAAACTATTTATTAGCACTGCTTACATTCTAAATGTCATATCAACCTCCACCACTTGATCAATAATATAGGCAGACACACAAGTGCACTTTTACATCTATTAAAACTGATCCACATGTATAAAAGTGGAAACGTGTGTACAAAATTTATAAACGTCACACATGACATAACTTTATTATACTTAAATATTTAAATTCTTTAGATGTAAAATTAGGCATTAACTTGAGCAGCTGTTTTCCCACACTAACTGTCTCTGTCTCACTGATGCAGTGCTGTTGCTGTATTTAATATATGCTCACATTTGCTATAACTCATGAGCACATCAAGTTCAGCTGGAGAAAGAAATGCTGGTCTCTTTTTTTCAGATGTTGCCATGGTGACTCCTAATATCTGCGCTCCATTGGTAATGCCTTTTTATAGTCACAGGCTGCGTTCGAAACCGCATACTTCTCTCCTATTAGGTATGGAAATAGCAGTATGCGAGAGATTGAGTATGTTTGAATCCGCAATGTTCAAAAAAGAGTAGGCGAGAATTATCTTAATCCTCGCGAGATTCGGCCGTACGTATACTCAGTCTGCCTAGATATGTGCATACTCACCCACAACATAACGGGAGAAAACAGTACGCGAAGAAAGAAGTACGTTTGAAACTTCAGTAATCATAAAAGTGTAGGCGAGAAATCCCCGGATGCCCTACTGCTTCTGGCCAGCTTCCGGAGTATTCTCGGATGGTTACTTATCTATCCCAGAAGGCCATGGGAAACCCTTCAGCACGGGGAAGAAGAAGCAGGAGAAGAGGATACGTCATAATATTGAGGAAAAACGGGACGCGGACGCTTTGAAATGTAAGTCACTGGAAAGCAAATGACGCCCCGAGTTAAATGGCATGTGTTGAGCTAACGGTAGTGTACAGTGAACTGTAGAGTTACTGACAGTGTAAAGATGCTTTATAGTAATGTTATGTTTGTTTTATTTTGCTCTAAAACATAATTATGTGGGAACTTGAAGCACATAACGTTACGCTTCAAACGTGAATTTACATAAACAAAAGACAATTATTAAATGTCTGACATAAATATATGAGACGTGTAGCAGATCAGCAAATGACAACATTAAACAGACACCTGAGTGAGTGATGTGTTTGTGCTGATGTAGCATTCACTGCTGTAGAATATTAATAAACCTAAATAAAACCATCATTCATTTGTTTTATTTGTTCATTTGTATAGGTGATAATGAGACATTTATTTATTTTTATTTTCGAACACAAAATGACATTAGTCTGTTAAAATGACTTCTTTATTTTGTATGATCTGAAATATCCTCAGGTGCCCTGTGCAGTGAGGATGAAGAAGCGCAGCAGTGTGCTGGAGATGATGAAGGAGATGATGTTGGAGATGCTGTAGTGCTTTGGACAAGACCCTGACAGATGTTGCTGTGGTCTCTTCTTCTTTAGAATAGGTTTCTCAGGCATGGACAGCTTCATGTCTTAACCCCGTTTTAGTCTGACTGCAGCAGTGATGATGCTGATGATGATGACGAACACAAATGAACACCTGCTGATCATCTGCAGAACTGGCCCCGCTGTGTGGAGATGCAGCAGAACATGCGGTTCTACATGATTCTAGAACAAGTTTGAATAAAGCTTTGTTTCATGTGTTGTGGACTTATTTGTCTTAGTTATTTTTATTCATTCTTTTAATCATATATTAATGTTTCCTTTTATGGTCAATAAATGAAATAATAATTTTTCAATAATATATACATTATTTCATATTTTGACAGAAAATGAAGATGTACTCACTTTGCTACATTTGACTAGTGACTATTAATGCATAGCTGTGGCATATAAAACAAATGTTAATTTGTATTTTGCTTCATTTATATATATGATTTGTATGATTTATATAGATGTCCTTCATTATTGAAATTAAAAATATATATTTAAGGTATAGAATAAATTAAAATGTTAATTCCCTGCTTCAAATTGTGGTCATGTAAAACAAGCAGACTAAAGCACTACTGTACACAAAGATGAACATCACTCTTGGATGGCCTACAGTAAGTAACAGCACACTATTGATGCCAATATAATAAAATATTACAATAATTCTCCATATCTTCTGGTATATGAAGAGTTCAGATGCAAAAACCTTTAAATGCCATCTGTTCGAAAAACATTTGCAAGCTCCGGTGTGTATGTTCAGTTAATCCACTTTTATGGCAAAAAAATAGGTTCTTTGGATTGCCATTAAAGTAAAATAACTATATTGGAGGCTGAGAAAAATGTTCATTTTACAAGAAAATTTTAGATGGCACAAGGTTTATATAAGTCACGTTACTGATGCTATGAGTAGCTTCTGTCCCTGTTATCTTATTTATATTATTATTATTATCATTATTATAGGATTGTTATAATTATTAATAATAAAGAACTTATAATTTATACAGGCTCTGAATAACATGGTTGTATCGTTTACAATTAACAAAAATGACGTAAATGTAATGGGTTTCTTGTATTATGAGATTATATGCACACAAATGCACAATGAGAAGGTTAAATATATCTGCGTTGAATAATCAAACAAGTCAGCAAAACAAACGAGATTTAAGCAGGTTACTTGTGGATGAAAAATGTTATACAAACAATAAAGACAACAACAAATTCATGTGAATTTTTAAAAAAATAAAAATATTAATTTAAATTAAGATTCATTCGACCTGCAATTTCTTTAAAGTTGTTGCGCTTCTAACATCAGTCACATGATAACGTAAACATGGCGGATGAGGTACGATCCTATTCATACTTAACGAGATTTGGCTGTTGAGTGCCTACTCTTTTAGTCCTCGTTAAGTAAGTACTTATTGAAATTGAGTACCTACTCATTAAATATGCGGTTTCGAACACAGCCACAGTGTGCGTGCTTAACTCTGAGTTGGTCTACTCAAAGTTGATTGACCCAACTCAGATCAGCTGTTCTGAAACCCAAAACTCTTGAGTTTTCAATCTCTCAGTAAATCAGAGTTCAAGATTAAACTGGAGGTTGGTAGTACACAGCATGTTGTTGCAATGTTTATAGTGCTGATCCTATACTTCCGGGTTTCTTCCCACCACAGCCTCGCTTACGTGTTTTAAAATGGCGGTCGCGTGAAATAAGCGTATAGGGTACATATAGGGGCTGTTGTTAAAAGGAGTGTCTGTGCATGACCCATCCCAACTGCTGATGCTACTGTGACTTTTTTCACAAAATGCGATGCTGATATAATCTGTAGTTTATTAGACGTCACACCAGATTTCATCTTTAGCTCTCATACGTAGTTTATATTATACAGTTCAGCATCAGGTTTTCTTGAAAGATGTCTTCACTATGAATTGGTGTAAGTGAACCACATTTCCACCAGTGCTGACTGCAGCACACTTCCTCAACCCTGCGTTTTCACTGTCAGGATCAGTTTCATCCATGTGTCCTGCTGTGTCTTTGTAAAAACGTCCTGCAGAGAAAATTGATTCAAGGGTATCCAGTCCATAACTCATCAAAGTTTCTATTATACAATGATACTCATACGTTGAGAAACTTTGTGAGATAAACACATTAGTGATGTGTCGTTCGCGAACGAGCCGGCTCTAAGAGCCGATTCTTTGTAGCGAACGAGAAGAGCCGACTCCCGTCGGGGAGAGCCGAATCTTCTGCCGTAAGTAGGGGCGGGGCTTCATTTGGGAACAACCATGCGGCTAATCACATGGGAGGACCCACTAGGATCGTACCACGACTATCACTCGCGCTAACAGCTGATGTGATGCTCGTCACTGTTTAAAACGCGTGCACGCTCCTGTTTCCTTTCATGAAGCAACCGTGTCTGGAAACGCAACTGTGATCGGTTCTCTTTCAAATAGACTAGACAAAAAGTGATGAACATGCACCCACAGTCTTGCTGCTTTCAAGAGCTCAAAATTTGTCTTTTTGTAAGCAGCACGCGGTTGCTTTCACTTTGAACAATCCTTATCACACATGGTGTTTTTCACCTGCTTTCATTTGCTTACGGTTTTATTTGCTTTTATTTTTGTTAATATGGTTTAAAAAAAATTTTTTTTTACAATATTGCTTTAATGGGAGATTAACTCTCCATTTACGTATGTGTCGTTAACTGGTGATCCGAGAGACCTTTAGTCAGGACAGATTACTGTGCATAGTTTTAGATACATGACAATAATTATTATTTTTTTTAAGTCAATTGCTTTTCTTTGTTTTTTAAGAAATGTTTTGTTAAAAATTATAGTATACAGCTATATTTGGCTTGTTTGACACATTAAAACACATTTGTGGCTAAGAAATAATTATTGTTTGGTGTGGTCAGAGATAAATTTGGTAAACCCTTAAAAGTGATGTGAAATAAAAACTAATTGCAATATAACACTATGAAACCATGACCCATTTGCTCATGCTCATTGAGCAAGCTCATACAGGACACAAAAAGTGAAATTAATGATGAGGCATGGGGACATAACACAAAATTTAAATCAAGTATTTTAGCATGTCAAAGTCAAATTTATGCATATAAAATCTATTCTCCCAACAACAAAATTATGGCTAGTGAAAATGCAGAGTGGCTAGTAACGTTGGAAAACTACTAGCCACAGTGGCCGGTGATCAAAATAGTTAATGTCAAGCCCTGGTTGTGTTCAATTGTTCAATTAAAGTTTTATTAAAATATTAAATAATAGTAACTGTGTATTTTTTTATGGAAAATAAGGAATTAAAAAGTTGCTTACCAATACACAAAACATTCACAATTGATAAATTGGGCTAAAATAGAAGGCTCTGAGTGATACTAAATAAAGAGCCATTTGGGAGCCGTAAGAGCCGGCTCTTTTAAGGGAGCCGAGCCAAAAGAGCCGAATCTTTGAAAAGAGCCGAACTTCCCATCACTAAAACACATCTAGCCTAAACACATCCACCTGTGCTAATATTGTAGCTCCGGGGTAATTAATCAGCCCAACAGATGCACCGTCTGCAATGTCGGTACTGTCAGTGTTTACAATTTTAACACATGTACAACAGTGTATTATTCAGATCACTGTAATCTTCACCTGTACCGGCTATAAAAAACTCTACAGGTGAAGTATCTGTTATTGCTGAGAGCGGAGGGATTTCCACATAAGTATTTTTTTCTATGGACGTTTGTTTAAAGGGGATCCTAAACAAATCTAGTTTAGACTCGACACATTCTTCTGACATATTATGAAGAAGAGCCATAGTTTAGACAATAGTATTAAGTGGTCTTAAACGTTTACAGGATTTCTTGACTCGTTTCACACGTGTCTCCTTTGCTGGCGTTTTGGAACTAATCGTTTTTTACTTGTGCGTCTTGTCTTCTTTACGGGGAAACCACTTCATCTCCTCCTGACCCCTGGTGGTTTGCATTTCTGTTTGTCATGACCATCAGACCCCACCATTTTGACCATTATCGTTATTATCAGTGTATGTTTTGGTTAGAGCTGTAGTCACATCGCTGACTGTGTTATTTGCTGCTGTTTTTAGATGAGGTTTAGCTATGCTGAAACAGTGTTTAACAGTGGTAGTGCCGCCCTGAATAAACTTCTAATACACACCTCCAATACCAGCCCCATACATGACCAGACCTCCGGCATACTATTTCTGCCCTGATTCTGGTAGTATGAAACGTAACGTCCCAGATCCATATTGTATGATGTAAAATGTGTAATTTTAAAATAAGGACTGTTTTATCGGTATAAAGTGAAGTTTTACCATGTTTACCGTAGGTAAAATGTATTTCTTTGCTCTGGTGGTCTTTGACCTTGATTGCTATTTCTGTAATATGTGACTTATTTACAGGTACGTAGTGAGGCTTTTCATATCGAACATTAATAATCTGATTATGTTCCCTCTGTATATGCACACATCTTAACAACGGGACAATACAAATCACCAACTGATTGAAATTCTATTACATCAGAATATATATAAAATTAATAACATGAGGTGCATACGTCACTACAGGTGCTCCATCACCTCGATAATCTTTTGGGTCCTTTTAGTGTACCTATAGGTAGTCCTAGTTTTAACCCAAAAATGACAGCCAGTTTCCCATAAAATGTTAACGAAATCTTAAGTGGGGCTATTAGAAATATCTTGATTTTAATATGA
Source organism: Danio kyathit (assembly GCA_903798195.1). Classification (NCBI taxonomy): domain Eukaryota; kingdom Metazoa; phylum Chordata; class Actinopteri; order Cypriniformes; family Danionidae; genus Danio; species Danio kyathit. The sequence goes on from CAIGQS010000068.1 coordinate 1,706,483, forward strand.
TCCTATCCGAGTGACCCGTGGTGGTAGAGCTGAATTTATTTCTCTAATCAGAAATAACACATCCTCATAATATCCACACTTATGTAGCTTCGATAGGGTTTATATTATATATTAATATCTCTCATATGAATGAAGCGTCTTCATCGCTAAAATTACACCTACTATTAGGATAATCTATTTCAACTACACCAACCTCACATACACCTTTCAGATCTAGTTTTAGCTAATCTTGTCATGTAATTAGAAATTCTGTTTTCAGGATATATATATATATATATATATATATATATATATATATATATATATATATATGCATTGCAAGGCAACGTGATGTAAAATCCAGCCTCTGCCATGGTTAGATTTTCATAAAAGACGTGTAGTGTAAGCTATCCATATCTTTATGGCTTCTGTACATCCACCACATCACGTTTAGGGATCCATGAAGAGAACTAATACACCTTTAGTTTTTTCTTTATCTAAGATTTGTTCTATCCTAAATGTTTCATCTCTATCCACAATTATTTTTTGCAATTCTTGTTCATAAAAGCCTCCGTCAATAATTTCACCATCAGTCTTTTAATCGGTAAACAGGTGGTTGACGAGGTACACACAATGCTATAGTGAAAACTCTTCAGTATAATTCTGTTCATAACCCTTAGAAAATACATTTCTTCAGAAACTCTGACAACATCCCCAGCTTTATATTTAAATACAGGTGTAGTTATTCGCACATCACCGTACATGTTATAAAACACCACCGTTTCATTTGAATACTCTTATGGTAGCTGTTGTTGTAGCCGTCTATGAGATCTTGTAGAATAATCGCAGTAACGTTTTGAATTCACTGCTGTTAAATATCTCCACATACGCGTGTTGAGCGCTCTGTTGAAATGTTAAACCACGCTGGCTTTTAGATCACTAGCAGTGAAAAAAATATGTATTTTTTTTAATCAACTCTTGAAAATGTTGAAGTAATTCATTTCCTTGATCGATTTGCACTTTCTGATGGACGTGTCCCTCTTTGAGAATAGATTGGAAAGCTTTTGTCACTTCAACACCACAGTCCAAAAACATTCAACTCTATAAACCCAGTCATCGGGTAGTTTATCATGATCTCCAACCACACGAAATCAGCAGTTTGGATAATCAGAATTCAATTCAGCAATATAAGGCGGATGATCACAGCATTCTTTGAGGTCGCTCCACACGTTACAATAAAATAATCTCCAATCTTTAGGTGTAAAAACCAGCGCAGTGGTTAACGTCACCTTCCGCTTCCTTTGTCAAACTTGGAGAATCATGGAGAAATGTTGTCAATCAAACTCCTCCTGTTTTCCTCTGTACGCAAACTGGAGCTTCACTCATTTTCCACAGGTCCTCTTGTAGGTGTAACACATCAGTCTTTTCGTATCTTTAGGAGTATGTGGTGGTGGTGGTGTTTCCATCGTAACAAGAGTATGTTCTCTAACTCAAATGTATATAATTTGTATTTTAAGCATATAAATCATATATTTATACTTTCCAAAACACATACCAGACAATTATTCTGAACCACCAGCCCCTCTTCACCTTCTCGGGATTGACTGCCTGAGTTATGTGCGTCTCTTCACTCCTCTTGTTTTACTCATTGTTTTTGACTTGAGGAGAAAGCAGACACTTTTGCTAAGCTGTGGTCACACTGGACTTTTCTCCCCATAGACTTCCATTCATACACACGTGAATGAGTCAGACCGGAAACGCAGGGTCATGTGTCGAGTTTCGCAGGTTGCTGCGGTGCAAAGTTCAAGCTTGGTGAACTCTGACCTGTGAAATCGCATCACTTGACTGCGTGAGACAACTCGAGGATCAAAACATGACCTCTCTGAACAGAAATGTAAAACATGGAGCAATCGCTCGTATTTTTTAAATGTCTAATCATCTTGTTTAATCCCGCCCCTTTTCACAGCGCCGTACGACAGAATTTCACAAGCTCAAACTCTAGTGTGACTGCGGCTTTACTTTTCCGCAAGATAAATATTTAGTCATTTATTTTGAGGGTGGAATAGAGGCAGGGTTGTAGGCGTTTTCTTAAGACTGTTTTGCTGTCATTGTCGATCACTGAACAGGTTCAGATCACGCAAGATCAACTAAATCTTTTTCTTTAACATATACTTGCATATAAAAAAAAAACCATTTTACTTGCTAAGCTGGCGCTTGTTTTTAACTACAGAAAAACAACTTAAAATGGGTTTATTATGTTTAAGAGTTTAAGAAACAACTTTAACTTTAAAAAAAGAAAAAAAGGTTAAGCAGGAATTAAAACTTTACTACTTTCAACCTGTTAAAAAAAAAAATCTCAAACGTGTGTGTGTGTGCAGTCTTCACATCTTGACTTTTTCTGTATCACCGGTGAAACAAGGAGTAAACACGGATTCACTCCCGTAAGATACATCTGTTTCTTCTTAAACAAATAACACAAATACTTGCTGTTGTAATAAATATCTTTACTCTAACATTTTAATCTAACGCTGTTTTGTTTTTTTAAATAATACGCTTTAACACTTTTTTAGTGAAAAAGAAAAACAAAACAGTCGGATTTTAACATGTGAAAATGTACACCTGTTCTTGAAATAAAAGCAACCCTTTCTTAACATGCATGTATACGATCCTGCTGAACTGCTGAACACTTCAAAATCCACTGAATAAAATAAAGTCACAGAATCAGGCTGGGCGGCTCACCATCTTCTATCCAGAAGAAATTCAAAGAAACTATAAGCCTAGTCTGCATTAAAACAGGCATATTAATACAGAATTACAGCAATATTCTTAACTCACTCAGCAAATAAGACAATACACCTGCATATATTTCCTACACACATGCGTTCAATTGACCAAAATACAAATTAACCAAAGCGAGCTGTTATTGTGTCCATAAACACATATTCAGAGCTCGACTGCAATATTAAATGACATATCTGTAATATGGCGATCAGCATCTTCCACTGCACATGTATTAACACCACAATAACACTCTTTTATCAGTTATTAGTTACATGATATTACACTAATCAGCTGTTAAATAAGCATGAAATAACACAAGATAAGGCTCGATTTCAGTCCTGTATGATTTATAAATGACTACTCGCCGAGATTCAATGAATATTTGTTTCCTAAATCAAAGAGAACACAATTAACGATTCTTCTGCCCTTTTCCTGCTAATATTCTCCTTTCAGTTCCTCAACTAGCAAGAGTAATTCCGCTGTGTTCAGAGCTAAAGCTGTTCTCCTCCCTCTCATCTCAATCTCTCGCGCTGCACTGAGAAACTCTCCCGCCCGCTGACATACTGCCTCAGCACAGTGGGCGGAGCTTAGACAAATCAACCAATCACGATTTCTTATCCTTACTCGCTCAACAATCGCTAGGCAGATTTCCTAGGTTCAGGATTGATGCAGCATTATGACTGGAGAAATAAAATAAACCCTATAAAACAATACTAAAGTCAAATAAATGAGTAACTATAAACAATAACACACCATAAAGAGTTTATAATGGGGTTACACCACACTACATCAGTTAGAGTCTTTTATTTTTATGGTAAAGTGTTCTTAGTTTGAAGGAGTGACACTTTTCCCCTCTGACAGTGCACAGAACTGGGTTTAGTCTCAGTGTGACTTCTGTATTCTGTATTAATAAGATTGTTAAATGGAAAGTCTGCATCTAGAAAACACTAAGAAGCCCTAAACTGAGTGAACCACCAGAGAACAGGCATCAACAGAGCACAGGGAATAAAGAGTTTAAGTACACTGGTAAACTAACTAGACACACCTGGAGACAATCACACTAATCACAGCTGAGAACAGGAACCAGACTGACCCAACTACTGCTTACAGTCCATAACAGAGCAGAGACAACTCCAACATGGTTATGTCTTATAGTAGACCTTCAGACTCTACAAATTAAAATACATAAAGTACAGTCAGCATTGAAAATATTTACAGACACATGGTATTTTTGGAGACGCCTCAGAAATAGGAGATAAATATCACAAGCAGTATCTGTGTATGATATTAGCAAAGAAAATAATTTTACAAAATTGGAAGTCAGATCACGCGCCTGTCTTTGAAACTTGGATTGGTAGCTTAATGTGCTGTCCATAGCAGAAATGCGGTATGGGATGGCAAACAAACTAAACATATATTTTAAAATCTGGAACCCAATAATGTTTTACTTCAGTAATGCTGACTTGTAACTCATTATAGGTGGGATTGGTTTGGTATACGTCGAGTTCTAGAGCCTACACGTTTCTCTGTACATTATTATTTTTGTTTTATATTTCATTCTATTATTTTTCTCTTTTGCTTTCTGGATGATGTTGTATAATGTGTCCGACTGTTTGTGTATTTTGAAATTGCCTCTGTACTTTATTTTTTTGGTTTGTTCTGTTTATGTTATTGTTTATTTTCTAATGCTCAAACTAATAAAAAGATATATATAAAAAAAAGAAAATATTTACAGACAATAATAAAGATGAGGTTTTTACAGGGTGTCTGTGGGGTCTTAAAAAGTATTAAAAGTTGATAAATCAGTTATGAGAAAATTAAGGCCCTTAAAAGGTATTAAAGTCTTAATCGGGTTTTTACGAGGTCTTAAATTTTGTTCAAGTGTTGTCTAAAGTGTTTGACTCCAAAAACGCATAAATATATTTATTTTCCTCATAATATTAAAACGGCGTGCTCGGCCAAGCTACTCCATCCAGGTTATGTCAGGTAATTTGCGACAAACGCTGGAAGGTGATGTGACGCTCTCCACATGTAGAGAAACCATAGAGCCAAACAGCAAAATGGGAAAATGTACGTTTGCGTACTCCTGATTGGAGAAACACGAGATTAAACAGTGGCTGAAGCCTGTCACTGAAAACAACAGCGAGGCCTACTCTACGTATTGTAAAAAGAAAATGAGTATATCATCGATGGGCATAAATGCTTAAAGTCCCACATCAGGGTATATACAGAACTTCTTCAGCTGAATTTAATACCTTTTACTACCTTTTTTAATACCTTCAAAAAAATGTTTGAGAAAATGTGATGAGAACCACCCAATTTATTTAAAGTTTTGCCTCCTGCCATCAGGCAGATGCTATACTTATTCTAGACGGGCAAAGTCCAACAGATATTTGCATTCATTTGTTTTCTCATGATTAATTTGATTGTTTACTGTTATTTCTATGTTGTTGAGTGGGACTTGTTGCTGTCAACTGTCGGCTATTGCTGTAAACCTGATTGCCCTTCGGGGACAATAAAGACATCCTAATCTAATCTAAAAAAATGTTTGGAGTAAGATATTGCAGATAACATATACATCTAAGTAAAGCAGAGGGATTAATCAACGTGTCACAAAGGGCCTTTGTCCATAGTTTTAATCAATGTCATCAATGTCAATAGCCACTCTTCTAAGAACAGTTCGGTACGGTTACGGTTGTTTCTCCACTGAGCCTGGAACGGCACAGCATGATTACAAACCGTTCTCAGCATGGTTAAACAGTCGTGCTGAACTGTGCTGATAGATTCTGTGTCAGGGCTCGAAATTAACTTGGTAGCACTGCTGCTCCCAACTTCAAATATTTAGGAGAACCACAAAAAATGTAGGAGCACCACCATAAACTGGGTTTATCTGCAACTGGGTTATGGACTTTCTGACTAACAGACCTCAGAATGTTAGATCAGGCCACATCTGCTCCTCCACCGTCACACTCAACACTGGTGTACCACAGGGCTGTGTGCTGAGCCCCTTCCTCTACTCCCTTTTTACCATCGACTGTAGGCCTGTGAACAGATCCAACACCATCATCAAATTTGCAGATGACACCACAGTGATTGGTCTAATCAGCAACAATGATGAGACTACCTACAGGGAGGAGATACAGCATCTGGCCACTTGGTGCACCGACAATAATCTGCTCCTTAACACCGACAAGACCAAGGAGCTCATTGTGGACTTCAGGAAGGGACGAACAGGCTCACATGATCCCATCCACATCAATGGGATGGCCATCGAGCCTGTCTCATCCTTCAAGTTCCTGGGGACCCACATATCAAAGGACCTTTCCTGGACCACCTAAGAAGAACCAGCTGTCATCAGCCGTCTTGGTGAACTTCTACCGCTGCACAATAGAAAGCATCCTGACGAACTGTGTCACAGTCTGGTATGTAAGCTGCTCTGTTGCGGAGCGTAAGGCACTGCAGCGGGTGGTGAAAACTGCCCAACACATCACAGGGACTACACTGCCAGCCATAGAGGACATCCAGAGGAAACACTGTCTGCGCCGAGCACGCAGTATTCTTAAAGATTCCTCTCACCCTGCTCACAGACTGTTTTCTCTCCTGCCTTCTGGTAGGCGCTTCAGGCTCCCCCGGACAAAAACCAGTAGACTAAGGAACAGCTTCTTCCCCAGAGCTGTCTCCCTTTTGAACTCTGCCCCCCACTGACTCTTTGCCCCCCTGATACACCCCCACGCTCCTCATAACTCAGACTCCTCATAATCACTGCACTATTTATCATTTGCACATTTAAAAATTGCACATATTCATTGTACTGATTCATTTATTTGAACTGTACATACCCATGTACATTTGTAATTATGTACACACACACTGTACATATACATTTGTAATTATGTTTATATATCTGCACACTTCTGATTATTAATAGCAACCTGTACATATATCCATCTACTGTAAATCTCTGTTCATAGCTAACACAACCTGTATATAATGTTCATAGCACATCCATCTGTAAATATCACCATAGTTTTTCTATAACTGCACTTTATAACTTATACCTGTATCCTGCACTTGCTGCTATTGCACTCCTGGTTAGACCTAAACTGCATTTCGTTTCCTTGTACTTGTACATGTGTAATGACAATAACGTTGAATCTAATCTAAAAATCTAATCTAAATGAATGAGCACCACTGCAAACTATATTAAGAGATTTACTGTATTTAAAAACAACATCCATCAGGACTAACAATAACCAGAAAGAACCATCTAACTAATGCAATAATTCCAAAATTAATGTCTAATAATTATAAAATATTAATGATGATGATGATGTCAATACTAACAATGAACTACATTTCTCATCGTCATGCTGCCTTGATGTCCTTAAATGTGAGTACTATTGTTTTTATATGCATGTCATTTAATAATATTTCTGCAAAGTAGTCATCAGTAAAAAGAAAAATAATCTACACCTCAAGAAAGAACGGACAAAAGGAGGAAAAGGCTCACTTCTGTCACTCTTTAAAGGGTTTGTGTCATTGTAAATGCTCAGTCTCGTTATGGCTGATTTTCATTTCTCTGTGTTTGTGGAATAAAGCAGGCGAGTCAGCCGACCCAATATAAGAGCAGGCAGAGCAGGACTCTTGCGATGACCACCGGCGCCGTTCTTTGTTCTGAGCCGCAGATTCAGTGTAAACTCAGTAAAGGTGAGCTTCTTTGGCGATGATGTGTAGCTACAGTGTTACATTTTACATTTCTCGGAGATTTGCGCTGAACACACAGTGAATGCAATGCATGGAGTTTCAGGTACCTTCACAGAAAACACTCGATTAATCTCGGCTGGCGGATCAACATTCACCACATGATCGCTCTCATCAACGCTATGATTTGTAACTTTAGGTGGGGTTTGCAGACCTGTGTACTTTTCACTCTTCAGCCGTTTGCATTTCTCGCGGTCACAAAAAGCTCCCGTCATCTGACAGCCTTGAGTTATTGAGTTATTTCAGATATTTTCAAGTGGATGTTTCTGGATTCAGACATAGCTAAGACATTCACCTGTGGCAAGACAAAACTGGTTCCATCATGAGATTTGGGCTGCCACCCTACTTTAAGCAGCAGCTCGTTGACACCATCAACAAATCTGGCTTGTTTGTGTTAATGTTCGACAAGTCTCTCAATCAGTCAACAAAGTAGAAGCAGCTCGACGTACATGTTCGTATTTGGGATAGTGAATGTGTCCAATCCAGGTATCTGGGCTCTCAACTCCTCGAAGATGGGACAGCCCATGACCTGTTGCATCACATCAAAGTAAGTGTATCTTCCAATTTACTAGAATTTCTTTATTTGTGTGCGTGTTCCTTAGCCAGCACTTGTTTCATAATAAATCTGAAATTTAATCACATAATAATTATTTACATAAAATAACACAATATAATAATGTAAAGCATTTTGTGCTGCATCATGTATGAGAAGTGGTATATTATATATAAACATTTTGATATGATTGGCTGTGTATTTCAAGAATGCACATTTAAGGTTTATTGGCGTTCACTTGATTGTGTTGCTAAACTGCATATGAGGCAGCTTGTCTCCATCAGTATGGATGGCCCTAATGTTAAACTGAAGTTAGGAGACCTTCTCCTGAAGGAGCATGAAGAGCTGTATGGATCTCAACTGGTCAAGATCAGAAGCTGTGGGCTTCACTGTCCACAATGCAGTGAAGGCAGGCTTTACCATCTGGCAACTGGACAAGCTTCTTCAGGAACTTCAAGTTCTTTTCCACAATGTTCCTGCTAGAAGGGAGGACTTCACTGCCTTGACTGGGATCCACCTGTTTTCCACTGTCATTTTGTGGCCACAGATGGGTTGAATCTTCCTGCAGCAGAAAGGGCGGATCAAGTTTGGCCAATGCTTATGAAGGTATTGTGTTTTAGTATTTATAGTAAAACATTTACTATCTATTTACTTACTCGTCAGTTTTTGATGGTGCTACATTTCTTATAATATACTATATTTCTGTGTATATTTTTAATAAAATTATGTAGCAAATATATACAGTGCTCAGCATATATGAGTTCACCCCTCACATTAGTGCATATACATTAGATTAGTCAGTACTGGAGCCAAATCTGGAGCTACTCTAACAAAATAACTTATGATAACGGGCCAAAAACTACTACAGCCAAATTTATGTTATAGAAAAATATTAAATACAATTTTTTTTTAAAAAAAAAAAAAGAGGAAAAATCAAAAGAAAAAGAAAAAAAAAATTGGTTGAAATTGTGTAGGTTGTAATTTTTTATTTGGACTTTTTTAAAAATGTTTTTAGCTTGAATTTGAGTTTTGCCCTTCTTGGCTAAAGATCTGAGTGAGCTGTTAAAAGTAAATGCTTACATTACAGCCTAATTCAACTGAATATGTTGATTCTGTATTAATAGTTTTGCCACAAATTGCTTGCTATATCCTCATTAGAGTCTACTAAGACGATTTATGCAAAGGGAGCTCCTGCAGAACATCACTCCCTTACAGCTGACCAATGTCAATGTGGCTGATTATGAATTCTGATATAGACCTGAGTGTTGAATCTGTCATAAAGATAATTTTGATATTCGTAAGTGAAGGTACTCACTGGTGATCAAAACCAGTTCGAATCAGGCTTGAAAATTGGGCGCCAAATTGTCTTGTCATTGAACTGGCTCAAGGGCTTATATCCTCACGATAACAGACTGGAATATCTGCACCAATACTTTGTGCGCAGATGTTTGAAAGACCCTTCAGCCAACTTCGTAAATGATTTAATAATCTAACAATGGGGCTTTTCAGCTTTTCAAAAGATTTTCAGCGGGAACTGCCTCACGAGACTCTTTTGAATGACTCCCCTACATGGGTCATGTGCTAGCCTTGGGGACATCTCTGGCAATTAATGCATACGAATGAAAGACAATCTCTTAAAATGTTAGAACTAAGGCAGATGTATCTTTGAATAATATGCCATCGCTTTCCTCATACGCTGTGTGTATTCCAACCAACCAGGTTAATGAATGTGTTGTCTGAACTCTTATAGCAGATTAAAATGATCTGTATGTGTCTGAAATGTATGATGTCTGGTATTGAACGAAAGCTAGTGACGTTTGCAATATATTGGTGTAGATGAAAAACTAATAGTACAAACAAGTACAAACAGTATTTGTCTTGTAACATTTGATGTAAGATAGTTACAATCTTACAAGAGATTTTACCACGTGAAATCAACGTGCAGTCTATTAATGATTGACCCTTACCTCACTGGTATGGGGCATGGCCCCGCCCTTCATGGCAACTGCTCATTGGAAGACAGTGCCATAGGGATGGACCAAATCAGGTCACTTAAAAACTCACTGCAGCTGTAAAACGTTGCTTTTTGCATTAGCTGGCTTGTGCTCGCTGTTGCCCTCTGCCCCCTCTTGCCTGCCCGGACACCGCGCCGTCACGTGATTGGGTCACCATGAACTCTCCATGCAAACCTCTTAAGTTTTGGGACCGATGAAACCGCACAAACCTCCGCAAACGGATTCTCAGCAGAGTCCATTAACCCGGCACCCCAGGAAACAACCTCCACTCACGAGCGAGGGAATCCCAAGGCCGTCACAGAAGCCACCCAATCAGGAGCACCGTGTTTCCTCAGGCCAGCCTGGCAAGGATACACAAGTCAAGACTTTAACAAATTCCCAAGGAACATGAACAAATGTTGTCTCTTGCTGATCTGGTGCATATGATCTTAAGCAGTTAAAGATAAGCCAAATCTCTGCTTTTGTGGTTTCTCAGGTGATTCCAAGATCTAGTCAGAAGTACTAGAATTAATTTAGGACAGTTGTCAACTCATTTTGCATCCTCTGAACTGCCTGTGTGTGTGAATCTGTGTGTGGGTTTGTCTGTTGTTTGCCTATTACGTAGTTATTTTCATGTATCGTAGTGTAGCTCAATATGTAGTGCCTGGACCATCTAATATGTCCGGTACTTTAAGAATTAGCTCATAAATTTGAATGAATTCAAATTAATTCTCGGGGATTCAAATCAGAAGATTCAAACGACTGGCTCACAGTCAGAAATAGGTTAACACGTACTTACGTCATCTATTGGTCCACCCTAATAGAAGTAAAGGATTCGGATTTATACCTTCCTGTTCATCTCAGCACGAATCAACGTTTATCCTTTCCTCATCACCCTATATTCCATTATTTTCATTAAAGACAATTGATTATTTGAATGAGTATTTAACTTTGAAATGATTTCAACTAATGAATAAGTTAAATACACTGCTTTATGTAAGAATGATCAGTGCATTGCCTGTCTCTTTGAAACTATTTTCAGGAGTCACCAAACTAGGTCAGAGGTCACGGAGACCTCGAGTGGAAATGAACGGCTGAGGACTGGAAACAACTTCTACTGTTTCTATAAGTTAATACTATCTAAAAAGTCTGAAGTGATTTTGCTATTTTTACGGTTAATTCTTTTAAAGTGATCTTACTTTTTATTCAAGATAGACTTTGTGTAGTGAGAATTTAGCTGCCTGAATGTAGATTATAGCGGTTTTTAACCAGTTTTGATAAAGATGGCTGAGAGTACACTCAGCCTTGGGTAAGAAACAGATTGTTCTTTAAGTGTGTGTGCTCTATCTGATTGTAGATCCTTTTCACTGGTCTGGAGTCAGCTCTAAACAGTCTAGTGCAGGGCTATTCAATTAGTTTGTGACGGGGGCCAGTTCATGAAAAGCATCCCAAACGAAGGGCCGGAGAGATATGACTTGTAATATAAATGATGACACAACTGCATATAAGAGCCACTATGTTGTATTTTTGCTCCTTTAGACACCCACGTTGTATTTATGTACATTAAAATGTTAATATATTGTATTTTGAAACTATATAATATCACTGCATTGTACAATAAGTTTTTTTTAACAAACATTCAAATGTTGTATTTCACAGCACAACAAAATCAGTGCATTGCTGAAGTAGGCTTCTTCTACATTCAGATACGTTCATATGTTATGTTTTGAACTGTGCATAACAATTATGGATGCAACAATTATAGATTTTGGTTGTACGATTACGATGAAGAATAATCAGGGTTTCACAGTTATCACGTCTAATGTAAATTTAAGCTTTATATTAGCTAGATTTAGATCTGGACATCCCTAACTAATATTAAAAAACCTTTAAAAGGCATTTTCATTAGTAATAGTTTTTATGCTGTAGGTTTTTCTGTGCTTATAGGGCTACACAATTATGTGTGAGTTTATAGAGAGGAAAGGGAGAAAATAATATAATAATAATTGTTATGAAGGTCAGCGCCAATATTTAGATTAACTGTTGTTATCATCTGCGTTCATACATACATAATCATTTTAATAATAGTTCGTCTAACATAGCTTTCAGTGCAATGTAAACAAAAGACAAGCACAACTCTCACCGATACAGCATGAAATGTTTTCTACTGCGTGCGCCCAGACAGCCGTGAGCGCGTTGCTCCGCTTGCGCCCGCATATTGGCATATATTCTTACGACATAACAAACTTGCGCGCGGGAAAGACGTGATATGGGAACGGCCCGCGGCTATAATTATTACAGTGTGCGTGCGTATTAGCTTCGGTGGACAAGCTCGGAACTTTAAACTAGCGCACAGTTGGCAACTTCGTTTCGTTTTGTGCGGCAGAGCAGAAATGCAGCTTAGAGAAGCCTTTAGGATTAATTAACCGTGACGAATTAAAGCGCAGTTAATAGTGAAATCGGTTAATCGTTGCATCCCTAATAACAATATCAGTGCATTGTACAAAAGACCTTTTCTACAAACATATTCAAATGTATTCGACTGGTCTCACCACTCGCCACTGTCAGGTGACTCACGCTCTGCACAGCTCGTGCTGTATTGAACAGACGGACGTCACTTCATAACTAAAGCAGTCGTTTTTTTGACTGAACTAAATTTATTCTTGATGTCTTGGTTTTGGAGCGCCAGAACAAATTGCCTCGGGGGCCGGGTTCGGCCCGCGGGCCGCCAATTGAATAGCCCTGGTCTAGTGGATGTCTGACGTTTATGCTTAAGGTATGGTTCAGAATTGAATGCACGCACCCACGTGAACATTTTCTAAGGCCCCGTTTACACTAATATGTTTTAGTTTTAAAGCGCATAAGTTTTGCTACGGTTACGCCATCCGTCCACACTACGCCGGAGTTTTTGAGCCCCAAAAACGGAGCGTTTTGGAAACGCTGGAGAGTCCGTTTTCATTCTGAAACGCTGCTGCTCCGTGTCAGTGTGGATGAGGGAAAACGGAGACATCTGAAAACGGAGGCGGGGCTGCAGACATTCGCCTCTCTGATTGGGGCTTTTTTCCTCAATATTAAGTAGCCTTCACACAGTTCAGTCCTGCATCCTCTCCGTGTAAGTTCAGACTTCGCAAGTTTGATATGGAAAACAAACTCCCGAGTGTGTACTTTATAAAGTCATTCACATCACCCTGGCTATGCTGTTTCACTGTTTCACTATCACTAAAATGAAAACATGTGAGGAACTGTACATTTTCACTTTGATATTAGCAACATCAGACATCAAAAATGTTGAGGCGTCGTGTAGCTGCATGATATGAGCGTCATCTTCAAGCATATAACAAAACGGAGCCGATAACATTACTGCCTCCTTTATTTTCACTGAAAATTTGAAACATGCCCTCTCTCTTTCACTGAATATCCGTTTTAATGATCAATAATGGCCATTATAAAAGTATAACGCACAATAAGTTTATACAATAGAGAAAATAAAGGCAAACAATCAGTCAGATGTGCAGAATCCCTGTCTGCGGTTACATTAATTAAGATATTAACCTAACTTATTTTTGCGCTCAGCCAAAGCACGTTACCTGAGAACAAGTGATAGATTCAAAAGACCAAAGTCGGGAATATGTTGTTAGATATAGACAACAAGATGAATTAAATATCACGTTTAACAAATATAGTGAGATTAGATCCAGCGGGAGATCCGTGATGAACAGTCCGACTTGCGCAGCTCTCATGTGTGTGTGTGTGTGCACAAAGCACGCTGCAGCGCATGCCAGAGAGTGTGTGTGTGGTCACGTGATGTGCGTTTTCACTGTTTTAATGTAGACGGGGAGCTGTTCAGAAACGCTGGGTGAAACGCTAGTGTGGACGCGGATCATTTTCATTCTAAAACGCCGTTTTAAAGCTCTTCTTCATCTGCCAGACTGCTCATTCAGGGTTAAAACTGTAAAATACCCCTACAGGACGATGACCCAGATAGCCCTGCCCAGGCCTCCTCAGCTGGTGAGCCATCTGATCCTCAGCAGCCCTGTGAGGAAAAGGAAAAAGCCGGCAAGGAGGAGCCATCAACAAGTGGCAAGGCAAGTATCTAAAGTATTTCATGCAAAAGACACGATGTACACATGCGTAGCCTAATTCACGTGCATAAAACCAAATTCACGTGCGTAAATATTTATATATATATATATATATATATATATATATATATATTCACAAAAACAATTCACGTGCATAAAATAAAAATACATATTCATAAAATACGTTTCACAAATGCAAAACCCCATTTGCAAGTGTATAAGAGTGTACAAAAATAATGTTTAAAACTTGCGAGTTCATTCTGAATGAGATTGTGCAGATCCTCTTTCACGTACGACTCCCCCTGGATACGTGTGTGTGTATTTTTGAGACTGTCCTGGCAGAAGCAAGCAACTCGTAACCTTTCAGCCAATCAGATGAGAGCTGTAATCGATATCACCCCCTCTGCGCTCCTTTTGCGCAGTCAGTTCCTCTCTAGCATGGTGAACGGAGAAGGAGATGCGCAGGATTCAAGCATTAAATTCCCCGACTTCGGATTTCAGCTACAAGCTGAGAGAGAACGTGGGGTGCCAGGTGTACAGAATCAAAAGTTCATCACCTACATGTCCGAGGGCAAAGGAAAGCTGTCGAACTTCCTGTCTCTCAACAATAAAGCAAAGACACACATGGGAGTAGTGTTCCTTGGTTTATTGATTTTTTTTGAGTGGGAACTATTTGCCTGTCCACAGGTGGATCAGCTCCCTCCGCCACACACATGACATTCACCACCATCCAGCGTTATGTCTTGAACGTGGAATGCTTCCTTAAGTACCTGGCAAAGACCCCTCCTCCGTCGTGCCGCTTGTCCAAACAGGTACTGGTCGGGCTTTGGTGGGAGATCGGGGCAATAAGGAGGTCCCTGAAGAGGGGAGTGGCCATCCACCAGACGTCGGTAAAGACCCAGAATGAAGAGCCTGCCGGCCAAGGCAATTCCTGAGCTTCTGAGTAAGTAGTCTTACTTCGCTTTGACTCAGTGTCACTGCCTGCGGTTTGAGCCTTGACATGGTACAGTCTCTTTCCTGCCTGTGTAGGCCTCTTGAAAATGACCCCAGTCAGAAGATCCAGTGGCAGCTTTATGGACACTTTGCCGAGCTGTTGTCATCTCTCTATGGGCACAGAAGTGGGGTGTTTCAAAACATTACAATGCAAGAGGTGCTGGGGGCCCAAAAGTGTCTATCTCGAGAAGGCGTACCTGATTAACGTGAGCATCTGACTTTATTATGTTTGCTTGTGCGTGTTGTCTTTGACCTTTGCGTAACATTAAACTGTCTCGTCTTCTGGATGTGTCCACAGGTCATGATGAGCCACAAAACTAACCAGTTTTATTTGGCCCAGCAAAAATTGCCCTCACGGACAGGAAGTGGGGCTGGCTGCAGCAATTCCTATGCACAAAGGACAAGCTGCCTGGGGGGGGTTGGGGGGGGGAGAGAACTAACCCAAAGTACTTATTCTTTACCCCGACACCCAACCTCTGCAAAAACCTCAACTACTTTCAGGATGCGTGGAAGTCCATGGGCCTACCTGGGTGCCCCACCATATATGTTTGTTGTCAACATTTTTATATTAATATAAAGTTAAGTTGTCAGAAAACAGTCGTAGT
Organism: Danio kyathit; assembly: GCA_903798195.1. Taxonomy (NCBI): domain Eukaryota; kingdom Metazoa; phylum Chordata; class Actinopteri; order Cypriniformes; family Danionidae; genus Danio; species Danio kyathit. The sequence continues at coordinate 1,722,231 of CAIGQS010000068.1, forward strand.
CTATAATGGTCCATACTCTGTCCACAGTGGTTTCAGATGTACTTCACAGAGTAGCCCTGAAAAATACTGCAGTCATTTTTCATCTCATCGTCTGGTGAGGCAGTTAAGAATGTTTCTAAAGACACTGAACGTCTCCATAAAATGTATGTGTCTACAATTAGACTTCAAGTTATAGCATCATAGTATTCCTTAATTAACATTTTACTGTTCCTCACTTCAGGGTTAAGCTACCCATTATCAAGGGCTCGCTTGTGCGGAACGCTGTTCAGATTCCTGCAAGAACCATCCCAGCCCCACAGCAAGAGACCATATCTGCTTATATGCTCCAGCAACATTACAGAAAGCCCCAGCCTGCAAGCAGGTTCTGCTCGGAAATGGTTATCTTTGCTCAGCATCAAGTGCACAGCAGCAAGAAGTCTGGCAGCGAACTATGACCTTATTTTAATGACAAATGTCTGATATACTGCTAACTTGCGTTTTTATTTAATTTATGCATAGGCAATGAAGCCTGCTAACTGAGTGTGGTTCAAATGATAGAATATGTAAACTTATATTATTAAATAAGAATAATTCAAACAAAGCATGGGTGCTGATCGCAGAGGACTTTTATTTTGAGGGCATCGTCACAAGCTCAGATTTGGCTGACCAATCAGAGGAAAATGGGCATTTCAGCATGCCTACATGTGTATAATGAATTTTAGTCATTTATCCGTTTTCCTACACTAAAATCAAAAAAACAAAATAAAGGCAAAAATCTTGTTTTTTTATTTTTTTTGTGAGCATATGAAAAACGGCTGTTTTCTTCAGTCATGGCAATTTGGGTAAATTAAAAAATCTAAATCAGTCTAATCTCGTTATTTGTTTTTCTATTTTTGATCTGAAAGCAAGATCAGAAAATTGGATAAAGACTCATTATTCATGTTTTCCTTTCCTTTCAGGAAACTAATAATGGAAAAATGAGTTGTTTTGCTTTTTAATTTGAATTTGAAAATACAATTGAATGAATGATACACGGATACCTCATCTATGGTTAAACCAACAACTAATAAAATACCATTGTGAACATTATGAACCCCACCACCACCGTCCTTGTTGGAGGACGCTTAATAGACAGAATTAAAAAAAATAATACTTCTAAGAACTGGGGGCTGTTTCATAAAGGTGGTTTAGAAAGTCAAAAGCCTGACTTCAATGAGCTGAACTAAAAGTCCACGCTTATACTGGTTCCAAAACAGCAAATTAAAGATCATTTGATCTAACTAATCTGAGTTTAAAGGGCACCTAGGTTACCCCTTTTTCCAGATTTAATATAAGTTTTTTGTGTCTCCAGAATGTGTCTGTAAAGTTTCATCTCAAAACACCATCAGATTTTTTTATTATACCTTTCATAAATTTCTATTTTGTAGCATTAGGTAGCGTTTTTTGTGTACTGCGCCTTTAAGGCTAGTCCTTCACGCCCACCATTTCCACGTGCCTGGCAGCAGCTACCTCGGCTGCGTCAGACAACAGACAAACAAGAAGGAATAAGATCTCACGTAACGTTTGTGAGAAAAACTACAGTAAGCCCTTTACCAATGAGTATTGTGGAGTGTGCATGTTGTGGAGTTGCAAAGATGAGTCACACACAATGTCGTTACAAAGTTCACGCACACACAGCACGGACAAGCACACACACAGACAGCGGGCGTGCTTAGCTTTGCACTGTTTTTGCACGCAAATGTGACAGGATACAGGTTAATCTCCACTGCTGTATGGAAATCTGTTGTTAATGTACAAAATAAACCTGATTTAACGTCCACAAACCGGGATTGAAGCGTCTTTTATAATTGTTCTGACATGCGGCTGTGCTGATGAAGTAAAGCTGAAGTAAATCGCTGTAATTCATTAACATGCACTGATTTAAAACATTTTAAACTTGTCAAACTCACTCTTGATCACATTTGATGATGATTGATGATCCTAGCACACTGAACAGACCTTTTATTCCCGGTTGCTTTGCGCTCGTCCTGTCTATATGATTATACACGTTACTACAGAGACATGTTAATACGCAGCTGTCAATCAATATTGGTGGGCGGGGGACCGCACTCCTAACCGCTCCAGTTGGTCCACCGTTTTTATGTTGTTAAATTGAAAAAAAAGCACTGGGTGTGTTTATATCACCCCGATATGACGGTCTATACACTATACCTGCACATATGCCTGTCCAAATAGCTTGAAAAGTAGATTTTTCACCATAGGTGCCCTTTAAATAATCTAGATAACTGCTTGTGCACGTTACTGTCATCAAACCTTAAAGATGGACAGAAGTAATCAATGCATGCCCTTTTCCTTATTTTTGTGTTGTCAGGTTCACAGAGCAAACAGCTCCCAGAGCTAATAACTTGAGTGAACATAAAACAAAGCCAAATAAAACTTTCTTCCTCTGCTTCAACTGCACAGCACACAGCGAGCTCACATCATCCAGCATGCGTGTCAAACTGCACTACCCTCAATACCTTTTGCTATGGACTACAACTCCCATAAATAGCAGTCTTAAAGCGGCCACTTCTGTTTCCCCTCTCCTGCAACACTAAACTGATACTAAAATTGTTTTACATTTGGTTTGCTAAATAAATATTTGTTGCAGTTTTTAATCGTTTAAGTTCATTTGATTGACTATAAGTCAGTGGATATTATTGATGCATTTATTGGGTAAAATTGCTACTTTTTACTGTCATTCAGTGTGTTTTGGTCATTATTAATGCACTGTCACTTTAATTGAGAGTGAGCAGCGCGGCAAAAATAGACCCAGCGCCGAAACTACTGCTGCTTCAGCGATGCTCATGCCTCGCACTGCTTCTGCGTGCGGTATGAAAGCTCTAATCTGTTAACATGGACGGCGAAAAAACACGCGCTGCTGACGCTTGTGGGTTAAAATCAGTGCTTTCTTCTCCTCGTGTTGGCGTGGGTTTGCTCTGGCAAAAGCCTGGGCTTTACTGCTTTACTTTGGTTATGTAAAGCAGAACTCAGGGCTTCTAGTAGTACCTAGAATATCAAAGTCGAGTAAAGGAGGTCGAGCCTTCTCATTTATGGCCCCTAAACTCTGGAATAGCCTTCCTGATAATGTCCGAGGCTCAGACACACTCTCACTCTTCAAAACTAGATTAAAGACCTATCTTTTTAGCAAAGCGTACACTCAGTGCAGCACATAGCGGTATGGTGCATGATGTGCCCCACACAGGATTTTGCTTTTGTGGTGTGAACAGCAGCTACGCTAATTATTCTCCTTATTCTGTATTTCCACCTGGGGGTACTCATCCCGAGGCCCTCAGACTATGCAGTGCCACTGACGCAATCTGAGACCAGCGACGAGATGATCCCAAGGTTTTCTGGACCAGGCCGTATCCTGAGCAGCTGCTGTGGTGGTCATCGTGGAGTGAGAGCTTGAGACTGACCCCTGTGACGCTCCAAGGACAGACGAGTCTTCGCTGAGGTCCAGCTTCATGCGCCTAGACTGCAGCTCTGCACAAGACGTTTGGCCACAGGAGAAATGGTCGTGCCCAACTGAGCCTGGTTTCTCTCGAGGTTTTTTAAATCTTCACTTTCGCCAATTGGTGAAGTTTTTTACTCGCCGCTGTCGCCACTGGCTTGCATGGTTCAGGATCTGTAGAGCTGCACATGGATGGATTTGCTCTTCAGTGTTTGGACTCTCAGTAGTGATTATTAACCCACACTGAACTGAACTGAACTGAACTGAACTGACACTGTTTCAATTCGCTATAATCTTCCATGTGAAGCTGCTTTGACACAATCTACATTGTATAAGCGCTATACAAATAAAGATAAATTGAATTGAATGTTGCTATTTGTTGTGAGTAGTGGTGTCACAAGCAGGGGCGCACATGTACATTTACTGAGGGGTATGCAGGATCAAGTTTTGTAAAATGTTTAGTAAACAAATAAATAAACGGAGACAAACTGCCTGAAATTATTTATTTTAGCAAAATGTTAGTGGCAAACTTTTTTTTGTAACTAAATTAAATTAGTTTTGAGCAAAAAAAAAAAAAAAAAAAAAAAAAAAAAAAAAAAAAAAAAACTTACCAAAAGGCCTGATGTATCAATATGATACATAATAAATTTATAAGAACGGATCTTGATGGAAGGATTAATAAACATGTTACAAAAAATGTGAATATTCTGACTATTTGTTCATGTGTCAGTTTTAACAGGGAAGAATCATTATAATCAAGTATATAAAATTTATATAGGGGAATTTTTTTATCCAAATATTATTTTCTAGGTTTCCTGAAATATATGCAATATAATTTCTGCCTTTTAGTAGATATATTATATGAGTGACTTGCTATGTTTACCAAACAAACAGATCTACTTTATTCTAATATCTAATATTAAAATCTAATAATATTATATATATATTTATTTATTTTAAGGCTGTCAAAATTAGCGCTTTAATGCATGCGATTAATTTGAAATATTTAACATGTAAAAAAAAATTTACGCAGTTGCAGGTTTTTTATTTCCTGTTGTGGCTGACGTGTTTAACGTGCAAAGAAATATGGATAAGACCAAGGAAGCACTTTTAGAAGGGCTGTTTCAGTATAAAACAATTTCCTCCAATTTCAGGTGTTTCATCTTTAATCTTTAGACTTTAACTGCAGTTCAGCAGTTCACTTTCATTCAGCAACATGTTGTTCATGCCCCGTGACAATTATTGGATGAGAATATGAAGTATGGACTGCTGGAAGACTGCTGTTTTAATGGAGTTTGATACCGCATGGTGAACGGAAAGAAAAACCTCCACATTTCAGGACTCAGGTGGTCCTTTAAGGTAATCAAAAATCACTGTTTACATGGTGGAGTCTTAATCAGAGTATTATCTATATCATAAAATCAGAGTATTGGTGTCCATGTAAATGTACTCAGTGAAAGTGTCAGATGCTGTTGCAAGCTGTCAGACGGCCTATTCCTCTGCCTGTAAGTTGATTCCCTGCGCCCTCAAATGTGTCATTAAGTTTGACCTGTTTCCCTCCTACACACAACTTTTGTAAAGTGTCTGCTTCACATTGCTGTGTCAGAATCCTTGCTTGTAAAATACAGCCATACTTTAGAACGCTTCGTTTAAGCAAATTTGATGAACAAGATCGTGCATGTAGATCAGAGCTATTCAATTAGTTTGTTATGGGGGCCGGTTCATAAAAAGCATCCCAAACGAAGGGCCGGAGAGATATGACTTGCAATATAAGTGATGACACAACAGCATATAAGAGCCCATATGTTGTATTTTTGCTCCTTAAAATGTTAATATATTGTATTTTGAAACTACATAACATCACTGCATTGTACAATAGACTTTTTTTTTTACAAACATTCAGATGTTGTATTTCAGAGCACAACAAAAGCAGTGCATTGCTGAAGTAGGCTTCTTCTACATTCACACACATTCATATGTGATGAACAATATGGATGCAACATTTATAGAGTTTGGTTGTACGATTACATAGCCTGAAGAATAATCAGGGTTTCACTGTTATCACTTCTAATGTAAATTTAAGCTTTATATTAGCTAGATTTAGATCTGGAGATCCCTAACTAAAACTAAACATTTAAAAGGCATTTTCATTAACAATAGTTTTTCTGCTGTAGGTTTTTCTGTGCTTATAGGGCTACACAATTATGTGTGTGTTTATAGAGAGGAAGAGAGAAAATAACATCATAATAATTGTAATGAAGGTCGGCGCATAAATTTGGATTAACTATTGTTATCATCCGCGTTTATACATACATAATCATTTTAATAATAATTCGTCTAACATGTCTTTTGTTTACATTGCACTGAATGGCACGCACAACTCTTACTGCTACAGCATGAGATGTCTGCTGCGTGCGCCCGGAAGCCGCGAGCGCGTTGCTCCGCTTGCGCCCAAATATTGGCATATATTCCTACATTAGAAATAACAAACTTGCACGCGGTAAAGACGAGATTTGAGAACGGCCCGCTGCAGCTGCTATAGTTAATCCGGTGTGCGTGCTATTAGCCTGGATGTACAAGCTCGGAACTTTCAAAACTATAGCGCACAGTTGGCAACTTGACATAACTTTATTCAATTGCAGCAGTTTCACTCCGTGCAACAGAAATTCGGCTTAAGAAGCCTTTACGATTAAATAACCGTGACGAATTAAAGCGCAGTTAATAGTGAAATCGGCTAATCGGACAAAAAGGAAAAGGTCTTTTCTACAAACATATTCAAATGTTTTCGGCTGCTCTCGCCACTCGCTTAATGTCAGGTGACTCACGCTCTGTGCAGTTAGTGCTGTATTGACCAGACGCACGTCACTTCATAACTATAGCGGCCGTTTTTCGACTGAACTAAATTTATTTTTGATGTCTTGGTCACACTATTTGGAGGGCCAGAACAAATTGCCTCGGGGGCCGGATTCGGCCTGCGGGCCGCCAATTGAATAGCCCTGGCCTAGGACCCTCAATACATTACAGATATGCTCACTCAATACAAACCTAACAGAACACTCAGATCTTTAGGATCATATAAACTAGATATTCCACGAGTTCAGTCAGAGCAGGTGAATCGGCTTTCAGCTACTAAGCTTCCAGAAATGATCAGATGTGCTCCAACATTAGACACATTCACATCAAGACTGAACACACATCTGTTCAGCTGTGCCTTTACTGAATGAGCACTGTGCTACGTCCAACAGATCGCATTATTGTGTCTCTCATTTCTTTTTCATTCCTTTATAACACATTTTAATCTGTTTTTAATCATTTTTATTGTCTTGTTTCTTTTATTCTTGTTTATGTAAAGCACTTTGAATTATCATTGTGTATGAAATGTGCTATATAAATAAACTTGCCTTGCCTTCCTTTCATAATTAATAAAAACTGACGTGTATTTCAGTATTTGATGCACTTGTAACTGAAAGTGAATACTGAGTAGGGGGCGGGGCTTTCTTTTTGGACATCATTCCCTCATAGCAAACTAACAGCAAGGGGGGGCGTGGCTAAGAATATTCTATCTCAGGGCTATTCAGTTAGTTTGTCATGGGGGCCGGTTCATGATAAGCATCCCAAACGGGGGGCCGGAGATATGACTTGCAATATAAGTGATGACACAACAGCAAAATAAGAGCTCATGTGCTGTATTTTTGCTCTTTAAGACACCCACGTTGACTTTTTCTACATTAAAATGTTAACATGTTGTATTTTGAAACTACATAACATCACTGCATTGTACAATGTGGCTTTTTTTACAAGCATATGCAAATGTATTTTGAGGCACAAAATCAGTGTATTGCTCCAGTAGGCTTCTTCTACATTCAGACACATTCATATGTTCTGTTTTAAACTGCGTAACAGTTAGGGATGCAACGATTATAGATTTTAGTTGTACGATTATAGTCTGAAGAATAATCATGGTTTCACAGTTATCACCATTATTATGCATTTATTAAATTTAAAACACGTCTAGTTTAGAAAATCACAAGAAAGCTGCTTATATATTAAAGTGTTGTTTATTGCTGCTCAGTAACCAAATACAGCACAAAATATTAATAAAAAACAAACAATAGTATATTTCTCTTTGGACTTAAAAATAAATGTAAAAGTTTTTGATTTTTTACATGAGTGATTATTTTGCAATGAAAATAAATGACAGAACAATAAATACATACATAAAAATAAGAATAAATAAAAATAGTACTTGTCTAATGTTAATTTAAGCTATATATTAGCTAAAAGTTTAAATGAACTGTTGTTATTATCTGTGTTCACACATAATCATTTTAATATGTTTTAATAATTCATCTAACATATCTTTAGTTAAACTAATTTAGAGGTTTTTAGAATTGCGTACAAAGACAGTATGTCCAGCTATAGGAGGGCTCTTAAATCTGCCAGGGCCGAGCACCTCCGCAAACTGATTGAAAATAATCAGAACAATCCTAGATTTTTATTTAGCACCATTGCTAAACTAACAAATAATCGATCATCTTTGGAACAAAATGCCCCACCGCAAATCAGTAGTGATGACTTCATGAATTTTTTCAGTGATAAAATAGAAGACTTTAGACAGAAAATAGAAAATGTTAAACTTTCTGCACCGCCTCATACTCCAGATCCAGTAAACATTCAACTGAATCAAAATAACCTACAATGCTTCAAAATCATAGAACAAGAAGAGCTAGATAAAATTATAAATAGTTCTAAACCAGCTACATGTATGTTAGATCCAATTCCAACAAAATTACTGAAAGAATTGCTACCTGTTATAGGAGAACCTCTCCTTAATGTTATCAACTCTTCTTTATCTTTAGGCCATGTTCCAAATCCTTACAAGCTAGCTGTTATTAAGCCTATTATTAAGAAACCACAACTGGACCCGAGCAACTTAGCTAATTATAGACCTATTTCAAATCTTCCGTTTATGTCTAAAATACTAGAAAAAGTTGTTTCTACCCAATTATGCTCCTTTCTGCAGACAAACAATATTTTTGAAGTGTTTCAGTCAGGTTTCAGGCCTCATCACAGTACAGAAACTGCATTAGTAAAAATAACCAACGATTTACTCTTAGCTGCTGACCAAGGGTGCGTCTCACTATTAGTTTTACTTGATCTTAGCGCCGCATTTGACACCATTGACCACAATATTCTCATAAACCGCTTAAATTCTACAGGTGTCCAAGGTCAGGCCCTTCAATGGTTTAGGTCATACCTAGCTGATCGCTACCAGTTTGTGAATATTAATGGACAGCTTTCACAAGTCAGGCCAGTAAAGTACGGGGTCCCTCAAGGATCAGTTTTAGGCCCTTTGCTGTTTACAATATACATGCTTCCCCTGGGGGACATTATTAGAAAACACGGGATCAACTTTCACTGCTATGCAGACGATACTCAATCATACATTTCAACTAAACCTGATGAGATGTCTGAACTGTCTAAGCTAACTGAGTGTATTAAAGATGTTAAAGACTGGATGACCAACAATTTTCTTCTCTTAAACTCAGACAAAACAGAATTATTACTTATCGGGCCTAAATCCTGTACACAGCAGTTCTCACAACTCGACCTGCAACTAGAGGGATACAAAGTTAGCGTTAGCTCTACTATAAAAGATCTGGGTGTGATATTAGACAGCAATTTAACTTTCAAAAATCATATATCCCATGTCACAAAAACTGCCTTCTTTCATCTGAGAAATATCGCTAAATTACGAAGTATGCTATCTATATCAGATGCAGAAAAGCTAGTCCATGCTTTCATGACTTCTAGGCTAGACTACTGTAATGCTCTGTTTGCTGGCTGCCCAGCATCCTCTATTAACAAACTTCAGCTAGTACAAAATGCAGCTGCCAGAGTTCTTACCAGATCTAGAAAATATGATCATATCAGCCCAATTTTATCCTCCTTACACTGGCTGCCTGTTAAGTTTCGTATTGAATTTAAAATATTACTCCTTACCTATAAAGCTTTAAATAATCTAGCTCCTCTTTATCTAACCAACCTCCTGTCTCGCTACAACCCAACCCGCTCTTTAAGATCTCAAAACTCAGGGCTTCTGGTAGTACCTAGAATATCAAAGTCGAGTAAAGGAGGTCGAGCCTTCTCATTTATGGCCCCTAAACTCTGGAATAACCTTCCTGATAATGTCCGAGGCTCAGACACACTCTCGCTCTTCAAAACTAGATTAAAGACCTATCTTTTGAGCAAAGCGTACACTCAGTGCAGCACATAGCGGTATGACGCATGATGTGCCCCACACAGGATTTTGCTTCTTGTTTATATACACTATGAACAGCAGCTACGCTAATTATTCTCCTTATTCTGTATTTCCACCTGGGGGTACTCATCCCGAGGCCCTCAGACTATGCAGCGCCACTGATGCGATCCAAGACCAGTGACGAGATGATCCTAAGGTTTTCTGGACCAGGCCGTATCCTGAGCAGCTGCTGTGGTGGTCATCGTGGAGTGAGAGCCTGAGACTGACCCCTGTGACGCTCCAAGGACAGACGAGTCTTCGCTGAGTTCCAGCCTCCAGCGCCTAGACTGCAGCTCTGCACAAGACGTTTGGCCACAGGAGAAATGGTCGTGCCCAACTGAGCCTGGTTTCTCTCGAGGTTTTTTAAATCTTCACTTTCACCAATTGGTGAAGTTTTTTCCTCGCCGCTGTCGCCACTGGCTTGCATGGTTCAGGATCTGTAGAGCTGCGCATCGATGGATTTGCTCTTCAGTGTTTGGACTCTCAGTAGTGATTATTAACTCACACTGAACTGAACTTTATCTCTGAAAACTGAACTGACACTGTTTCAATTCACTATAATCTTCCATGTGAAGCTGCTTTGACACAATCTACATTGTATAAGCGCTATACAAATAAAGATGAATTGAATTGAATTGAATAGTTTACATTGCACTGAAAGCCACGCACAACTCTCACCACTACAGCCTGACATCATTTCTACTGTGTGCCGCGCCTGCAGGGCGCGAGTGTGTTGGTCCGCTTGTGAGCCGTGCGCGCACCACTTCCAATATGTGCACGTCTCCATTGGAAACAATGTACTTGCGCGCAGAAAAGACGAATATGTCAACGGCTTGCTGCTATAGTTAATCCAATGTGTGTGCGTATTGGTATAACGAGTTGCAGCAGCTTTTTTTCCGTGCAAAAGAAATGCGGCGTTGAGAAGCCTTAATGAATAAAAGCGGGGTTAATAGTGAAATCGGCTAATCATTGTATCCCTATTAACGATATCAGTGCATTGTACAAAAGGCCTTTTCTACAAACATATCTAAATGTTTTCGGCTGCCTCCGCCACTCAATGTCAGGTGACTCGCGCTCTGCCTTTAACTGCAGCTCGTGCTGTATTGCATGTATTGAACAGACGCACGTCACTTCATAACTAAAGCGGCCGTTTTTCGACTGAATTAAATTTTTTTTGGATGTCTTGGTCACACTATTTGGGGGGCCGGAACAAATTGCCTCGGGGGCCGGGTTCGGCCCGCCAATAGACCAATTACCATGTTTGTAAACATTCAGGATGGGCGCGCAGGGAGGTGGCAGAAAAAAACCGGGAGCGCTAGCATTTACAGCGAGGGAATGACATGCGTTGCGGTTCAGAGTTTGTTGTTGTCTTAGACAGGGGCGCTGCTGGCCGGTACGGGCCCTATGACAACATTTCGTGGGTGTCACAAAAAGTAAAGAGCATAGTGGTTCTAGTGGGCCCCTAATAGTGTATCTGGGGGCCCCAAAACGGCGTGGGCCCTTAGAATCATCCTAACTTTCCTCCGCTCAGCGGCGCCCCTGGTCTTAGAAATAAGTTATATTGATTACATATTATATATATTATTTACATGATGCTTTCAGCGTATTATAACAGCTTGTCACCCAGTGATAAGCACAGTTATGCTGCAAAATTAACGTTAAAGTGAGCGTCTGACAGGTCCATTGCGATAGCACCCTCCCAATGGATATTGGATAAGACGAAATGACCAGGCATCCAGCCCCAAATATACAATCTCATTGAAGCTCCAAGGGATTTTACAAGAGAGAAGTTAAAGGTCTACAAGTGTTTGGATGCCAACAATTGTGTTCTGTGTGGTCATGTGAAAAAAACCGAGGTTCTGCCGAGCCAAAGACAAGGAAAAAAAGACGGAGCTAACGTTAATCATCAACAGCAAAACTGCATTGAATAGCCCTGATGTAGATGAATCGCTGAGGAGTCGCTCACCGGGTGCGCTGTCTGTGTGTGTGCGTTTCCTAGCAACAAGAGCTAACGCCCTGACATCGCTGACGGTGTCCAAAGTCTCTTTAAGGCATTCTATATGTATCCTATAGTCTGTGTCCGTGTCCCTCAAAGCTGTTTAGAATTAAAGGTTTAGAAATGGTGTGACCAAAGTCCCTGTAAGAAGTCTATAGTCTTTGGTACGTGCCCTTGGCCACATCGTCCCCTGATAATGTCCATAGACTGGACTGTCTTAGCAACTGGCTAAATGTTAAGGAGGACTAAGCTCAATTGTTTCTACTTTATAATTAATGTTCTCAACTCGCAATACAACTTTACAATGAGCACAATTGTCTGTATTCAAGACTTTGTTATTATTATAATTTTCCATATTTGCCTGTATTTTTTACATTTTTGTAGTCCACTCAGAATCCAACAGGGAAATCATTTTGTTTGTTATTGGCACTGATTGTTTTGTAGTTCAAATGGCTCTTACATGCCTGTGTTTATTTCTGTAATAAAACTGGCGTTTCGTTCAGCTATGATAAACCTAAAATCATTCAGTATAAATCCACAGATTTTTTACTAAATTCTCAGCAGAAATGGCAAAAAAAAAAAAAGTGCGTCACTGCCCCCCTGCCTGGACAAAACCACCTCGTCTGCATTTATGTTAAGTAAAAGCCCATGCAGTGACTGGGTGGCGATAATGAATAATTAATGATATGGCAGCCCGTCGCCTCTACAAACAAGTTGATTAAAAGTATGGTAATAATAGTGTTGATGAAGCTTACCAATCTCTTATTATCCAGTTTGTCATGGCAGTTTTGATTTTAAGGCATTGTTTGTTCTTTTTTTTTTTTCATTTTCTATTTTGTGCTCCACATCTCTTCACTCTTCTCTCCATTTTATTTAATAAAATACAATATTATACTCGTATAAAATGCAAAATAAACATTAACCAAAAATATTAATTTTTATTATTTGAAACTTTTAATAAGGATAATTTCATATGTAGTTTCGGCACAATGGCGTGATGGAATATCACTTTAGCCGCATTATTGAAGTGCAGTACAGATATGTAAACGCCGCAACCAAACTATTATTATCGTGTAGGACTATTAGCCGCATTTTACGACAGGACGGTCCACACAGCTGTATGACACTATATTCTCAGCACCTACACACATCTCTCAGCGCGCGCACACATACTGAACTGCTGGAGACTCAACACACTCGCCTTCATCATTACCAAACACGTTTATGCTGTACGGGAAAGCGGACGTTTTCTATTCATGGTTGAAGTGACCAAATTCAACAAGGACTAAAACAAGCTTTTATATTTCCATGAAGCACATGTATTAAAGCATGTTCACGAGAGAGGGAGCGCAACATTCACCACGTAACCAATATAAAATAATACTGGTGCATACATCACGTGCACAAATCACGCCATGGACATTTAGATGCCTACTGGTATAAAAATGCCTAGATTAAAAGAAGATGGCCAATAGAGAGCGTTTCTGTCATAAACAATAGTAAAACAAAGACAATAAAAAATAAAACAATGCGAACAGAATAAATACAGGAACGCTCTTTTTTTTTTTTTCCTGGTCATTGAGCCTTTTGCCGTGTGCTGTGTATATGCAATAGAGCTGTAATCGGGCCATAAAAATTAGGCCCGACAGGTACATTTTAATTGACAGCTTTATAAAGCTCGAACCCGTTTATAACTTGACATTGTTCAAATGTGCACATGAACACAGCTTTTTTGCCTTTTTTCAAGAATGAGGCATTTATATGTGTTTTAACATAATTTATTCATAACAAACATAGGCTATAGGCCACTTAGCAGTTGGAACAAAGAAATAAAATAAGTCCTCTGTGACATCGTAGCATCTCAGCACTCTAAATAGGGCCAGGTACATACACTTAGCCTTTAAATTGGCCAACACACCAATATAAAAGAAGTCTTTCTTAACAAATTAAATTAAAATAAATTATAAATGATGACGGGTATTTGGCAATAACGAAATTAAGATAAATTCTCTGTGGGATTTGTTTCACCACTTCTCTTCACAATCTGGCCTTAAGGCGACGGTGAAGCTGAAAAATAAGTTCCATCGGGTTTGGGCAAAGATCTTCAACTCTAATATGCAGACAATCAGATACGAGTCGCCTTTAAAGACGATACATCAAAAAAATAAATAATAATAGGATATGGTCACAAAATCCGAATTGACCATCAAGATCTGCAGTGTAAATACTATAAAATTCTATAGGCCAGTCAGTAGAGCTTGCCATTTTCCATTTATTCATTTTCTTTTCGGCTTAGTCCCTTTATTTATCTGGGGTTGCCACAGCGGAATGAACCGCTAACTTATCCAGCATATGTTTTATGCAGCGGATGCCCTTCCACACACACTACGGACAATTTAGCCTACCCAATTCACCTGTGCCGCATGTGTTTGGACTGTGGGGGAAACCGGAGCACCCGGAGGAAACCCACACGAACGCAGGGAGAACATGCAAACTCCACACAGAAACACCAACTGACCCAGCCGAGGCTCAAACCAGCGACCTTCTTGCTGTGAGGTGACAGCACTACCTATTGCGCCACCCATTTTCTATTTATATATTAACAAATATTTTGTATTATTTTGCATAGAATTCAATATAAGCTAATATAAAACTATTGCATACATAAAAAAATGGAAGTAAATTCATTACTTAGGTTAAGAAAAAAAACACCTAAATTATTTTGCATTGAGTTCCTTTTTTTTTAGGAATAAAAATCTATTTTCCATTAATATATTAGCAAAATATTTGAATTCTAAGACCATTACATTGATATGTTTCATCACTAAGGATTTCTTTAAAATAGTGTAAAGATCTTGTCTCGTCGAGTAGGCGTCTCATCACACTCCTAGTTGTGAGTAAAGGGTATTTGAGGCAATGTCTGGGAGACCTGGACACTGCAGAATCAGTCAAAATTACATCTTACAAAGCATTCCTGGAAAAAGCAATGAATGAATTACAAGGAGTGTTTAGGAGTCTGTCAAGAGAATCTCAAGCTAATGTACACAAGGGCAGAAAAGGACAGGCCACAACAAATTTAGTTATACAGTGTTTTATCCTCTGGCCTACCATAGGTTTTATCTATGGCCTCTGAATGCCTGAGCCACAATGAAATAAACAAAATAGGTGAGGTGATGCATAACCTCTTAAACATTGGAGCTATTGTGGGGTTTTCCCTCTAGATTTTCCTCCTAAACTGAAGCTGTCCATACCCACATACAGAGGTGAAGCTCCACAATACTGCCATCATTCTACAAGAACACTGTTTACATGATATATAAGATATTAAAGAGGCACAGTCTCTGAACTTTCAGATCATCTTAACACATTTGTACTGAAGCGTTTGTGTTTTGTGTGTTTTCTCTTTTCATTTGTTGATTAAAGTGCTGCTTTTTTAAGGCTTCAGGGACCCATGGCAGAGTTCTCCAAGAGCTCTTGGCCTGTAGTGTGCACAGATCTGGGGAATATTAAAGCAGCAACACTTTATAAAACAAACGGTCATCTTTAAACATGGTGAACTTTATAGTTAATCAACACGGGTACATTTGTGTTTGCTCAAATCTAACAAAACAAATTAGTTTTCCCCTTAAAGTGTCAGCCTGAGTCTCTCTGGTGTTGGTGAGCTGTTCTGTACATGTTTATTCAATAAAGACAGTTAACAGTCATGTGTCTGAGTAAGTTACAAACCCTTAATAAATATCTGGTGGGTTTATAAACCGAAAAGGTTACAGTCCCATCTTACATTACTATCAACTGATGTCTGATTATCTGCCAGACTGGACCACACTCAGATTCAGTAGTCCTTTCACAGCCAAAAATGATTATCTTTAGTCACAATGTCCTCTACCCACAGCCCAGTGCAGTCTGTGTTCATGTCATTAATTGAGATGCTTTTACTTGAAGTTTTCCACTATCAGTGTATGAAACGGTAATCCTGGTACAGGTAAGAACACGCCAAGTTTGACTGAATACACATATACAATGGTCAGAAACCCCAAATCATCAGTTAATCTTAATGGATTTGAAATCAGAAACTTTAGGTTGCATACAGAATGACGGCTTGTATTTCTTTAACAGCAAGTGCAAATAAACTATATAATAAATAAACTATACATACAATAAACAAACTACACAATAAACAGTCGTCTCTCTCTCTGTGTTTTATCATTGTACGTGTGATTTCTTTTTTCATCTGTTCAGTTCACTTTGCTGAGCTCAGATCAGTTCGTCAAATAATGAACACAGTAATGGAGTTAGACAAACAAAGTCTTTTTATTAACACACAAGCCTCTCCTACAAATGAGCACTGAAAGTATGATCACCGGACTTTCTCTGCAGTATTGCCAAAAGTGTCAGGAGTAAAAGTGTTACTATTCACCCCACCTGCGAGGGCAAGCTGTAACAGACAGGGGGTTAGATGTGACATGCTTATGAAGACAGATTTCACACTATTAATTTCAATTCAGTCTACTTTAGTAGCTTTATTTCCTCTAATTGGCTCATTTCTTTTTTATTCTACAAAGCAGTGTTTATTTATTTGTTTATTGGATTAACACATTTAAATCCATTTGCATTATTACCCATTATACAATGCATCTATTTGCACTAAAATATTTTTTCTATTAAAAACATTTCTATTTAAAAAGTTCTCAACATTACACTCAAAATTTAAATTTTGTTGGTTTAATATTGTGTGGCTAATTGTGTCATGTTTTCCTCAAAACGGGCTTGCAGTCAGTTTTCTTACATTTTTTAAAATGGTTCTTTTACGTGGATGCTTTAACTGAATTTTTTTTTTTTTTTTTTTAATAAAAAAACACAGACTATAATAAAAAATACGGTTAAGCTGCAAAATGGCTTCTCTCCTGTGATTCTCATCCAAATTTCGCAGAACATTTTCAATAATTGTCAGGAAGACGTCTGCCGACACTGTGGTGAAAACCTTGTAAGCATGCCATGGTCAACCCTGAGCAAATACCTTAAAACTCCGTGATATATTTAACCCCGCGTTACTTTGTGCCCCGCGCTCCCTTCGCCGAGATTTAAAGAATATTTGTTTCCTAAATCAAAGAGAACACAATTAACGATTCTTCTGCCCTTTTCCTGCTAATATTCTCCTTTCAGTTCCTCAACTAGCAAGAGTAATTCCGCTGTGTTCAGAGCTAAAGCTGTTCTCCTCCCTCTCATCTCAATCTCTCGCGCTGCACTGAGAAACTCTCCCGCCCGCTGACATACTGCCTCAGCACAGTGGGCGGAGCTTAGACAAATCAACCAATCACGATTTCTTATCCTTACTCGCTCAACAATCGCTAGGCAGATTTCCTAGGTTCAGGATTGATGCAGCATTATGACTGGAGAAATAAAATAAACACTATAAAACAATACTAAAGTCAAATAAATGAGTAACTATAAACAATAACACACCATAAAGAGTTTATAATGGGGTTACACCACATTACATCAGTTAGAGTCTTTTATTTTTATGGTAAAGTGTTTTTAGTTTGAAGGAGAGTGACACTTTCCCCCTCTGACAGTACACAGAACTGGGTTTAGTCTCAGTGTGACTTCTGTATTCTGTATTAATAAGTTTGTTAAATGGCAAGTCTGCCTCTGTTCTTTCATTATTTGTTTATTTGGCAGGGACAGTGTACATTAATTAGCATTGCTGCAAATGCTCCAGAATTAGTAAGGAGGCTATTTTTCCTCTGTTGTCGCTGGACAGATGTTAAAAATGTCAACCTAAAAAACAATACAAAATTATACAATCAATCAAGCACAGTTAAGAAGCACTAAAATAGACATGGTTATGTAGATCCTAATTAAAAATGTTTATGTACAAAATAAACTAAAAACACCAACATTATGTAATAGAGATAAGAGTAGTTAAAACACATTTAAACAACAAACCATTAAGATGGCAGGCACAAGCGGTAACATGCCGAGGTTCATGCTAATAGGAATGACGACACGTCTGATGCTCTATAAACCAGACTTAGATGTTTTTTGAACATATATTGCAAAAGGTTATATTTCTGATGCTGAGGGGGGATTGGGGGTGTGGCGCAGCGCGGCTGTTCGGACTGACACACGGACTCATGGTGTTAATTTGTTTCTTTTAATGACAGCAGTAAAAAACTGAACAATTATTTGAACTGTATAATCATACAAGATAAAAGAAATCAACATTTATTTTAGATCTTTTTATCCACAAAGTGTGCAGCTTTTCCCACTGCAGTGCATCTTTATAGGCTTCTGGAAGAACATTTCAAGTACAGTACTAGTACACTGATATTAATATACTTACTAAATACCTTTATACTTAAGTATACTTCTTTTCCTAAGGGTGTATTTACTGACTTACTAAGATCAGTCTTGTACAGCCAGGGGGAGTATTGCTCTGACAGCCAAGTTGGGTCAAAGCTAGGGATGCTCCGATCAGGAGTTTTGCAGCCGATACAGAGTACTGATTCCCTGCCATGGTGATGGGCTGATACAAAGTACCGATGCTTCAAGCTTTGTAATGCATTAAGCAGATTTTCCCTCTAAGTATGAACCTTAAAAGAAGATCTTGCCTTACCTAAGAGAATAAATGAAGGATGCTGCATATAATCCCTTACACACGCCTCTTATAACCATTTAGCTGTGAACGTGTCATGGCCAGAAGCAGCTTTACAGAAAATTATTCATCCATTCATTTGACTTAGTCCCTTATTTATCATGGTCGCCACAGCGGAATGAACCGCCGTCATATAACACCGATATAAAAATTATTAAATAAAACTTACAAATAATGCATATGGAAACACTGCAAATGATGAAAGATTTCAGCATGTCTCAATCAAGAACAAGTTTGGAGAGCCTATTTGATGCATAAGAAGTTCAAATGCACACCTATAAATCTAATACTGCTTTACTAAAAAGAAACAGGCCTATAAACAGTTTATTGCAATAAATATATTACAAGACTTTATATTATTCAATATTCATGTTAAAAAAATTCAGTTTTATTTATCTAGTAACTCCAGCCAGCTTTTAGTGAACTTGCAATATTGTCAAAAACACCGAACTTTCAGTTGTTCTATGTAAAAAGGCCTAAATACATGCAGGACCAGTCAAATATTTATTCAAAAATAAACAAACAACTCTCTAACTAATGCTGAGATGACTAACTGATATCTGTGCAATAATTCCAAAATGAACGTCTAATAATTATAAAATATTAATGATGACAATGATGACTAATACTTATCATGAATAACATTTCTCATTATCATGCTGCCCTGAATGTGCTTGAATGTGAGTTATGTACTGTAAAAGGTCCTGCTGTTACTTTATGAAAAATACATTTATGGTTTGCATCAAACAGAAATGAAGCATTGCAGTAAGAAATGTTTATTTTGCACTATTGTTTTTATACGCATGTCAATTTAATTGTCCCTAGTGTATGAGTGTGAATGTGTGTGTGGAAGTTCCCAGAGATGGGTTGCGGCTGGAAGGGCATCCGCTGCGTAAAATCGTGCTGGATAAGTTGGCGGTTCATTCCGCTGTGGCGACCCCGCAAGGGACAAAGCCGACAAGAAAATGAATGAATGAATTTCTGCTACAAAACATAAACGTCAGATTATAATAAATCATTCAATCCAATGCTGAAAGCTGCACAGCAGTCATCAGTAAATAGAAAAATAATGTACATCTCAAGAAAGAATGGACCAAAGAAAGTAAGAAAACTCTCACTTCTGCCACTCTTTAAAATTGTTGGTTTGGGTTTGTGTCATTGTTTATGCTCGGTCTCGTTATGAGCTGATTTACATTTCTCTGTGTTTGTGGAAAAGCAGGCGAGTCAGCCGACCCAATATATGAGGGGGCAGAGCAGGATTCTCGTGATGACCACCGGTGCAATACCGTTCTTTGACATGAGCCGCAGCTTCAGTGTAAACTCAGTAAAGGCGAGCTTCTTTGGCGATGATGTGTACAGTGTGAGATTTTACATTTAGCGGACATTTGCGCTGTACACGCAGTGAATGCAACGCATTGAGATTCGGGCACCTTCTCTGAAAACCATCGATTGATCTCGGCTGGCGCCCTTATTAAGCTCCCTGTTATCTGACAGTGGAAAGTCTTGAGTGATTGACAGCTAATATGAACCAATATAGCAGCAGGGGAGTCCAATTCAGCACGTTTTTAGAAAAAAAAATCGAAACAAGTCGCACTGCAACCATTATATGCAGTCGCACACATGCTCCCAAATATATTATGAGGTCGCATAGATTACATTTCGGGTGCATATGCGACCACAATGGTCGCAATTTCGAGCCCTGCATAATATACGGAAGCGCACGCGCATCTCCGATCCTGCCAGGTGTGGCGCGCACTCTCATTCCCATACAGCTGAGAGTGGCTGTGTGAAACTCCACCATACGCCATTCAGAGAGCAGAAATTTGTAATCGCACAACCATGCAGAGACAGAAATGACATGCTGGTGTGTCAATAAGATAATGCATAAGGATATTTAGCTTGTTTAATAAAAGAAGCTGTGATCTGGCACTATATATAAAATACAATGAACTTGGCTCCAAGGGGGGCGGGGAAAGCCGTTGAGAGGGCGGGGCGCCCCCCTTATATAGTAGGGGAAACACTGCAGTCTCCTCGGGCTGCCCCTCCTGTTGCTCTGTGTGTGTGGTGTTCCTTATGTTTACAAACTGACTGAGCGGTGGAGAGAACAGACCATTAATGATTTTATACATCAGACGTTTAAATACTTCGTGACATTTTCCCAGTCTAACATTTATGGGTTTTTAAATGGTACAGTGATGATGTCTTAGAGGCTTATCCAGTATTTTAATTGTCTGTTTGTATAGGGACTTTAGTGTTGTTTTGTTTGCCTGTGGCCAGGTTGTTAGACAGTAGGTCAGGGGTGCTCAACCCTATTCCTGGCGATCGACCTTCCTGCAGTTTTCAGTTGCAGCCCTTATCAAACACACCTGCCTGTAATTATCAAGTGCTCCTCACGTTCTAAATAATTGGTTCAGGTGTGTTTGATCAGGGTTGGAGCTGAAATCAGCTGGAAGGTCGATCGCCAGGAACAGGGTTAAGCACCCCTGCAGTAGGTTATATGTGAAAAAACCATTGAGTTCATGAATATTTTAGCTGCCTGCAGTGATCAGTGTGACCTTATGAACCAGAAATCAGACATTAAATTTGACACGGTTACAGACATTTTTAATTTGAGATTTAAAAAGTTAATTTTGAGTCAATTAGGACCCTGAGATATTTGAATGCAGATATAATTTGTATTTCGTCCCCAGCCACGAAGACATGTTAGATTATTTACTATGTTTGTTTTAGAGAAGTGCATTGCAACTGTTTTGTTTACAATGACTACGTTTACATGGACATCAGTAATCAAATTATTTGCTTTAATCTAATTAAGAGAATAATAAGACTAAGGTGTTTACATGAGCTGCTTTTTGAATGTTCCTTTCACGATGGCATTTTACATGTTATAGCTCATAATTCGATTAATAGCGCGGTGACGCCATGATATCCGCATTTCCTCCGGAGTTTCATGTAATTTCAAGTGTTTCATTTATAATTTGTCAACTTTAACTGCAGTTTGGCACTTTCACTTTCATTCACAAACATGTCATGCATGCCCACCATGACAAACTAAATATTGGATGCAGCTATGAACTGCTGGAAGAGTTGTTTTAATGAGTTCATACCGCATGCTGAGTGGAAGAAAAAAAAAAAAACCTCTGCATTTCACGATGCAGGTGTCTGTGGTCTGCACTGACTCGGTAGGTGCAAAGAGTGTCAAACAGCCGGGTGTGGGTGTGTGTGGACTATCCTGTCGCAAAACGCGGCCAAAAGTCCTACATGACAGTAATAGTTCTATTAAGGTGTTTACATGCCTGTACTGCACTTCAATAATGTGACAGAAATCAGCATACTCCACATGTCTTAATTTGATTTCTCTTTAGTTCGATTATGACCTTAATCTGATTAAATTAATCAAAAAAAAAAAAAAAACTGTTTACATGGTAGACTCTTAATCGCAATAAAATCGAATTATTGGTGTCCATGTAAACGTAGTTATTGAGTTTTAAACAGGACTGGTTTAACCATTCTGAGACATGAGCTAAAGCTTGTGTAGGTTTATCTGCTACTTGAGCTGTGTTTTTACCATGTGTGTAAATGATTATCATCTGCAAACATCTGAACAAGGACATTTGGACAGACTGAAGGAAGGTCATTTATGTAGAGAGAAAATAATAAAAGCCTCAAAATGGAAGCTTGAGGTACACCCATGGACCGGGAGAGAGATAATCATTGATTATGACTGATTGTGATCGATTTGATAGATATGATTCAATCCAATTCAATGAATCTGGTCAAATGTTACATTAAGTTAGTTTGGTCAATAATATTTCCTGATTTACAGTGTCAAAAGGTTTTGTCAGGTCAAGAAACAGCACCAACTACACCACCTTTATCCAATGGAAGATTAATATTTTCTATAAAAAATAAAAAAATAAAAATAACAGTTCGCAGTCTCTGTGGAGTGTTGAGCTCTGAAACTGAATTGCATTGGATGAAGAGAAAAGCAAGGGGTGTTCAGATGTTTAATTAATTATTTGCCAATGATTTTCCCTGTAACTTTAGACACTGTGGGAATAATACTGATTGGCCTGTAATTGGAAAGTGACAGAGGATCCCCGTTTGAATGACAGCTGTAGACTTCCATACACCTGGACATATTGCCTCAGAAATGGAGAGATTGGGGAGTTTGGTTATTGGAGCTAATAGTGTGGAACAAAGATCTTTCAACAGAAGAGTATCTATGCCAAATATATCTTTAGTTCTGGAGGGCTTGAGTGATTTTAATGCATGTGAGGCTTCAGTTTCTGTGATACTGCCTATGCTGAAAATTGGCTCTGAACTATTTTTAGGAAACATGTTAGATTTTTTAGATGGACAGTATGGGACCATAGTTGAAACAGAATTAATAAGAAAATTATTGAAGACTTCTGCAATTTTGCAGGCATTACTTTTAATCTGACCATCTATCATCATTTCTAACATCTTTTTGTTTTGTTTTTTGTATCCTGCCCGACCACTTTTTTCAGGTGGCTCCAGACTGTTTTAGAATCCCCTTTTGCCTTTTCTATTAATGTCAGGAGATAATCAGCTTTGCCTCTTTGTATGTTTTTACTGCTTTATTTCTTAATGTTGTAAACATGTTTCTAGCACTAGCCCATTTACTCTGGAAACCACTAAGCCAAGGATCTGAACTGAGTGAATCAACAGAGAACAGGCATCAACAGAGCACAGGGAATAAAGAGTTTAAGTACACTGGTAAACTAGATACACCTGGAGACAATCACACTAATCACAGCGAGAACAGGAACCAGACTGACCCAACTACTGCTTACAGTCCACAACACAGCAGAGACAACTCCAACATGGTTATGTCTGATGCCGCTGTCACACTAGAGTTGGAGCTTATGAAATTCTGTCGTACGGCGTTGCGAAAAGGGGCGGGATTAAACAAGATGATTAGACATTAATAAAGCGAGCGATTGCTCCATATTTTACATTTCAGTTCAGAGAGGTCATGTTTTGATCCTGGATTGGTCTCACGCAGTCATGTGATGCGATTTCGCAGGTCAGAGTTCACCAAGCTTGAACTTTGCAAAGCAGCGAACTGCGAAACTTGTCGCACGAGCTTGCGTTTCCAGTCTGACGAATTTGCGTCCCTATGAATGGAAGTCTATGGGGAGAAAAGTGCAGTGTGACCGCGGCTTTATGCTTCTAGCAGACCTTCAGACTCTATAAATGATAGAGGTTACGTCCTCAGGAAAGAGACTGTACACATTTATATTAGTCAAAGTACAGTCAGCATTGACAATACTTACAGACAAAATCAAAATGAAAGATTAGGTTTTTACACGGTGTCCGCGGGGTCTTAAAAAGGAATAAAAGTTGATAAATCAGTGTAGGGAAATTTAAGGCCCTTAAAAAGTATTAAATGCTATTTTGCAAGATATAAAATTTTATATCATTTTTTTAATTATGCAATGTATGGTTGTGTATGCTGAAGTTTGCCTGAATTAAATCTGCGAATATCAGGATGCTGTGTAGTTTATGAAATCAGCGAAAACCTACTAGACTTGACATCATGCTGCTTTGTTTATAGTAAATCATGCCGAGTTTAGACTGTAGGATTTTCTAAGTAGTCGTGTCACAGATGTTTTCCCACTGCATGACTATCTGGGCTAGTGTTTTGTTGCTGCTTTGTTTACACTGCAAGATGGATCGGCAACAGGGGCTTTCACACTGCATGACGTAACAATAGGAAGAATCGCCTACAATTAAAAATCTCACAACCAAAAACTTTAGATCTTTTGTTATTAACTCCATACAGAGAAAGAAGCCTTTAATGGGGTAGGAAATGTACATATTGCCTCACCTGGGTTTGAAGGGAATTAGCCATTTCTCCTCAACTTTTTTTCTTTTTTGACCTGATTGTGATATTGATCAGACGACACGTCAAACAGACACAGTGCTCCTGCCAAATTTACACTAGTTTTTCCTCCATTTTTGGGGTCCAAATAAACTGAAAATGAGCGCTTTTAGCTTCTCCCCCAGCCTCCCGCTGGCCTGCAGGTACACACAGTAGTGAAAGCTGCTGAAACTCATTTCACACGGCATGATTTGAATCGCCGACAGCTCCAGATATTCAGCACGCCAAATATCTCACAGGCATCAGCGACTCATCGGCAATTCTCTCATATCGCATTGTAGAGACTCGCCGGTCAAAACCAGTTCGAATCAGGCTTGAAATGGGAGCCCCCATAGTGCTTCATTCGCTCCAGGGCTTCTAACAGTAGGATAACAGGGGAGCAAGTTATCAACTCTCTTCACCCCCACTATCCTAGCCTAGGTTGGACAGATGCGGCCACAATTTTCGTTAATCGTTAACCAACTAGACAAATACGCCCTTCAAATTCTCTTCATCACGAGACTTTTGGATGACCATCCATGTGATCTCTGGCCATGCACCATGAGACACTCTAATTTCAGCTAGATGGACAGAATTCAGAGACAAAAGAAATGAAGGAGACTTAAGGAAAACGATTCGTATAGATGTTATAACCAAGGCAAAATTTTATATTTTGAATGACATTTATAAGTATTGATGTGCTGTGTTTATTTCAACCAACCAGGTTCATAATGTGTGATTTTTTACCATTATTACAGGCTAAAATGATCTGTATGTGTTTGAAATGCTTCATGTTTAGTTTTGAACAAAATGATTTTTTATTTGCAATACATTGCCGTAAATGAGAATTTTGTGATACGAACCATATTCGTCTTGTAACATTTGATGTCAGATAGTTACAATTTTACCAGAGATTTTACCATGTGGAATTCTCTTGCAGTTGGTTAATGATTAAACTTGATAACACTGGTACGGGGCGTGGCCCCGCCCTTCATCTTGCCATTCATTGGATGACAGCGTCATGAGGGATGGCTCCGAGCAAGCCGTATAAAACCTCCTTGCAGCGTCAAATCTGAGTGCAGCCTCTTAGCATCAAGCTGGTATCAACCCGCTGTTGCTCTCCGCCCCCAATCGCCACCACGCGGTTGGGACATCACAAACTCTTCCTCCAAAACCTGTTAAGTTTCGCAACCGCTGAAACTTTCACGAACTGACTCTTTACGGAGTCGTTACCCAGGACAACAGCTCACTCCACTGAGTGAACCCCAGCGACGTCACAGAGAAGCCAACCTATCAGCAGCGCCACGTGTTTCCTCAAGCCCTCTGGCGAGGGAATATCCAAGGAAGACTGCAACAAACTCGCAAGTACACGACAACTGTTGCCTCTATCTGATCTGGTGCATATGATTTTAAGCAGTTAAAGATTAGTCAATTCTCTGCTTTTGTGGTTTCTCAGGTGATTCTAAGATCTAGTACGAAATAGATCGGCTGGACTGTTGGTTCAATTCATTTTGCATCCTCCGAACTGTCCGTGTGTGTGTGAACGTGTGTGTGCATTTGTTTGTTGTTTTGATTATTACGTAGTTAGCCTCGTGTATCGAATAGTGTAGCTCAATAAATCTTTGTTCTCATTTGAAAGAACTGTGTTCTCGTTTATGTGCTTTGTAAGTCTTTGCCTCACGCTGTAGATCGTGTTACCTTGCTGAAAAGTAACCCTATTCTGTTATGTTATGACCGGTGGCCACGGAAATAATATAGACGAGAATTAATAAATGTGATTGTCTCTATTTGCGGGACATACACAGTTTGAATCTTTGATCTGATTCAATCCGACTCAATTGAATCAAATCAATGATTCGAATCTTCAAGATCCGAGTCATTGATCTGAGCTAATAATTCCTAATCTATCTTTTAACGTAGATTGATTTCTTACAGCATCTTTGATCGTTCACATTGTGTGATTGTCACTTGCGTGAACGAGCACCGATTTGCCTGTGATTTCAGGTATTTGTCTGTGATTTCTCAAAACCTGTCGGCGAGTCAAAATCAGGGCTAAAATCCTGCAGTCTGAACTTGGCATCAGGCAACACCATTACTTCTGCAGTTCTGTAGGTGCCAACCTGCTGACTTATCTAGATTTAATAGATTTGTATTCAGTAGATAAGTAATGTTTTAGTTTTGGATTAGTTTCTTACATTAATATTTAGTACATATACTGCAAGTTCAAATCTCGCCAGTGTTTCTGTTGAAAAGTGGTTATAAAGGTCTTAAAATGTGTGGAAAGAGTCTTAAAAGGTATTGAATTTCACTCTGATTCCTGTATATACTCTGACTTAGACATAAATCAGTTGCTATATACTGTCATCCTTTTATAATTACCCATTAAAATAGGAAAGTGTTCTCATTTATCAGTCTACTCAGCAGAAATGATGTTGGATTTACATTAGGTCTTGGAGATTCAGTCATTAAAACAGTCATTGTCTCAGATTTTCTACTTTCTATTAATATTATGTATTAGTAAGTTTGTTAAAGACAAGTCTGCATCTAGGCAAATTTTTCTTAGTTTGGAGAAACACAGCTGGGTTCAGAGCAAATCAGACTCAAATAAGGCAAATGACCTTTCACGAACTGCATCTGTTTAGTAAATGATTGCAATACTTTCCCCTCAAATTTGCATTTGTTTCCCCCATTGCCCCAATTCAATAATGGTTGCTTCCTTCATAACTGTGGTATGAATGAACACAGGGGCTTCCACGGCTTCACCCCCTCTAGTAGTTTGTTTGCAGGGACACTCCACAAGCAATAATGCTGGGATCACACCAAACGCACAGCATTGGAGACATATTTTCAAAGGCAGATGTGTCTCCAGATAGCAGACCTAAGTTAAATCAACATTGAATAAATGTTAAAACATCAACCAAAACTATTATAAGCCGCGTTTCCACAGTGTCGCCTACAGCAAGCGAGCCAGGGACAGTCGTGTTTCCATAGTCACTTCCGGGGCCTGATCGGGCCAAAGCAGGGCTTTCTCGGCGCCAGCGGCCAGCCTTTTTCAGCCCACCGAATATCTTGGGCCAAAGCAAGGTAGCTGGGGCTTCGGGGCAGAGTGAAAGCAGAGGCAGAGTTTGCGAGATGGTGTGAAGCTGTCATTGCACTAGTTTTCCCATCACGCACGAGTACATGTGCCAAAAAATAAATTAATAAGGGAAAGAAAAAACACAGCTACTGCTCAGTTTACGATAATTCATAAAACACCTTATAGGCTAGGGCTCTTTTGCTGATGATCGCCCTTATGTTTCCCTTTTTAATGTAAGACTGTTGCATAAAAAATGTATAATTTTAATTTAAGTGATATTTCTTTGCTGCGTTCTCCTTGATGTTTCAATAATGCATAATAATCTTTACACCATACAGTAGTAAAGACACAGCAGCCAGTAACTTTCAGTTGTCCAGAGTTTTTGTCAAGTTTAAAAGGTGTTTGTGAATGAAACGTGCGGGTTTAGATGCATGTATACATCTGTTTAGATGTATGTAGACCGAGCGAAAGAGCGCTCGATTCACAGCTCTGTCGTTGCCGTGAGCGGCTCCTTTCTTTCTTTATTTTGGAGATAATACAAAATATGAATACAACAGAAAGACATAAAACTTTACAAACTACGTGTCCACTTTTGTACCCTGCTGAAAAATCCAGCTTAAACCAGCCTAGGATGGTTGGCTGGTTTTAGCTGGTCGACCAGGCTGGTTTTAGAGGGGTTTTGGCCATTTCCAGCCTGGTCTTAGCTGGTCAGGCTGGAAGATGACCAGCTAAAACCAGCTTGACCAGCCTAGCCAGTCTGGGAGCCCAGCCAAAACCAGCTATGTTCAGCTTAAACCAGGCTGGTCAAGTTGGTTTTAGCTAGTCATTTTCCAGCCTGACCAGCTAAGACCAGGCTGGAAATGGCCAAAACCCCTCTAAAACCAGGCGGGTCGACCAGCTAAAACCAGTTTAGGCTGGTTTAAGCTGGATTTTTCAGCAGGGTAGTCAGTGTCATAGATCTAGATAAAATAAGCTATAGGCTACTGAAATTATTTAAAGAATTACAAATATGGGATATAATAAAAACTAATTAAATAAAGAAACCAATATAAAACAAACAAAAGCTAGAACAATTTAGGTATAAACAATACAAATAGATTAAACTGTTTTAAAGGGGTGGTCCACTATGACATCATATGTTAAACTTTAGAGGATGTGTAATGTAGCTGTGTGAACATAAACAACATCAAGTTCAGTGCAAAGGGAGACATTAGCTTTTACAAAGTTAGCTTAGCAAAGCCTACAGCCAACGAATTTGGGGACTACAAAAAATACATCCGGGCTAGTGAGATCACAAATGCTTCAGGTTACGTGCACTCATCACACGCACACACCCTGCGCAGTGAAGGGGCGTGGCCAGAGGTAATGTTACAGCAGTAAAGCTAAAATGGCGTCCAAATGCTGCTATTTCCACAGAGCTTCTTCTGTTTCTGTATTTGGGTTTCCAAAGGACATGACACAGAGAGAAGTGCTGACAGTTAATTTAATGATGTTCCAGAGAATTATATAAGCTAAAGCGCTAGCATCTGACAAATGAAAACTTCCAGAATCTCTCCAGTTCAGTGCTGGATTCAGTTAAAACTCCTCCAACAGATGAAGCTGTGGACTGTGAGCCACTGTGTGTTTTTATATGTTAAAATTGATCAACTACATGCAGTGTCTAGTGTTAACGGTATGTTTTAGCGAGGACGTAAATAAGGATTGTAAAGAACAGGAAATGCTGTTTGGCACCGCTAACAATTTAGCTACAAACTCATATTTATCAGTCAAACCGCTGTAAACACCCACAATCCTCAGCAGCGCTGCAGTGTCTCTCTATGCGGACACTTTCCCTGCATTCTACATCTCAAATAACAAACTCGCAAAAGATATGAGAATGTTTTATATTATTTATACATGCTTATTCTGAATATATGTGAAAGACACTTGTCAGATTTTGGCCAATCTCAATTCTGTTTTTGTTCCCCTTGGCCCTTAAAACCGAGTGTGAAGGGGAAGGGCTTCAAAATTTACCCCTAAGCAATGGGCCAGCACTACAGCACCTGCACACGTCATCACAATCTCTTACATCATATGAGATCAGACGATGGTGACTGCTGTAGTTATTCCAGTTGTGTTATTGTTTGGTATTTATCTTCAGCAAATCACTGAATGCATATATTATGTTATCATGATGATCTAATGTGGCAATAAGATCATAACTGTACTGCGCATTTACACAGTGGCCATATTCATCATGTAAACACACCAAACACATCATTAACATTATAGCAGACACTGTAAACAGCTTATGTGGCAGGTGTATTCTGGGAAATTTTCTTACCTCTTGGTTTCGAGTGTGGTCCTGAAAAATCTCCATTCGAAGAGCTATTCACCCCTTCCCCTTAGCCCTACGCCTTCAAGCTAAAGAGAATTGGGTCACCCCTACCCCTTCATGTGAACGCGCAAAATCAGGGGTAAGGGGAAGGGCTAAGGGGTAGAATTGGGATTGGGCTTTTATTTTGGAGAGCAGGCGTGAGCTGTGTGATCATCTTTTTCTGTCTGATTCAGGCAGCTAACACTGCTAACAGCTGCTGAGCCTCTGACTGGACACAGCACAAAAGCGTGCGCTTGAAGGGGACTGATGTGGAGCCGATCCTCGATCATAGCACATTATGTTAGCTAATCAATTAGAGCCTCCTGAGGGTCTTTCAGAGGAACTAGGAAGCGTTTTCATGTTAGCTGAGTAGCTGAATATAATCACAGTAAGATATATGATCAAATAATGTGATTTTCTACAAGTGAAGCGTGAGCACACCATGCTCTGCATCTTAAACACAGCCAAGCCTTCAAAATACACTGTGGACCAGCCCTTTAAGACATTTTGAACTTTCATTTTACAGAGGCCTTTATATATTTATAGACTTTATATATTTTCTAAAAACAATAAACACCGGAGGAGTTCTGAAATATTATTGATAAAGTATTTGGATGATATTAATCAAATCGTGCAGCAGAGCATTTACTGGGTGAGTGAAACCATCAGAAATACCTTTCCATTCCTTTCTGTCATCGAGTCCTGCGCTGCTTTACTAACGGAGTGGGGAAAACTGCAGGTAAACATGTGTTCTGTGTCCTCAAACAAGTGTTTATGTTTTATATGACGTGGTAAAATTGATCAAATGTCATTTTAAATGTAGAGCTTTATCAGAAGGATATTTCATATTTTAAATCATAATTATGCTTTGGGGAGAATCAGTCTAGATAAGCTGTTCGATGTTATTTAAAAAAAACCTTTTTTACAGGGTTATTAACCGATGAATTCTGTGGTTTTATATTATGGATGGTGCGCTGGGTCATCCCTCTGTTAGTGTGGCGAGGCCACTCAATGTCAACAGTCGGTCGGTGAGTAAACAAATATAATGAATGTAAACACACAGGCCTGTGCGTATGGACATATACTGTAATGCTGTACAGTAACGTGTCATTTATTTGTTTGGGTTGTCTTCAGTTTAATGGTTTGGTGATGATGTGATGGTGTGCCTGATTCCCACTGAACTGGGCGGGTTGTGTGACGTTTGATTCATGGGGCGTTCTGATGGCAGGGTTTGCATGCTGCGCTGTGAGTTATTGACCTGACAGTGGAAACGTGACATGATTTCAGCCTCACTGCTCAACCTCCCGGGAGACTGGCCCGGCCCGGAAAAAGCCCTGGCTCGCACTGGCCCGACAGTGGAAATGCAGATAATGAAACAACATTAAAAGTTGTCATTGATTTTTAGACAGTTTTACTCCCTGAATTTCAGCTATTGTAAATCGGTCAAAATGGTCACAAATCAGCATTTGTTCAACTAAAATTAAGTTCGACCTGAAATAACCAGTATCAATTTATTCTAATGAATGTTGTTTGTGTTTCCTCCTTTCAATCAGAGACCACTGGGCTGAAAACAGGAAAACTGAAGTCTAACTCTACATTGTGAAAAATCTGTTGTTAACGCAAAATATTAAACTTAGTTTTTTGTTCTTTTTTTGCATTGTTTTTTTTTTTTTTTACCCTACAATATTTAGTAAAGTTTAGCTAATTAAATCAATAATGATGGCATGGATTTTCTGATGGATGTCCATTTTTTAACATGTCCTTTCTCATGTTTTTATGATTATAAAACAGTTTTGGATCGTTCTGTTGTGAAACGTTAAAGAAGACCACATCACTCCTCAGCAATAATGAGCCTTTGAAATGCAGCTAAACTAAATCTTCATCTGTATGAATCTTCGTCCTTTGCAATAGTTTATGGTGAAAGCATATAGCTCAAAATATGTTGCAAAAGCATCTGGAAAGAACCAAAATCATAGTCCCCTCCTCCACTATCACAGCCATGTTAACAATATCCTCTGGGAAGGCCTGGATCACCATCAAGATGCCCACCATGAACATGTCTTCCTCATCATCAGCTGGCTGAAAGAGATTCAGCAGTGGTCCAGTTATTTCCTCATCACTTTAAACATACATTCAGGGTTCTTACACCATTTTAAAAGTAAAATTTAATGCTTTTTAAGACCTCAACAAATATAATTTAAGACCTAAAAATGTCATAATTTCTTTGGAATAGATTACTCAATTTATTGCCTCCTACAATGGAAATCAAAACTTGAAAGTTTTCTATTTGGTATCAATTATGTGCAATGTGTAAACTCGGCAAGTAAAAAACAAAAGGCAAAAATAATTTTCTTTGAGACCTTTTTCCTTTCTTTTTTTTGTTCCTTTGTGATGTAAAACAAAGCCAACATAACATAGATAAATTGGATTGCACTAAACAACACAATGCCTGAAGGAACCATATAGAATAGAATACTGGAATAAGCTCAATAATGAGTCCTCAAAACAGCCGTTCACAAGCCAAAATGTGGACAAATAATCTACATAACTGTTAGAAAACACTAATGTTATTACATGACTTTCAAATGAGAGAAAGTTTTGTAACATCCCAAATTCTCCTCAAGACATGTGGCATCTCTCTTCTCAATTTCATCGTCTAGGTACACCAACTCCCTTCTCTTTTCCTTCCTTCTTTTTCTAATGGAATTCGATTTAGTGATAAGTTCTGCCATCTTGGTCCCTGCTGTATGTGTGTATATATATATATACACACACAGGGAGTGCAGAATTATTAGGCAAGTTGTATTTTTGAGGATTAATTTTATTATTGAACAACAACCATGCATAAAGAGTCTCTCTGTTATGCATAAGACAACATGCATAAAGAGGAGTAAGACAACATGCATAAAGAAGATATATTTTATATATAAAATATATATAAAAACTACACTGCTTTCATCAGCATTGCACATAGAGAATAACATCTTTATCTCGGGATTACCAGTCTTAATAAACACACTTTGCATATGAAGTAAATCATATCTTAAAGCATTTACTGGGGCACTGGCGATTTTCAAATGGGGTCTAGCGACGCCCCTGTGCTACGCACTTTAAACGCAGCAAGTAATATGTGAATGTTTACACATGGATTATAATTTTGGCTCGGGGGAGAGGGGGGTACGAGTGAAATTGGCCAAATTTGAGGGGGCGTGTGTCCTAAAAGTTAAAAAAACCCTGGTATGGAGAACTTACAGTACCTGTGACTTTTGGGTGTCTGGCGGTGAAGTGAAACTTGTTATAGCCGACTGTGAGGTGGCGTCTGAACTAGTAACATCGTTAGGTCGAGCTGCAAACAATGCAAGGATTAACCTGGACCCGCTATGACTAGCTGCTGCAACGTATCGCTGGAGCTTTTCTCCTTTCATGTGCGACTCGACGGCTTTGAGCCCACTGTTGCCACCTATTTTCAACGAAAAGGCGCTAAACTCAACCCGAAAAGTCGCTAGATTATGTCATGCGCTAATTTGCATATTACTGACGTCATCGCGTTCTACCATTTCTGTTTGTTTAACAGCCTATGGTAAATAAATGGGGTATTTAATTATATTTGCACTACGCTTTATGTAAGCATGTCAA
This sequence comes from Danio kyathit, assembly GCA_903798195.1. Taxonomy (NCBI): domain Eukaryota; kingdom Metazoa; phylum Chordata; class Actinopteri; order Cypriniformes; family Danionidae; genus Danio; species Danio kyathit. Next base: position 1,755,610 of record CAIGQS010000068.1, read on the forward strand.
TTTAACTAAATGTATTGCTGTTTGAATACAGTATATCATTATAGATGAGTAGTGAATTAGCAGTAATCTCTCAGACATAATAAACTCAGACAAGTTCTGAAACTCACTTAAATCATCTCTGATTGTGAACAATAAACGGTCAAATTAAATTGTTAAAATAAAGGAGAAGCAGATCAGTTTGACTGTACAAGGGAAATACCTTCACACTGCCGGTGCTAAATCATTTGCTGTCGGTACGCAGAGAGGTGATCTGCTGTCAGGCTGCAGGTGGGAGAGGCTGCTGTACGAGGACTGGGCCGCCTGTCAGTGCTCTGAGGCGGGGGAGGGGCCGGCGGCATCACCCACAGCTCATTGAGAAGAGTAGGAACGGTACAGTAATGGACAAACAACAGTCTATAAAAATCTCCAGTAACACACAAAAAAGTCGCTAGATTTGTTGCTAGTCGCTTTTATGAAAATTTGTCTCTGAAAAGTCGCTAAATCTAGTGACAAAGGCCCAATCCCAATTCTATTTTTGTACCCCTACCCCTTCCCCTTCCCCTTGGCCCTTACAACCGAGGGTTAAGGGGAAGGGCTTCAAAATTTACCCCTAAGAATTGGGACAGCACTACAACACCTGCACACGTCATCAGATGTCATCACGATCTCTTGCTTCATATGAGATCAGACGATGGTGACTGCTGTAGTTATTGCAGTTGTGTTATTTTGTGGTGTTTATCTTCAGGAAATCACTGAAGGCAGATATTATGTTATCATAACGATCTAATGTGGCAATAAGATCATAACTGTACTGTGTATTTACACAGTGGCCATATTCATCATGTAAACACACTAAAACAACATTAACATTATAGCAGACACTGTAAAAAGCTCATTTTCAGCCACTAGACTGCTCTGACAGGGTATTCGAGTGTTATCGAGTGACAGAATGTTGTAGGACTGCTGTACAGGAGTTATTATTAGGGATTATAGATCGCCAAATTTAGCGTTTTTTTTTTTGCGGTTTTTTTAAAAAGCATGACCGTAAAACATTCATTCATTTTCTTGTCGGCTTTGTCCCTTGCGGGGTCGCCACAGCGGAATGAACCGCCAACTTATTCAGCACGATTTTACGCAGCGGATGCCCTTCCAGCCGCAACCCATTTCTGGGAACTTCCACACACACATTCACACTCATACACTACGGACAATTTAGCTTACCCAATTCACCTGTACTGCATGTCTTTGGACTGTGGGGGAAACCGGAGCACCAGGAGGAAACCCACGCGAACGCAGGGAGAACATGCAAACTCCACACAGAAACGCCAACTGACCCAGCCCAGCCGAGGTTCGAACCTGCGACCCAGCGACGTTCTTGCTGTAAGGCAACAGCACTACCTACTGCGCCACTGCGTTGCCCCACCGTAAAACATGAACGCGTTTATGAATATACTAAAACATGTGTTTGTTTGTCGTAAAAATTCGTAATAATGACAAAATATACTAATTTGTGGATCTCCTTACTTCCGGGTTCAGCTGTGGCAGGTGTATTCTGGGAAATATTCTCACCCCTTCGTTTCAAGTGTGCTCCTGGAAAATCTTCGTTCGAAGGGGTGTATACCCCTTGCCCTTAGCCCTACGCCTTCAAGCTAAAGAGAATTGGGACAGCCCTACCCCTTGGCGGGCACGCGCAAAACGAGGGGTAGGGGTAAGGGGAAGGGCTAAGGGGTAGAATTGGGATTGGGCCTATATATTTTTAGTTTGTGCCCGCCTTAAACAACTGTGGGAGGATGATGCTTCACTCTGTGGAAAATAAGGATTTAATTAATGATCCACTGATGCTGTAAACGTCTGTCATATATTGGATGCATTTTTAATGTCATTATTTTAAAGATTATGTCTTGAGCGTTTCTCCTTGGTGATTATGTCCTTCATAAAGGCTGGTTCTTTTACCGTCAATAAGGGACAATATGTATTCAAAATTCCAAAGAAAATATCTTTGTATTAAAAAGGAGACAGGAGCTTGACAACAAAAGTTCCTATCAATGTCGTAACAAATGCCCTTAAATAATGCAGCTTGTAGTTTACAGCAGCATCAGGTGTTCATCGAGATGTGTGGTCTGTCATATCTTTCGTCTGTCTTTTTGGGGCTTTTTTTTCTCGTAAGGCACGGCTTTCGAAAATGATGACATGAGACTCTGCTGGGTAGTTGGGCGGGTTTACCAACACTTGTTTGGGTCTGTAATTTCTTAGCATCTTCATAAGGGTGGTATTGTTTTAAAGAGCCCCTATTATACATTAAATAGGGTCATATTTTGGTTGTAAGGGTCTCTAACAACAGTCTAATATGCATGCAAGGTCAAACAACACTTTCATGGTCTTATAATCTGCATTTATTTTTTACCTAATTTTCCCAGCGACTCCCATATGAATCGTTCAGTGATTCATTTGTTCCCAAACCCCTGCTTAGCGCGAAGCTAATCTGCGCTGATTGGACCGATGACAGCCTGTTGCAATTGGTCGACAGCGTTCAGCACGAGACAGAGTGAAATGCCCAGCACAGCTTATCAACAATATAGAAGTAGTCAGAGTGCGTACACGCTTCATATTATTGTAAGGCGTGGATTTCGGCAGTGGGTGAATGTAAATACAGACGATCGGCTTGAAATTACGGACGACTAACTATTTTATTAAGCAAAAACTGAAGGAAGAACTGGGGAGGAAATCGACACGCGTCTCCTAGCCTGTCACACTCTACCTCAGTGTTGCCAGATGTAGCTGACTGATTCCAGCCAAAATGCAAAAAAACCGGCCCACTCATCTGGAAAACACGGTTGTGACAGTCGCGAAAAACACGACAAGTGTTTATACCCGCACAATCGAGTTAAAAACAGTCCAATTGAACGGGAAACCGCCCAATCTGGCAACTCTGCTCTACCTGTTCTTTTTTCACACACAGACACACACACACACACACACACACACACACACAGACACACACATTACCCTCCTCCTCAGAGGACACAACACAAAAATAAAAGTCCTTAACAGAAACATTCAAAAACAGAATACATAAGAATGTACATTAAAGAAACAACTTCACATTAGTTACTGACACCACAGAATACAGTACCCGGTTCTCATCAGTGTCATTAGGGTCGGCGCCTCCATAGAATAGTGAGGGCAGCGTCCGTGAACTCCCCCGGTTCTCCCGTTCATCTGCGATGCGCACCCCCTCCCTCCCGGTCCTCACTTTCCCCCAGTCTCCTGGATTGTTTGTGTGTGCATGAGTGCATTAAAGCAGTTCAGTTAAACACATGACAAACGACAGGATTACAAGCTCACAAACACGTTTAAATCCACAAAGAAAGCGGCACGCGTCGCGTTTTTAGTGTGGTTTTAGTCGCGATATGTACAAGTGTTGTATGTTGTCATGGCTTACCTAAACTCTGCTTTTCCCAACGATCTCCAACCCTCATTACAAAATGGAGGAATAATCCATGAGCTGTGTATTGATAGTTCCTGTGGAGCTCTGTCAAAGTCTCATACATCAGTAGTCTTTTCTGATCCTTCCTTTTTTGCAAAAAAAAACCTCAACCACTGACTCTTCACAGCTTCATCTTTGGGTAGAGAATATAACACGAACTTTCCCTCAAACTTCCAATAATATCCAGCTGAGCACAGCGTCTTCATGACTCATGACTTCAGGATCTGTTTATCTTCCTCTCTTAGCTGCTGTGTTAGTGGGCGGGTCTGCGCGCGCAACCATTATGTTTCGCGTCTACGTCACGCCGAAACGGCTAAAGAATCGTTATCAAGACGATTCGTTTAAACCACTATGAGTCGACTCTTTTATAGATGAATCAATAGTTTTAAACACTGTGCACTTTCAGATTTAAGCTTTAGCTGGATATTTCACTTCACTAAGAGCTGTGTTACACACTACATAGAAGGGCATTTTCAAAAACCCATAATAGGGGCTCTTTAAGTGATGAAACAGGTTTGTGGTGTTTCCTGCTTTTGATGACACGAGTCATCTGCGCAGTTTGCAGCACGTTGCTCTGTTTTGTGTCGGAGTGCAAAAAACAATTAGCTCCAGACTACTGAAGTCTAGTGAAGTTTCTTGTCAAGGATGTCGGTGACCTTTTTTACCTTATTTTTATCTTACCCCTCCAAGTGCAGCTAACACTGTATGGCTGTACATTTGTACTGCGTGCGGCATTTGGAAGAGCAGGCTGCAAAATGCCTGCGTAGCGTTACACATAGTGCATAAATATTATCGAACTGTCATTATCGTTTTATCGAAAAAATATATATTGTGATAATTATCTATATCGAATTATCGCCCAGCCCTACCTTCTTCTTATGAGTTTTAAAAAGGAAAGGCTTTCAGAGTGGTGTGACATATCTTCCATGTTTTTTCTGGTTCCTTTCCTTCCATTTTTCTTCTTCAACTCTGTGTGCCTGCATAAAGTATTGATGGAAACCATCGTTAACATTAGGAATGCATTTGTAGATCTGTTGTATTTGTAAAAGCATAGAATGGAAAGAGAAGGAACATTTGACTTAAATTTTGCCTTAAAAAATATCTTATCATATGTTCAATTCCACAGTCTTCAAACCTTTCTTCTGAAAACTCTTTTTGAGTCTTCATACTCCTTTAGGAGCGCAGTGTGGCTTATCTGGTACCAGGCAACAAAGTCATCCAGTCTAGTTAGCCGGCCAGTGGTAAAACGAATATGTTTTAGGTCCCACTGGCTTTTTTCCATCACACCCTGTGTTCTAGTGTCCTGTGTTATGTTCTGGGAATGAATAAAAAAAAACTGGTGAAATCCTGGCATAATTTCACAGTAAAACAAAATGACAGTAAGACATGTACAGTATGGTGAAACATGTGTACTATAGTCGTGTAGTCCTTTTCAGTGAATCATATTTTTTGGAGTACTTGTTATAATCTGGTCCCACCCCATGTTGTCCAAGGTCACCTTTATATTAAAAGGAAATTAAGCATTTTGTTTATTGTCATAAAACATGCAGACCTGATTTTGTAATTAACAATGAAAATGTTGTACAGTTGCAAACCAAGCATTATCCCGGTCCATAATCCTGCAAATGGCAGGACATATGTTCTAAGATGTTCGATAAGGCCTTTGCAATAATACACATTGGCCTCTCCATGATTATCCAGGGGAGCTTTGGATATTATTGCACTGCTTCTGTCCTTTAATTTGCGCAAAAAAAAGAAAAGAAAGTTTATTGTGGTATTCGATTGTTTTAAGTTGTTTACAATCTTTATAGTAATTTTTTCTTTAAAAAAATACAAAAACATTTCAAGAATCACATCAATTAATATGAAATGAAAATATCAAATGTACAATAAAGCTTCATTATATATTTACCTTCAAGTCCTCCACATCACCTGTAGGTTCGGCCTGTAGTCCCATATTTTGAAGCCATGACTGCAGGTTCTTAAAGTGCTTTTCCACATTAGCACCACAGGATGGACTGGAAAACACAACTGCAGCACTTTCAACCATTTCATCTAAATCGCTTAAAGTGCTTGCAGTTGTGAAGGCACCAAAGACATGCATGAGCAGGTGGTAATGGTTTGGTGCACTGTGGAAAGTAATATAATAAATTAACTTCAAATATAACATTATGTACTGCTAGTTAATCTAACAATGGCAACAATAATGTAAACTATTCAAATGGTTTGTGCTTTAACACATTATGCCGTGTGTCTACTGCTAGATTTCCTGATTATTATGTTTTGGAAAGAGGAAATCATGCGCACTAAATCAACTGTAATCATCACACAGAAGCATTATGAAGTTCAGATACTTATCAACAGCCGTTAAATGACAACTGGATGAAATACTGTTTTGCTAAGTAAAATTAGCTTCTATGTACTACTTCAGGGCTTAAAGTAGTCCGTCACCGTGCCGGATCTCCGGCTTGTGGCCGTAAGGGGGAAAAATATTTTAGAGCCTGCGCATGCGGTTTAATTAGAGATGGTCAAAATAATCGATTAACTGTTAACCGAAAGCCCTGCTGAAAAAAACAGCATATGAGTCATTCCACGAGAATAGGTAAAATTGGACTTGGATATTTTCACATTTTTTACCAAAATGTATTATTTGTATGTATATCCGGCATCATTAAGGATATATTTAACTATCAGAAAAATGTATTTTCCCATCTCAGGCATTTGTTTTCTTTTATTATTAATCATATTTTCAAGATTTGGTGACTGTAATTCTTCAACCCCGTTATGGACATTTTGGAGGTTCTCTGAATATTATCAAAAAATGTATTTCTAAAGAAATCAATATGTTTACATTAATCAGATGTCCCCCATACTAATTCAATAATTTTAAATAGAAAAGTGATATAAAAATCACACATTTTTACTCTTAAATTCTGAAATGTAAGTAATAAGTGAAAGCAATCTTGTAATTTTTCATCAAAAATTTAGTTTAACTAAGAATTGTAATTAAAACGAATGATCATATGATAGCCCTCAATATTTTAGACACAAATCAGCAAACATTAAATTGATTTTTAAAAAATTTTAAGAAAATAATATATGAAAATGTAAGTGTGACGGGGTTGAGACTAGCATAACAGGGTTGAAGATGGTAACGGGGTTGAAGAGACAAATACAGCTTTACATATAAACAGTTGTTTACTCTCAATTTCAATGTATAGGACTTTCCATTAGCATTATATCTCATTTTGTAACCATAGGAAAAACACCAGATACAAATTGCAGTAGAATAAAGTTTTATTATTCTGAAGTAAAAACAACCACAACAGCATATTAACAACTAACAAACATTGTAAAGTGAATTTGCTCAAATGTAACATAATGTGTGTGTGTATATATATATATATATATATGTTAGGGTGGGCTGGTGTGTGTGTCTAGGCATAAGAGAGCCTCATGAGGTGTGCTAAAAGTCACATCATCCTTGCTCCAATAACATGCAATTAAACTTGATGAACTGGTTGAACTAATAAAAATAATAATCACTTAACGATTTCAATGTGTCTTTCTGTAATGTATTAGCGTCTGTGTCCATGTCAGAGTGTTTTTGCATGCGTTTCTGCATCAGTGTATGTGTCTGTATATATGTATGAATGTGCCTTTTGTTTCATGAATTCATCTTGTGAGTCGGTTCCACACCTCTTTCAAGACTTCCACATGGCGCTTTGTCACAGTCTGTGGGGGTGGAATGAGTTTAAGGACATCATCAAACAGGTACCAGAGGATATCATCCTTATGCGGCCAGAAGAATCGGTTTGACCCAACAGGATGCATGCATTTGACCTGAACATGTGTTGTTTGTATGTTTAGAATGATGCCGGGATACAAATCATCGTCATATCTGAGAATACACCATTTACCAATCAGCTCTGGACTTTTCCATTGGATTTCTTTTTCTGGATTCTCCACTCTGGCTGTCTGTGATACAGCCGTTTCTATCTTCTGGTCAAAAGTGAAACACTGGGTGTTGAAGCACTTGCAGTTAAACTGCTTCCGTGTTGTGCACATGCAGCTTACATCACGAACCATCAGTTCTCCTGGAGCTACAGTAATGACCTGGTGAATTCTCATGGTTCCAGGAACAGCTGGTATCTGCTTTGGCATTTTCTCCATTGCTTCCTCAATATCTTCACTTTTCACAAAGAACAGTTTCACACTTGTGTTTGTTTCAGACAAGGCCCTGAATAACTCTTCTGCATCTGGGATGTCATGCCCCTTTGCTACCATCATGTCAGCTGCTCTTTTTAAGGCTCCCCCGACACCATCTGGTGCTCCTTTTCCATGACTAGCCTCGAAAAAATTCCAAGAACCAGCCTTGAATCCTCTTCTGTCCAGTTCTTTAGTGAAAAGGTAGAAGTTTCCTCGTTGTTTGTATTGCGTACAGGGTCCATCACTTAAAAAGTGCAGCACAGACACTTGTGGATGTTGGCCTTGAAGGTAATCTAGCACAGGATTTAGGTGCTGCCATATTGCTGGAGGGCCTTTATGTCTACTGGGGGAGATTGTGCTAAAGCACACAGGCTCTGAGAGTCCACCAACATACAACACACCAGTATGAAGGGTGGCCTGCTGATGTGAAGCCCCAAAGTGGACCGCCTGAACTTGAGAACTGTATTTACAACTGTAGTTTTCTGAGAAGTCAACATGTATCAAAGCCTCCTCCCCTGACATGTTGTTCTTCAGCTCACGGCAGAAGGCATACTGCTGCTTGATATTAAAGTGATGCATTTTAAATTTCTTTATAAAGCTGTGGAAGAGCTCAATGAGGTCCTCTTGTGTGCCCTCCACAGATTTCTTGACTGTCACCTTGACAGTTGCCTTTTCTCCCTTTTTGTCTATCTCCTTCTCCTCTACTACCCACTGGGTAAATGACATCTTTGCGGTGCTGTTGTATGCACTTGCAATGTGGACAGTTTTGTCCTTGCAATGGACACACTCTCCATACATGCAATGCTTGCTGGATGAGTTGCAGCAAACCTTCTCTATCAACTCTTCGATGTTGGCAGTCTCAATGAGTTTCAACTGACGGAGCTTCACTGCCAGAAAGCAGAGATTTTCATGCAACTTACACATGCACGTGTCACGTTCAGAGAGTGTTGGATTCACAACCCAAAAGGGGCGGAGATGACAGAAAAGGGAATAGGATATCATCTGGTCTGGGTTTTCTGCCAAAAATCTTCTGTGGATATTTTCTATTGTGTCCATCAGGAACCTCTTCTGCATTTTTAACTTGTTCTTTGTGAGTGTTTGTTTAGTTCCTGTGGTCATTCTGCTCACATCGTCCCTGAGATAGAATGCCTTGATTCTTTTTTTGAAGTCTTCAGTGAACCTGCAGGTCCTCTTTATTTCAAAATGAAGACGGTCATGATGTCTAAAATTCTTGTTTGAAAATCCGAGGGAGTCACTTGCAAACTTTTGCAACCTGTATTTTTATAATTCTCCCTGTCGTGACTTTGGCAATCAGCTGCCTTTCTCTGTCCTTCGTGGCTTTTTTGTATTTATTCCTAATATCTTGAATGAGTGATTCATGGAAAAGTAAGGTTTTTTTTATTTTGGGGTTAACAGGGCAGTTTGAAGTGAGTCGTGTTATTTTCGACTGTGGTGAATCTGAAGATTTCTTTGAACGTTGGCACCTTTTTTTGTATTTTTCTTTGCTTTTTCTTTCTTTTTCAAGTTTTTCCTGGAGTTCTGCTATTTGCCTCTTGAGCTTATTTTTTTCTCTTCTGTACTTTTTCCGAGCCAACAGACGTTGCCTATAAAACAATAAAAGTTTAATTGGGTGTGGAAAGTTATTCCTTTTTCCTACTGCCCTCCCTGTATCTAAAATGACATTGTGAAAAATGACATAAAATGGCATTTTCACTATAACACTGTTAACCACCCATTGCCCTAACCTTGAAGATCTAGGCTGTGAAGGCTGCTCTGGGTGATCTCCCTGATCAGGACTCTGTGGAGGAGTGCTCAAGTTCTTGAGCACTTCTTTCCTCTCCTTGCTCCTATGGTAAGCTGCTCTCCACATATTTCTTTTCTTACGTTGTTCTCTTTTACTCAGTTCATGAATTGCTTTCTTCTTCCCTGCCTCTACATTCTTTCTCCATCTGTCACGCTCACTCTGCAGGTATCTCCCCCTTTTTTCAGGATCAGCTTTAAGGCGTTCCCGATACTTCCTTTGCCTTTCTGCTGCTGTTGTTGGTGCCATCTTACTCGCATTCTTAACATGGAACATAAATCACATTCAGCATACATGCAGTATAAGAATGTTGATTGAATATAATAATAATTAATTTAAATAATTGGATAACTTATCAACCAAAGTATTAAAATCTCAACCTCATCACAATCTCACAACCCCGTTACAATCAAAAACATAACGGGGTTGAGTGTGACGGGGTTCAGATTTTTGTACTAAATGGCCGCTGTTCAATGTAGTGAATACCAGACAGAGAGCACATGGCATGCTTGAAATTCAAAATCACCATATATTCATGAAATAACAAAAAACGTTTTCATAAGTAATACTTTTCTATCTTTTTTCATGTTACGGTGTTGAGTCATTGAGTTTGACGACCACAATATCACAAGATAAATGATTAAAATAAAGGAAAAGATGGGAGCAATTTGCCTGTCTCTGTGGTCCTGTTGTCCAAAAGACTTCAGTGATGTCACTTCCTGATGTATATGGAATTCTGGATCACACCATTGTATTTATGGGGGTGGGATCATTCGTGTAACGGGGTTGAGGGGTTACTCAGGTACAGAAATAATTGTGATTTTAATTAATAATTAACAATTAAATTTGAAAAAAAGAAACATTACCAGCAAAAGACCACAAATAGATGTTTAGGTTGATATAAAAATGTATTGACTTTTCAAATAGTTTTATTTGGTATTTTCAAAGTAAACTTTCATCAAGGCTATGAGGGACATGACAAAATAGGTGGTGTCAAATGAATAAACTGTATTATTTCTCATAAAAAGATAAAAATTTGTTAAATTTTTTTACACTGTATTAAAGGGTGCATTTCAATATATATGTAAAGCTGTTTAAATATAAAGTTGGTGACCCAATAGACAAAATACACCATAAGAGGTGAGAGGGACGCAAAATGTGCCATTTTCATGGAATGACTCATATGCTGGTAAGGTATGTTTTGATGCTGGTCTCAATGCTGGTCAGGACTAGCACTCAGGCCAGCAAGACCAGCATTGAGACCAGCACTGAAACCAGCAAGACTAGCATCGAGACCAGCAAAACCAGCATTGAAACCAGCAATACCAGCACTAAAACCAGCAAGACCAGCATCAAAACATACCTTACCAGCATATGCTGGTTTTTTCAGCAGGGAGGGTGCGTTTGTAACAGTTAAACCAGTGGTTCTCAAACTGTGGTATGCGGGCCTCCTTATAGTGGTATGCGGAAGAATCACTGAATAATAAAAGAATAAAATGAACTCACTTTTAACCCTTTGACGTGTACGATAAGACTGAGACTCATTTGATCAGACAGCATTGGCTGTACCCTGAAGCGTACGATTACACCGGTGTCTTTGAATGTTTACTTTAACATACGCTAGAGAAGCCCTTCTGCAGACCGGTGCTGTTGTGTTGGCAATACAGTTACTGCAACTCAGGAATTTCCCCATGCTGCATCACTGGTAAAATAATTATTAGAAATGTCTTAAATGTGTGCTCGTAGTTATGTAAAATAATGCGTGTTTTCGATATATAAAGTTGTTTGTTTTGTAAAGCAGTGTGACTTTTGGTTTAGTCTGTTACCTCAGATTTAAGCTAATTAATTTGGATGTGATTCAAATGGCGCGAGACACAGAACATAGACTCAAGCAACTTTGCCATGCTTGAAGCTTAGAGGTAGAATATAATTAAAGTTAGTCTCCGTGTGCACGTGGAAGGACCACAAACTACCCGAGTCTGCTTGAAAACAGTGGTCAGTGCGCGGTTAACGCTGTTCACTTAAGATGTGATCTCATTCACACCAAAACACGTAAATACCGCACATATGAGCTGGTCAAGCAGTGCATTTAATCACTCGCTTTTCTGACACACATAGACCTACTGTAAATGACCAGCAGCAGAATGTTTAGATTTTAAAGATTTATAAATATGTCATATGTACATGCAATATATATTTCAAAATGTATAAAAAAAATTGTATACATCTATGAAATATAGCCTGTATTTATCAGGTCCAAGCAGCATTTCCAGGTTGATGAATAGGCTACTATACATTAATACTTTACATGTACAGCAGTTTTCTTTTTACTTTTTAAGAGCAGTACCATTTTTAATTAACCTTTTAAAAGCACATTTTAATTTAAATGGTGAAGTTTTTTTGTTTTGTTTTTTTTTTGTCTGCAAGTACAGTGTAATGTTTAAAGTGGCTGACAGTAATACATATTCTTAATAATAGTAAGTAATCTGCCTTGTTTTTGAACTGTGCAGTGCTGCAGCTGCTTAATTAGGCCTAATACACAGCGAACACACTTGTTGCATTGAGAGGGGCATCTGTTGAATGGTTTTCTAACGGCCGCGAGTGTTTTACGTGCAGCTTATGCGCGCCTCGTGTTTTGCCGTTGCGTGCTGTGTGCTCGAGTGGAAAAAGCGTGTTATGTCAGTCGCATCTTTTTCATTCTTCAATCAAATGAAAGCACTGCAGAGTTTCTGTTGGGGTGACAGCAGTGTTTGTGTTGTCAAGATGACTACGGCAAACTTTTAATGATGAGAGAATGATGGTCGCTGTTTCAGAGCTGTAATACTTTACAGATCTTCAATATCACAGTATCATTAAAATTACAATTATAACATCGACAGCAACACGACTCGCACACAATACGGCTCAGCTGATTCAGTCATTTCGTAGTGTCATACAAAAGAGCACCGTGCTTCTTTATTTCTTGTCCGCATAAAGACAGTGCGGTGCGCCTCGCGTGTTTGGAACAGAAAGGCGTGCTCTTTGTAATCAGCCCCTAAATGTGCAACACATATTTGTTAACTCACGGGACAGTAACATGTGCAAACACACGTGTCTACAGACGTATTTTGTCAAAGAAGCAAAATGAAAAAAGGATATTTCTGCTCACAGTTTGACACAGATGAGTTGACATAATCCAGCGCTGATGCTGATGGCCTCTGTGCTGCATGAAGCCGCGTCATAAACTTAAACAGGCTATTGATGATTTAGTGTAACACCAACAAACCAACCTTTCTCCATTTGGAGAATTACAGTTAATAATAGTTCTTATATAATATCAGTTTTTAAAATAGCCTACATAATCTACCAATCAAACAAATCCAAAGATGTTCTTGATTTTTGTATAATGATAACTCCACACCAAACTGAGGCTTTCATTTCACAGCTTATAAAACATGTATGCTAATTAATGCAATATCATATGTAAACAACAAAATTGTTATACAAGAAGTCAACATATGAGGCTTGAGGTTCATTATCATTGTCTTTCATCACACGCACTCATGAACCGCGAGCGAGACGGAGGAAATAGGAATCATAAAACATAATCTTTAATCTAATGCCTTTTATTCAAAATGTTGACAGAGCTTTTGTGCAATAATAATAACAGCGGAGCATTAAATAAATGCATATTTCCTGTGGAGCGATCGATTTGAGGTAGCCTGATATTTTTATTTGACTGAAGAAAAAAACATGATTGGACAAACAGCAGCAGACCCTCAGCCTCCTCCACTGGACCAGCTCCATCTTCTGCTCCAAATGTCTTCACAAGAAAGAGTTTGCAGGACTTTACTTACAACCCAGAAAAAAAGAGAAAATGAGTGATGATGGCCTCGATTTCATTTCTAATCTACAGTTTAGCAGTTTAGCTCTTTAGTACTTTATGCACTTGTTATTGTTGAGAAGCAAACACTTTATTTGACAGTACTTTTAAATAAATGGTGCAAAGTATAATCATTGAAGAGAGTATCTCAGTCTCAGTTTACCAGTTTTTTAAGCACTTTAAACTCTTGTTACTTTAATTTTATTATCGTCAATATTTGAAGTAAGTCCTTATGTGCAGTTTCTCTCCAACCCCCCTCTGAGTTCAGGCTCAGGATTTGTTTTACTTCAACCCCTGCTACTTTCTGCACATTCGTGTGGCATTCTTCATCACATGGCTAAGGCAACAGTGAAGAATAGGGACTAGGGTTGTGACGATGAGGAAATTTCCCCACCGGTTAATCGACATGTGACAACACCGGTAATACCGGTATCACCGTGGGGGTGGGCGTTTCCTCTTTTCCTCTTTTTTCTGCTTTTAAATATCTTATAAATGCGTGCGTATTATACTTTCACTTTCAGTTTTTCGGGAATTGGCAATTCGGCCTCAAACTACAAAAAAAATCACTGTTATTAAACACAGAACTTTTATTAACACAACGAAAAAAACAACATCAATGCTACAGGCTGAAAAAAACTGTGGAAATTGGAACCAAACAAATAACAACCATAGAACGTTTATTACTTATGTTAGAATGTTTTTAAAACGAATAAGAAAATAAAATAGAAAGTAATTAAATAGCACAAAGTTTAAATAAGATTAAACGAATGAACAAGAAACAAATATAAAAAAAACTTCCAAATGACATTAGGCTACAAAAATGACAGGTCGGCAGTCTTTAAAAAAAATAAACAAAATACTGCATTTTTTTTTATTAACAGTGCAGTCTACATGGTCTTTCCCAGGAAACCCAACAAGTTGACCATCTCTGATGGGATCTTGTAGGGCTCACTATGTTCCCCATCGTGTTGAACACTCTCTCGGATGCGCAGCTTGTTGCGCACACGCAAAGATACTTTTTGGTTACCTTTGCCAACAGGGGGAACCTACTTTGGTTGTCTTTTGTGGTCCTACCTGACTTCAATGTCTTTATGTATTAATTAGCCTAATGTATTATATATTAATAGCTTAGTCCTTATAAACACTCCGTTTATAAAATACATTAATAACGAATATAGGTTACTGAAGAATAAACCGAATATGAAATATGATCCTTGCATAATGATCACAGCTAAACAAGCTAGCACTCAATTTATATATAAACTATAAATAAAAAAATGAAAGAAATTTTAAGTAATGGAACATTATGTAAAAAATCTAAAGACTACAGGCTAAATAAAAGTGCCTCGTCTGAGCTGAACATCACTGTGCGGTCACCGAGCAAGATGACAAGTGCTCCACGGGACCAGTTTTATTTTTTGATTTGCGCATTGTTCCTTTTTCAAAATGCCTTTTATTTTTAAAATCTCTCAAGTCAATATTGGCTATCGGGTAACATAATCTCCCTCAGAGATATTAGAGTTTAATAACGTGGTGCGCAGTAGCTATGACTTTTGGCCAACACCTCCCTGTACGTTTACACACTGCATAGATAGACTGCAGGCCTACAGCCCTGGTGTGTTATGAATTGCGTGTTTTAAATGACAGCGACACATGCTACATTTAGTTTTTATTGTAAAATATACATTATAACTCTGTACACTCTAAAATATTATTTTTTGAATGGCTTGCCTATTGGCAGCGTAGCCTATAACCGTTGAGCATAAATAGGCTAAGCATATTTTCATTAATATTAAAACACATGAATACAAACTAGCCACCCTTTGATTTTTTTCGTTTTCGTATATTTTTTATCAAACGAAAAATGCAATGAATTGTTGATTTTGGTTTTCATTTTATTATAATTCATATAATTATTAGGCGGCGACTTGACTTGTGTGGCGTCATGGATGACAGAGAGAGAGAGAGAGAGAGAGAGAGAGAGATGAGATCAGACCTCAGTTTCGATGTGTGGCCGCACGTCACATTTACTTTACTGCAAGTTTTTAATATAGGCTCATCTAAATTAACCTTTCATTCGATTAAAAGCCGAAATAGGCTATTGCCAGACAGACAAACGCAACTTTCGGTTTTGGAGGGAGACTTCAGTGAAGACGCACACACACACAGGATACACTCTTGTCGGCCTTTTCATTATTGATTCTTTTAACATTAAACTCATGATAATCAAGTGCACAAAAGAACAGATGAACTTCGGGAAAAGTATTCATTGCGGTTGCCGCGAGGTTTCTTTGTTTCTCTGCAGTTGGCTTGTCAGTGGCGCGGCAATCACTTTCAGTTTAATAAAAAATAAGATTATTTATTACTAAACACTGTGAGATGATGGTCGCAGGATTTTTTAAATGAGGCGCTTTTGGTTTGCGTTTTGACACTAAATCGTCCGCCATTCTCTTTCTGTAAATTCGACTCATCTCGTTCTTCTCACATGATAAAGGAAATATGAAGCATTGAAGCTATGTTCAGATTTTAACTACAGCCTACTGCATGCTATCGTCTTAAATAAATAATTTGGAATTATATTTTCCATTTAATTCAAATAAATATTGAATTAAAAAAAAGGAATACTTGAAAAAATGTGGGCACGGTGTCACGGTGGAAAAGTGATGTCACCGGTGTTGCGACTTAAAACCGGTAACACCGTCAACACCGTCTATCGCGGCAAGCCTAATAGGGACCTCAAAATGTTCACGCTTTCCTTTACCACGTGCTATTTGGTAGTAATGGTTGATGGTGTCGATGAGATTTTATTTGCCAGAAAGACAGGCATGTGGCCTGCATTAGCACCATGGACCCATCACACAGGAGCATCACAGGACAATGCATTTCCCTCTACCCAAAGTACCTTGCTACATCTGTTTAAAATGCCTCAAGTAAGTATTTGATTGAGGCAATGGTGTGTTCACATGAAAGGTAGGTAGCAACCGGTAATGGTGATGTGTTTTTTTTTGTTAAACACTAGCATACTGTTCTACTCTTAACCCTAACCCCAAGTAATAACAGCGACACACATTCAGTATTAATCCACGCAGTGGCAAAAGCTGAACTATTCTGAAAATTGACCGCGCCATGCGTGTGTGAGGAATAGCTGATGGTGTCCATAGCAAAGACAAACAGCAGAGGATGGCCAGTTCAGAAACGCATTTAAATCGGTAAGGAAAAAGCTCACGTCACGTTTTTAACGCGGTTTTGGACGCGATGTGTGAACAGCCCCATACAGATTAACCTGAGAGATACAGGACAAGCACTGATCTATAATAGATATGTGATTACAAGCCGAGCGGGGCGATTACAACTTATAACACACAATTAAACACATATTTAGCAAACTACACAAAACAAGGGAACAATTATAATGACACTTACATGTTCTGATCCAGAGGAAGAAGAAACCGCTCCATCTGAACTGTAACAGTTACTGACAAAGTCCCTGTCAAAGTCTGACAAAGTCCCATAGTCTCTGCTTCAATAGCAAACGGCGGGCGAATCCCGCGCTGCAGCGTAGGTTATTGTATTAAAAATCAGGAAAATGACAGGAGTAAACACAGCTCTAGGTCGGCTATACTGTGGTGTTGTTGTGAAAATGAACTTTAACCCTTTATTCCACACAGCCGAATCTCCGTCTGTCAATGATCGTCATCTTCGTGTCATGATCAGTCCTGTGATCCCCCACGCCTCCGCTAGTGTCTGAAGTAAAAGCGCGTGCACATTTTACCGGAACTGGAGGTACATGATTGGAGGTACATGTTTGGATCAATGCGATCAGGGAAAAGATCCGAACCCAACTCAATTTGTTTATTCGACTTTGAGTCGACTAGTTCGCTAAAGAATCAATAGTTTTAAACATACTGCACTTTTAGATTTAAACCTCAGCTGGATGTGTTCATTTACTTAATGCTGTGTTACACACTGCATGGAGGGGCATTTTCAAAAACCCATAATAGGGGCTCTTTAATAATTTAGCTAAAATAAATATAGATGTTTAAAACAAATGGCCTATATAATGAATTATAAGACTTGCAACTACCCTTGCTCTTTCTTCGACATCCTTCTAGTCTTCGTGCAAACCGCCGATTTTAGTAGTACTCCAGTAGTTTTTACTCTGACACAGCAACAATTTGAATCGTTATGCTTTGCTTCCCTTGTCACCTTTGCCTGATGGGTAATTAGTATATTTTGACGCAGTTGGAAATTTGGCACTATTTTGCACACACATCACTATATTATTTCACAATATTATCTTCCATTTTTCATAATCTAAATAAAAATCATCCAGACGTTAGTAAATAAAAAGCACACTGCCTCATTTAAATAATCAGACTAGGTAATGACCTCTTTTTCTCTCCAAAATGTAATATTTGGACGTTTGAAGATCACCCTTTATTATTGGAATGCGATATGACACACTGTGACTGTTACATTATACGAGATCACAATAAAAATCATAGACATGCTTTGAGATGTATTGACAACAATAATAAACAAGACGACAATCACATTTGACTAAATAACTATTAAAATGTATTAAAACGACACAAACTACAAAGCTGTGCGGAAATGACACACACAAATATGCAAATATGTCATATAAAAACCAATTCCTCAAGCATGCACAGAGCAGAAACATTCGTGTTTCTTTTGTTTGTTATGTAGCTACAATAGACGGAATCAGTTGCATAGTATAATAGGTAGGGAATTTTCTCAAGCAGTCTCATAGTGACTCTTTCCAAAGTTACACCATATGAAGAACCACACTAATTAAGTTATTTTACATTATTGTGATTGCAATTTCATTTGTGATTATTAAGTAGCACAATAAATGAAACACTTCTACTGTGCAATAAAATTCGCACTTATCATATAAAAAAAAAGATTTTTTTGTTTTGTTCAAATAGTATTTTCAGCAAGTTATGGAATAAAATCACTGTCATAAATATTTGGTGCGTAAATAAAGTTAAAGCATCTGTAATTATAAAATCGTAAAGGAAAACGGAGCGTACTCGTAATTTTACGAGGGTACAATTCCAAACAAATTTTGATTCTGTAAAATGTCCAGGAAACACGGTGAAAATGGACCTCATTAAGTCTCCACCTTTATGCTCATGACGGACATTTCTTAAAGAGGGAATAACAGAACTCTGACCTGACACTGTGTGTGGGAGCTCGAGTGTCCAGCAGGCGCACCGTTGTGATCGATGACTCTGGCTTGTTTATTAAATCCTGTGACAGCGGTGACGTCATGTTGACAGTGGAGTGACGCTGTTTGATTGGTTCTCGTGATCAGGTCGTCGTGTCCGTGGTGAAACTGTATTTAGTGTTTGTAAAGGACACCCATCATAAATGTATCAGTCATCTACAAACACAAAGAAAATGGCGGATCTGTGTCTGTTCTAATCGCAGAGTTTGGAATTGTAGCCTCGTAAAATTACAAGTACGCTCCGTTTTCCTTTACGATTTTATAATTACAGATGCAGGAATTTTATTTACGCGCAAAATATTTCTGACAGTGATTTTATTCCATACAGTTAGCCTACGTAAAAACTTCTGAACACTCTTGATAGCTCCACTCACCGTCCTAGATTGCGCTCGAATGACACTGACAGCATTACAGTTGCAAATGCTTTTGTACATCCATGAATACGTACAGTTCTCTGCTAATTCCTGCATTATCAAATTGCTTATGTCATGTTGATCAAAATGTATTATAATGGTCTCCGTTTGGATAGTCTCACCCCACACAACATTCAGCCATTGTTTGTTAGCAGTTCATACATATATGTTTTTGCATGCAAATTATGACAACATGTTCAAGCAATATTGTCATAATGCATTTTTCTATACATTTCCTTTAGAGTTTTTCTAAATCTGTCCTGAACTAGTTAATTCTTTAATCTTGATTTATTCTAATGAAGGTGCATGTGTCTCTGTGTGTGTGTGTGTGTGTGTGTGTGTGTGTGTGTGTGTGTGTGTAGGAACGTCAGGATGTGTAAGAAAGACTTTGTCCTATGTTCACATAGCTTTCTTTGTGCTATGCAGTGCTGGCTTTTCTTTTCTGTATCACAATGTTATTATAAATGACATTATTTTCTTTTGGACACGTTGTTTTACTATCGTTTAAGACAGAAACTTTCTCATTTGGCCATCTTCTTTAATCTAGACCTTTTTAACCCAGTAGGCTTCTTAATGTCATGGCCATGGTGTGATTTATGCATGTGATGTATGCAACAGTTTTATATTAGTTTATATTGGTTACATCGCGGATATTGTGCTCTCTTGTTAACATGCTTAAATACTTGTGCTACATGACAGTATAACACAGCTTTTGTAGTGTATGATATTTACGGTTTGACATGAAAGCGTCAGACTTGACTTCATTCGCTATGGTTTTTAATGATGACGACTCGCATTGACATGTGTAAATTCGATCTACCTGCTTACACTGCAGACACGTGGGCACAGATCCCATTCATATCAGATACATTTCCACATATGATCAAGGCCTGAATCTAAGGCCCCGTTTAAACTGCCAGTTAAATGTGACCCAGATCAGATTTTTTGCTCATATGTGACAGATCGGATCTGTTCTATGACTGTGTAAACATGAAATAAACACATGCCTTCAGATATTCAGAGATGGGTTTTAGGGCTCCTTCATATGTGGAAGTAAATCAGATATAAATCAGATATGTGACAATGAGACTGTCATGTAAAACAGGCAGATCAGATTTATTGAGGGATTACGTTTTGTACGTCATTACACTTGCGACAACGTGGTACTTCTCCACGGTTTAATGATGTAGAAGGAAGAGCGTGAAGACGCCGACGCGCCGCGTTAAACAACAACAACAACACAGGAAACATGGAGGAGGGAAGTGGTTAGTGGTCAACGGCAGAAGTTACCTGCCTTCTTGCCCTGTGGGGAGATGAGAAACAAATCTGGTTTTAAAGACATTGCGGCTGCTATGGTGGAGCAGGGCTACAAACGTTCCAGGCTACAGTGAAAGCGAAAAATAAAGTCACTGAAATCCAAGTACAAGGAAGTGAAAGACCACAACAATAAAAGTGGTCACGGGTGAGTTACATTCCCATTTTATGACCAAATTGATAACATTTTGGGTCAGACGGTCAGAACTCCGATATTCCTACTGGTATGAATTTTCAGCCCCACACTAATGTTTGCTGCCTTTGTTGCTGCTTTGTCGCCAGATGTTGGAAATGTGTTCGTTGATGTTAGTGCCCATGAAAACAAGGTTATTATATTAACGTTTTATTTTCATTATTATACATAAGGTTTAAAAGAGATAACATTTCTGATTTGTGAACCAGCCCTATAGGCTGATGTCAGATTAAAAGGCTTTAAACATATTTTTACATCCTTAAATAAATGTACTTTATTCTGTTACACATGTGAAACTGGCCCATGTATCTCTTATATAAGCTCCCCATCTGAGGATTTAATTGATTGCAAACAAGACCATGTATTTAGAGTGTTTTAGCAAATGATGCAGTTTTTGATAGCTGATGGGTAAAAGGAGTTATAAAAAATGCTGAAAAAATGTGCATGTTAAATCACAACTACAGTTGAGGTCAGAATTATTCGCCCCCTTATGATTTTTCTTTCTTCTTTATAAATATTTCCCAAATGATGTTTAACAGATTCAGGAAATGTTCACAGTATGTCTGATAATATTTTTTCTTCTGGAGAAAGTCTTGATTGTTTTATTTCGGCTAGAATAAAAGCAGTTTTTAATTTTTTAAACACCATTTTAAGGTCAATATTATTAGCCCCTTTAAGCTATATATTTTCTCTATAGTCTACAGAACAAACCATCATTATACAATAACTTGCCTAATTACCCTAACCTGCCTAGTTACCCTAATTAACCTAGTGAAGCCTTTAAATGTCACTTTAAGCTGTATAGAAGTGTCTTGAAGAATATCTAGTCTAATATTATTTACTGTCATCATGACAAAGAAAAAATAAATCAGTTATTAGAGATGAGTTATTAAAACTAGTTATTAAAAATCTGCTCTCTGTTAAACAGAAATTGGGGGAAAAAAATAAACGGGGGGAGGGGGGGGGCGAATAATTCTGACTATAACTGTATCTGACGTTCTAGTTGTTTGCTTGTTGAGAGGATTTGTTTTTGATCCAGATGATTCTTATACATCTCATGACCCTCCTGAGACCTCATGCGGTGACTCAACCCCTTTAAGTGACAATAGGCCTACATCATCCATCAAAGAAGCAAGTGGTGCACATCAGCAGGAAGGTGGAACTGGTTGGGTTTTACTTTTACCATTCACTGTGTCCAGTTTACACACAATTGTTTTTACCAGTTAAATAGAACCTGTACAGGAGTAACCCATAAAGCCATGCAGTGCTGTAATAAAGTATGTTCTCTCAACAAATAAATTCAGTATTTACATCTATAATACGGAGAAAACCAGATGGAATCCACAATGGAGCTGTTTGTGCAGAAGATTGGCAGTACTCTCACCCAGACAGATGACACAGAGCTTCAGCTCATATTACAGGCTGCACAGCATGATCATGAGTTACGTGTGATGAGCATGTTTATCCAGTTTCTCGCCAGCAAACCTCCTCTACTAAGGTCTTTTTCAGATCAAGCCCACACTCCTTGGTTTGATCACGCACGACCACCTCCCTCCATCTACTCAGATTATACCTGCACTGCTCCTTTCCACCCAGATCATACTAGAGCTCAGCACTATAGCCAACATCACACACAGCCTCCTCCCGTCCACACAGATTATACACACACTGCACCTTATCACCCAGATCCAACACGCACAAAAGTGACACCTCACCAAAGTGAAGCTACAAATTTTCATACCCCGTATGAAGGTTATGAGAAAAAAACAAATCTCCTACCACAGCTATGCTGATGAGGCCCACACGGAATCTGCGCGCGCAGAATTCCGCAGATTTTCTGCAGATTTTCCGCAGATTTCCACAGATTTTTAGCCCATCATGAATTCTGTTTATTTACTTAAAGTTAACTATTTACAGTTTATCTAATTGGATTTGCATTTTAAACATTAAATACAAGTTAAAAAGATATTATTTTTTATTTAACATATTAAGGTTTTAGTTATGAGACTGCCAAAATAATTCCGCAGAAATCCGCAGATTTTTACCAAAATTCTCCGCAGAAATAGCAAAAAATGTCCGCAGATTCCGTCTGGCCCTACTGATGACACTCAGATCTACTGAGCCTTACTGCCTAATGACTACAGCCCTATTGACACCCTCTGCCAATGCATTGATGAAATGAACAGTTGGATGTGCCAAAACTTTCTGCAGTTAAACAAAGAGAAAACTGAAGTCATTGTGTTTGGGAACAGAGATGAGGTTCTCAAGGTGAATGCGTACCTTGGCTCTAAGGGTCAAACAACAAAAAATAAGGTCAAGAATCTTGGTGTGACTCTGGAGTCAGATCTGAGTTTCAGTAGTCATGTCAAAGCAGTTAGTAAATCAGCATACTATCATCTCAAAAACATTGCAAGAATCAGATGCTTTATTTCCAGTGAGGACTTAGAGAAACTTGTTCATGCTTTTATCAGCAGCAGGGTGGATTACTGTAACGGCCTCCTCACAGGCCTTCCCAAAAACACAGTCAGACAGTTGCAGCTCATCCAGAACGCTGCGGCCAGGATTCTGACCAGAACCAGGAGATCAGAGCACATCACACCTGTCCTCAGGTCTTTACACTGGCTCCCAGTTACATTCAGAATAGATTTTAAAGTATTACTACTGCTCTATAAATCACTAAATGGCCTAGGAGCTCAATACATTACAGATATGCTTACTGAATACAAGCCTAGCAGATCACTCAGATCTCTAGGATCATATAAACTAGAAATTCCAAGAGTTCAGTCAAAGCAGGGTGAATCGGCTTTCAGCTACTACGCCCCTCACTACTGGAATCAGCTTCCAGAAATGATCAGATGTGCTCCAACATTAGGCACATTCAAATCCAGACTGAACACACATCTGTTTAGCTGTGCCTTTACTGAATGAGCACTGTGCTACGGCCCACAGATCACACTATTATGTTTTTCTCTTTTATTTCATTCTTTTATAACCTGTTTTAACACATTTTTATCTGTTTTTTATTATGTTTTTATTTTTTCTTATTCTTGTCTCTTTTATTCTTGTTCATGTAAAGCACTTTGAATTGCCACGGTGTATGAAATGTGCTATATAAATAAACTTGCCTTGCCTATGCTTCTTCTGGGTCCTCTCATCATTCGCACCCTTCGACCTCTTACCAGAGCCACACACACTCTCAGTCCATTGTTTCTTCTCAGTCAAGACCAGGCCGCCCCCAGCAGTCTTCCTCCCCGAGCCCAACCCACAAAATCAACAGTGTTTAGAGATAATAATTGAGCAGTTTAAGGCTAAGCAACGCCTATAATTTTTTCTCAGTTGTTCATGTGGCAACTTTTGAAAAGGGATAGGGAAAACCTGCATCATGCTGTATTTGTCTCTAATCAAGAAAAACAATGTTGATTTTTGGTTTTATCACTGTAATGTGTAGTCAAAGTTCATTTGAGCCATCTCAGGTTAACTAAAGAAGTTCCTCTATGTTTTGCTCTTTTGTTACTTGACAGTGAATACACTTGTCTATTTCATTTCTCTATATCTGTCCAATCTGAAAATAGCTGAAATAAACACATTCAGCAACAACACACGTGGTCTTGATTTTATTGGCACACAATAACTTGGTGCTTTGAGTGGCATTGTACAGCACCACAACAACAGTGGAAAAGTTGAAAAAAAATATGAACAAATAAATGTAAGTATTCATACCATATGCATATTTTAAGGTCTTCAGCATCTTTTCTCGATATTATTGGCATGTTCAGCGCTGTGTAGCAAAACAAACTCTCAACGGTCATGTGTCCACAGCATCCACTGCTTCACAATCCTTCTCTGTTGCTTCAGAAGTGCCAGCTCCAGGGATGTCTTCACCATACTGTCACAATCACCAGCGATCTTCTCCCCTTAGATCGCTGGTTTACATGCACAAACACCCATGGACTACAAATCCACCATCATATGGACTACATCCCCCATACATGCATACTCTGACATCACACTCAACCGGTTCCAGATCTTCACTGATTACACCCACAGCTGAAGCCACTCAACAACTGATTACACACACTACATAAGCAGCACACACACTCATTCCATTGCCGAGTCTTGTTGCCTGTTTACAGCTCCAATTCAAAGCGTTTTCTTGTCTTGTTTTTGCCGTGTTTTGACCTTTGCCTTGTTATCTGTTTCTCCGTGTCTACTGCCATCCCTGTGACCATCTGCCTGCTATATTGACTACGATTCTGGATTTCCCTCATAAGACTGTTTGCTCCTGTATTGATCTCTGCTTGCCTGACCATTCCTTTAATAAATACCTGCATTTGGATCCTCACCTCTGTTGTCTGCATCCTATCCCTGGTTACAGAAGACTCGGCCACAACATGGATCCAGCGGGTATTGCTATCATGCGTCTTCGGCAGGAAGCAAAGTCTATTGAAGAGTATGTGGAGAAATTCATCGATCTGGCACATCTAACATCAATGAGTGAGGTATGCCTCATGATCTTTTTTCACGGTGGACTGTCTGAGCCATTATACTCTACAATGCGATTGCATGAACCCCATGAGACACTAGGACAATATATTGATTTGGCCTTAAAAATGTCTGGGTCTCCCTTCACCGTAGGCGAGGTGGAGGAAACCCCTAAATGTTTTTTGGGGGGGGGCAATAGACAGCAAGACCCGCCGGCAACGGGACTTGCTGTTCCCTCCAATAACACAATCATGTTGGCATCTCCTATACTCCTGTCCCCTGTTCACCAGCCTAGACCACAGCCAGCTAACAAGATGGCTGCCGCCAGTTCTCCATGTCACAAAATGGCCACCTCCAGTCCTCCAGGTGACAAAATGGCCACTTCCAGTCCTCCAGCTAACAAGATGGCCACCTCCAATCCTCCAGCTAACAAAATGGCCGCTTCCAGTTCCCCAGTTCACAAAATGGCCACCTCCAGTCCTCCAGCTCACAAGATGGCTGTCTCCAGTTCTCCAGTTCACAAAATGGCCGCCTCCAGTCCTCCAGCTCACAAGATGGCCACCTCCAGTCCTCATGTTCACAAAATGGCCGCCTCCAGTCATCCAGCTCACAATATGACTGTCTCCAGTTCCCCAGTTCACAAGATGGCCGCATCCAGTTCCCCAGCTCACAAGATGGCTTCCTTTTCTGAGTCTGTTCCTGTTATAGTTACAGTCCAAGTACCTGTTCCTGAAATGCCAACACCAGAGCTGCCAGATCCTCAGTCACGGCCAGAGCTGCCAGAGTCGCCGCCGCCGCCAGAGCTGCCAGAGTCGCCGCCGCCGCCAGAGCTGCCAGAGTCGCCGCCGCCGCCAGAGCTGCCAGAGCCATTGATGCCGCCAGAACCCTCTGTATTCCCCGAATGGCGGGCGCCAGGCATTGCTGAATTCCCCGAATGGCGGGCGCCAGAAACCTCTGAACTCCCCGAATGGCGGGCGCCAGAAACCTCTGAACTCCCCGAATGGCGGGCGCCAGAAACCTCTGAACTCCCCGAATGGCGGGCGCCAGAAACCTCTGAACTCCCCGAATGGCGGGCGCCAGAAACCTCTGAACCCCTCGAATGGCGGGCGCCAGAACCCTCTGAATCCCTCGAATGGCGGGCGCCAGAACCCTCTGAATCCCTCGAATGGCGGGCGCCAGAACCCTCTGTATTCCCCGAATGGCGGGCGCCAGGCATTGCTGAATTCCCCGAATGGCGGGCGCCAGAAACCTCTGAACTCCCCGAATGGCGGGCGCCAGAAACCTCTGAACCCCTCGAATGGCGGGCGCCAGATACCTCTGAATCCCTCGAATGGCAGGCGCCAGAACCCTCTGAATCCCTCGAAGGGCGGGCGCCAGACCCACTTGAATTCCCCGAAGGGCGGGCGCCAGATCCTCCTGAATCCCTTGAAGGGCCAGGGGTACGAGAGTCACCTGTGTCCCAGGAAAGGCCAGAGCTGTCACCTGAGTCCCAGGAAAGGCCAGAGCTGTCACCTGAGTCCCACGAAAGGCCAGAGCTGTCACCTGAGTCCCACGAAAGGCCAGAGCCGTCACCTGAGTTCCACAAAGGACAAGATTTACCACCTGAGTTTCAGGAAGGGTTGCCAGAGTCGTGTGACGTGCTAGAGACACGTGACTTCCCATTACTGCCAGAGCCGTGTGACGTCCCAAAGTCTCCTGACCCACTGGGGTTATATGAACTGCCAGTGATCCTTGAACCTGAACCTCCTGACCCACTGGGGTTATATGAACTGCCAGTGATCCTTGAACCTAAGCCTCCTGACCCACTGGGGTTATATGAACTGCCAGTGATCCTTGAACCTAAGCCTCCTGACCCACTGGGGTTATATGAACTGCCAGTGCTCCTTGAACCTAAGCCTCCTGACCCACTGGGGTTATATGAACTGCCAGTGCTCCTTGAACCTAAGCCTCCTGACCCACTGGAGTTAAATGAACTGCCAGTATCTCCTGAACCCAAGCCTCCAGACCCACTGGGGTTAAACGAACTGCCAGTGTCTCCTGAACCCAAACCTCCAGACCCACTCGGGTTAAATGAAATGCCTGTATCTCCTGAACCCAAGCCTCCTGACCCACTGGAGTTTAATGAACTGCCAGTGCCCCTTGAACCAAAGCCTCCTGATCCATGGGGGTTATATGAACTGCCTGTGCCTGCTGAACCTAAGCCCCAGACCAACTTCAGCTCCATTCTCCAGGCCTCTTACAATTCCACACTCCAGGCCTTCAGCAGCTTCACTCTTCAGGCCTTACGCAGCTCCAGCTCCATTCTCCGGGCCTTCCACGCTCCATGTCCTCAGCAACTTCACTCTTCAGGCCTTACGCAGCTCCAACTCCATGCTCCAGGCCCACCGCAGCTCCAACTCCATGCTCCAGGCCCTCCGCAGCTCCAACTCCATGCTCCAGGCCCTCTGCAGCTCCAACTCCATGCTCCAGGCCCTCCGCAGCTCCAACTCCATGCTCCAGGCCCTCTGCAGCTCCACGCTCCGGGCCCTCCGCAGCTTCACGCTCCAGGCCCTCCGCAGCTCCACGCTCCGGGCCCTCCGCAGCTCCACTCTCCGGGCCTTAAGCAGCTCCACACTCCAGGCCCTCCCCAGCTCCACGCTCCAGGCCCTCCGCAGTTCCACTCTCCGGGCCTTCGGCTGCTTCATGCTTCAGACACTCCTCAGCTGCATGGTCCTGGCCCTCCATCCCTCCCCCTGTTCCGCCTCCGCTCCACCTCCCGCCTGAACTATGATAGGAGTGTCTGGAAGCCACTCCTTAAAGGGGGGGCTCTGTCACAATCACCAGCGATCTTCTCCCCTTAGATCGCTGGTTTACATGCACAAACACCCATGGACTACAAATCCACCATCATATGGACTACATCCCCCATACATGCATACTCTGACATCACACTCAACCGGTTCCAGATCTTCACTGATTACACCCACAGCTGAAGCCACTCAACAACTGATTACACACACTACATAAGCAGCACACACACTCATTCCATTGCCGAGTCTTGTTGCCTGTTTACAGCTCCAATTCAAAGCGTTTTCTTGTCTTGTTTTTGCCGTGTTTTGACCTTTGCCTTGTTATCTGTTTCTCCGTGTCTACTGCCATCCCTGTGACCATCTGCCTGCTATATTGACTACGATTCTGGATTTCCCTCATAAGACTGTTTGCTCCTGTATTGATCTCTGCTTGCCTGACCATTCCTTTAATAAATACCTGCATTTGGATCCTCACCTCTGTTGTCTGCATCCTATCCCTGGTTACACATACGTTTCATTGTGCTTCTCACATATGTTGTGCAGAGTGCAATATGTAACAACAACAATGGGTACCAATGCCATGTCAACATCAAGACAAATTGCTAGACATCTCCATCGACCAAATACACATTCAACTGTCATTCTAGCTCTGCTTAGCCTTTGCCTGAGGTAGCGCTGGTCTTCAGTGAGGTTTCCTGTTTCAGTGTAACCCTTCATGAGGCATGGTCGAAGTGGGTGGCTGGATCTCCCAGCAGCATGACGGGTATCTGTGTGCCCTGGATCTCATTTGTGATCTGAGTGAAAATATCAGAAAATGTGTATTTGAAATAAATGTTTTTAAAATTTACGAAAACAAAGCGTATTTACAATTTATATTTTACTATATTGTAGCACATAGGGCTGGGCGATATGGCAAAAAAAAAAAAAATAAATCTAGATTTTTTCATAAAGTTTGACCGATTCACGATTTAGTTTTTTTTTTTTTTTTTTTTTACTGTGTAACTATAGTCAACTTAAACATTACAACAACATGACTGAAGTAACAATCTCTTTATAAGTAACTTGAAAAAGCATCTGGTTAAGGAACATGTATTCTTAATGGCCATACATACATAAATTGGTCAACAAGGTGTAGCCTATTACATTCCTATAGACAAATTCCTGCTTGACGTTTTAAAAAATATTTGTGCGTAGCTACACCACCCAGTATATATTAAAGATCACCGTGAACAACAAAAAAAACCACAGAAACCTGTTACATATCTATCTATATTTAAATGTCTATCTTATATCTAACTGAATCCTATAACAGCCTATAGCTGAAATGCTGGAAATTCCCCAATTTATTTTTATAAAACATTTGTCAAAACGTATTGATATTTTTTTGGAGTAAAAACAATACCGACATTTAAGAATCCATATTTATTTTATTTATTCATTCATTTGACTTGTTTATTGGTGCATATATGGGTTATGATTTAATTCATAGCTACAGTATCTTGGGCAGCTACTGTGCCACTCCGTAAAGCTTTCAAGCTAAAGTCCAAATTAAAGAAAGATTTGACTTTCTGCGGTGACAGCCGACATTCACAACACGCCGTAACCGTCCTTCAGGTGGTGCGCAGGTATAAAATACAAAACCAGACGTCTGGGCTTTGAATTAGGTGCAATTATTTCCTCGTTGTTCAAAGAGTCTGCAAGTTTGTGTTCCATGGATATATGTTGTTGTTGATTCGATGCGCAGGAGAAAAAAAAAGGCTTTCAGCAGTGCATGTAGTCGCTGGTAAAGTTCTCACCCAGATCAGAGCGATCTGTGCTACCGAATACAGCGCAGCATGCCAAGTAACGGTCTCATTGCCTATATGTCAATCAAATTAATTAAGCTCTAGCCACGAATAAAACTTTTAGCCTATTTTATTATTTAGTGTAATGTATATAGTGTAATCAGGGCCGGAGCAAGCTGAACTGGCGCTCTAGGCGAACGCCCTCAACCCGAAAGTGAAATAGAAACTTACCGGTTTGCGGATGAAAGAGGACCGGGAGGGGGTGGGTGTCGCGGATGAAAGTGAGGACCGGGGGGTTCTCGCTCATTATTCTGCCTAGGTCGCCTCTATGAACGCGCCGGCCCTGAGTGTTAAGCTGGATTTATACTTTATACGCGCCTCCGCTGACTGCGCAAGCACCTCGCGACAATGAGCTACAACAGCTGGCTCAACAGCGCTAGCCCATCAACAGAGCCGTGACGTCAACACACAGAATCTATCAGCACAATTCAGCACGGTTGTCTGACAGTTTAGAACGGTTTGGCACCATAGTGAAAAAGCTGCTTTAATATTTTTATAAATTTTTTTTTTAAAAATTCGCGATTCCTCGATTTTATAAAAAATTGAATCATCTTAAAACGTAAATTCGATTAATCGAGAAAAAAAAAAAAAAAAAACGCCCAGCCCTAGTAGCACATTAACAACAAAAGTATATTATGTTGTGTATGTACAGCATTCTAAATCATGATATCAGACGCCATACAAAAATCTTAAAAATAGTGAACTATGTCTTATATGATTATAGCTGAATTGATTAGTCTGTCACTGCATGTCTGGAAAAGTAACTCGCGTTGGGAAAAAGCACTCCTCTCTCTACATTGTCATAGCTGTCAGAGTTAACTCTGGAGTCATGAACACTTCCAGGCCATCCAACATTGATGTTTGTGAAACTATGGAGATTAAAAGGTTGCAACATTTAAACAGATAATATACCTGTATACCTCTATTATGACCATATGTATAACTACGGTCTGTAATTATTTTAAACATAAACACTGTCCTTACCAAAATCTGTGGTCCACAACAGCTTGCAAAATCACAGAATGCCACCTCTTTCGATTAAAGTAGTTTGTGTGGTTCTCAGATGGAGCCATGATTGGTATGTGGCTCCCATCAGTAGCAGAGGATTTTCTTATTCTCTGCGGCAGCTGGATGTAATCATGCCACAGCTCGTCTATCACGGCTTGACTACTAGGCATACCGATAGTGTCTCTGCTTATGCCAAACAGATGTCAATGTCAATGTCAGTTTTATTTATATAGCACTATTAAACACAACCAAAGGTTGACCAATGTGCTGAACAATACAAATCACAAAGAGAAAGGTATAAAAGTATAGCTAAAACAAACAATTCCCACTGATAATTATTATAGCTAAAACAAACAATTCTTACTGATTAAATGCCAAATCAAAAAGGTAAGTTTTCAACCTAGATTTAAAAGCAGACAGAGAAGATGTAGACCTAATACAGAGGGGCAGAGCATTCCACAAGGTAGGACCAGCTACTGCGAAAGCACGGTCACCCCTGCATTTCAGCCTCGACTTTGGGATGCATAAAAGTCTCTGGTCAGATGACCGAAGAGACCGACCAGGCTGATGTTCTGTCAACAGGTCTGACAGGTAGGAAGGAGCTAGCCCGTTTAGGGATTTAAAAACCAAAAGGAGAATCTTAAAAGTGACACGATAGTGCACAGGCAACCAGTGCAAAGAGCGTAAGACTGGTGTGATGTGGTCATATTTTTTGGTACCGGTTAAAAGCCTTGCAGCAGCATTTTGAACTAACTGTAGGCGAGATAGAGTTGTCTGACTGATCCCAAAATATAGTGAGTTACAGTAGTCCAATCTAGAAGTAATAAAAGCATGAATTATTTTTTCAAAATTTTTTCTAGATAAAATGGGTTTGACTGTTTTTAAGAGTCGAAGCTGAAAAAAGCAGGATTTGACCACTGCGTTAATCTGTTTATCAAATCTCAAGCCATCATCAAAGATAACACCCAGATTTTTTACCCAAGGCTTTACAGAAAGCCTTGATTTCTCAAGGTTTACTGGTGGTGTCTTAGAAGAATTTGACGCACCGAACAAAATCATTTCAGTCTTACTCTCATTAAAATCTAGAAAGTTCAAAGACAACCAAGCTTTCACCTCTGACAGGCAAGACATAAGAGTCTCCAACCCACTTGAACTCTGTTTTAAGGGCAGATAAATTTGAGTGTCATCTGCATAACAGTGGAAAGACAGACCATGTTTTCTAAAAATAGAACCCAGAGGAAGCATGTATAAGGAAAAAAGAATAGGGGCTAAAATAGAACCCTGGGGAACACCACATGACAAAAAGGCTGCCTCAGATGAATGTTCACCAATGGTAACTCTAAAACTACGATTGGAAAGATAAGATTTAAACCACTCCAGGGCACTTCCTTTTATCCCTACACAATGCTCCAAGCGGGCCAGCAAAATGTCATGGTCTACTGTGTCAAACGCAGCACTCAGATCTAGGAGCACAAGCACAGCACAATCTCCAGAATCACCAGTTAATAAAATATCATTTAAAACTTTCACAAGTGCGGTCTCAGTTGAATGATATTTTCTAAAACCTGACTGAAAAACCTCAAAGATTTTATGATCATCTAGAAATCTTTGCAGTTGCTGCAAAACTACTTTTTCTAAAATCTTTGTAATAAAAGACAGATTTGAAATGGGCCTATAATTTGCTAAAACAGATGGATCTAAGTTTGGTTGCTTCAGCAAAGGATTTACAGTGGCATGTTTTAAAATATCAGGTATGTTACCAGTTTTAAAACATTGATTTACCATGGCCGTAATATAGGGACCTACTGTGTCAAAGACTTGCTTTAAAAAGTATGGTGGAAGAGCATCAGTGGAAGAACCAGACAGCTTTAACTGACACACTATTTCTTTAAGCTGTATAAAAGTAGTTGGTTCAAACTGGCTAAAAACAGCAGAGCAAACTGAGGCAACAGAAGGATCAAAGTCAGATGGAGAAATCCCCAATCGAATATTACTGATCTTATTAATAAAAAATCTGAGAAAATCATCACACCTCGTTTTTGACCCATCTGGGAGCACACCAACAGATGGATTCACAACAGCATTAAAAATGGTAAAAAGAGTTTTTGGTCTATGGTAGTTCTTGTCAATAATTGCCGCAAAGTACCTTGATTTTGCTAATCTCATTTCCTTTTGAAATTTGAACAATGACTCTTTTAATATTTCAAAAGAAATTTGAAGCTTATCCTTCTTCCACTGACGCTCCGCTCTCCTACACATCTGCCTTAAGGAGCGTATATTGTCATCAATCCAGGGCTCAGATTTTAATTTAAGTTTTGAGGATCTAGTAGGAGCAACTGAGTCTAAAACTTCTGCACATGTGGAGTTAAACTTGGACAGGAGCTCAGCTGCACTCAAGTCACATTGGCTGACATTCACTGATTGAAAAGCATCACTAAAAGCTAGTGAAAAAGCTTTAGTAGTGTTTGAGGTGATTAAACGAGATTTACGCATGAGCTGGGTAACTTTAGGGGTATCAAAGACAGAAAGAACAGAGAACATAACAGTTTTATGATCAGAGAAAGCATTGTCAAGTACCTCAAGATCATTTAGAGAAAACCCATATGACAGCACAAGATCAAGTGTATGTCCCAGCTGATGAGTTGGGACATTCACATGCTGTTCTAGATCAAAAGCATTGAGCAGAGTAATAAATTCTTTTGCTAGTGTATCACCTGTACAGCATACATGAACATTAAAATCACCAAGAATCAACATTTTGTCATATTTCAGTGAAAAATCCCCTAGAAAATCTGCAAACTCGTTTAAAAAGTTTGTGTTATGCTTTGGAGGGCGGTATATCAAAGCAACCAGAAGTGAAAAGTTCAACTCCAACGTAAACAGCTGCAACTCAAAAGACCGATAGTCATTTGTCACAACTTGAACTGAGCGGCAAGAAAAAGTGTCTTTAAAAATAGAGATTAGGCCTCCACCACGACCAGACTTACGAGGGGAGTTAAAAAACGAGCAATTCGGGGGTAACAGTTCAGAGAGAGAGCTTTGGTCTCCAGAGGTAAGCCAAGACTCGGTGATAAATAAAAAATCCAAATCGCACGATAAAAAAAGATCATTAATAATAAAAGTCTTATTTACCACTGATCTGGCGTTTATCAGTCCCATCCTGAAACGAGGCGGATTATCAGAAAGCACATCAGACTGCCGTGCCCGGGAAAGTGAGCGAAGATGGTCCAAACACACTCCTCCACGATGAATTCGGGGTGTGCCGAAAACAGGGAGCGGAACATCTGCAACAGGAGTCAGTGCAACATTCCACCTGCCACCTGGATCCAGGGACCGCCAGCGAATAGAGAAATCGCCGACCACATTCTTCCAAGCGAGGTCCCGAAAATGCCGCGACTCGCACTGTCGAACCAGGTACTGTTTCAGCTTGACGGCAAAGCCACCTCGTCTACCACATTTCCTTCTGCGCTTCCTCGCTGGCAAGGAACATGGCCATCGGCGAAGATAGCCGGGTATCAGCGTCGTAAAAGGGGGTGAATGATGAGAGCTATATTGTTCTGAAGACCACAGCTCATTTGCACTAGGTTGTAAACTTAATAAAGTTGATTTGTCATAGACCAGTAGAGACAAACTGCACTGTGTAACATAAGAAATAAAACCCAATAAAAAGTACAAACTTAAAATAAAATTACGAGACCGACGGCAAGCCACAAGCACCGGCGCCATCGTCGCTGTTCACACTCATACACCATTGGTTGACGTCAAAACCCAACAGATGCGCCAACGTGTGCAATAGCCTGCACCTGTTGCTAGCCACCAGAGCGCAACCCCGACGCACATCTCCAAAGGGATGGCCCGACGAAACGATGTGTCATTGTAGGACAGGTATGTGGACAAGCTTTGACACAGCATATCAAATGTTGGTTTGCTCATCTTAAAATTTCAGACCCACTGCTCCTCATTTAAGCCCGCAACAATTTGCTCCCACCAGACCAGAGATCTCTCTCGTACCCACAAACTCCTCTGAATGGTGGAGGACACCATATATAAAGCATGCGATGACGGCCCTTTACCTCCTCCTTTGCCTCAAAATCATTTTAAAGTTGGCCGAACTTCACATATTTCGCAGAGCTAAAAGCAAGGCAATTTCTTCCATCGTGGCTGGTGTGGCACAGATGCTAGAACTCGCCGTAAATTGTATGGCAAGTGTAAACACATGAACAGATATGGGTAATGTGTAAACGGACAGGCAAAACAATCAGATATTGGCAACATATCAGAATTGGCCATCAAGATCTGACAGTGTAAACGGGGCCTATTTGGAGTAAATCGTAATCCACGTGTCTTTTTCCTGCTTACACGTACATGAGCCGTATCCCATCTGTGCCACATGGGAGAACAAAATCAGAATGGAGTCACTGGAGCATGCAGTTACAGTTTCCCAAAATTAAACTCTGATCTGAGAAATGTACCAAAGCCACTGAGAAAAACTAATCAAACTGTAAATTTAGGCTTTAATCAAAACAGCATTTTGTAGACGTCAATTCTAAACTAATGTCAATAGTACAGATAACGGCTGTATTTGCTGCTATTCTTTATAGTGTGTCCTGTGTGTTCACTTCACAAATATTAATGTTGTGTTGTAATTATTGTGCAAAGCTTAATACTGAACCACATATTGTGGAAAAAGTGAAGTGAACATTACTGGCAGTAGTACTGTTGAATAAATGTTTTGTTTTTATATATGATTAAAGGAAGACAACCAGACTTACAAAGTTACATGGTTCAGTACATTCATTTTCCTTCAGCTTAGTCCCTTTATTCATCAGGGGTCACCACAGTGGAATGATCCGCCAACTATTCCAGCATGGTTTTACACAGCAGATGCCCTTCCAGCTGCAACACAGTACTGGGAAACACCCAGACAAACACACACTCATACACTTGTAGGGCCTCGCACACGTAATACACAAATATGTAGTGCGTTAACTTTAAATTAGCTCAAAGGGAATATAACAGAACTTAAAGCGGCTCCAAAGAATCGACTCTCTTGAACTGAACAAACGACTCGTCCAGCGCTCGTTTGAACAGACAGGGCTGTTGACTCAAAAATGAATATTACTATTCGAACTAAAGTAAAACACTTTAATATTTAAGCAGGGTAACAAGATCTAGGTATAAGGCATTAGCTTAAAAGTATACACAGGCCACTTTCCTTTCAATACAAAAGAGACTTTATTGACTACAAACAAACTAACAAAACACACACACACACACACACATTCATACTGGTTGCAGACAAGGAGTAGAAGGAAAGAAGAGTTTAGGAGAGATGTGATGTAAAACCTAACCAAGCGAACCAAATAATCAATTCAACCTTTACTGTGTCTTAGACAGGGTTATCTATCATTTAACATGATTAGCAGATCATACACCAGTTCAGCAATGGATCTGGAGATGTACTTGCGTTCCTTAGTGATGTGGGGAAGTCCTTCTGTGGAGCTGGATTCCCAGTTCGCTGGTGGTTGGTTTGGTCGTTGAAGTGACGTCTCTGAGGCTGAAGTGAAGTCCAGTAGTTTAAGTTGGAGACGGCCAAACTGTTGTCGTATTGACGGGTTTCGCGACACAACTTAACTAGACTCTCGACGGAAAGAAAAGAAAGAAGAGTAAACGGGAGATGGGGAAGTTTGAGGCTGATCTCAACCCATCTTAATGTCCAAGTCCAGCTGGACTGGACCCGGAGAAGAGTTGTCCTGGAAGTGGAGCATCTCCACTTCTCAACAGCTGCTGCTGGTGCAACTCTGTCGGACTGGGCGACTGTACTCTGCTCGCCGCTGCTGCTGCTTCGCTTTTCTGCGGGTTTTATCACCCAATGTTTCCAGCCCCTAACAGAGCTGGATGAATAAGGCATTGTCCGTAGCACAAGGAGCTTTGGCGTGACTCACTCACATGAGCTATGGTGCTTAGACATATAGTTTTAAGCATACAGTACATTTATAATATGAACATGATACATTTTACATATCTATAATTAAAAAGAAATGAAAGAAAGGGAAAGGATTTCACTCATTCATCTCAAATAACATACACGTAATGGTACGTTTGTGATAACTCAAAGCATAATGGTTACCCATGATTAATGCATTCTTAACATATACAGGATTCAGGTGTCATACAAGAGCAACAACATTACACTTCATTAAAAGTCCGCTCTCATCGTTTTGAGGATGATCTGATGAACTTTAATGTTTGGTGATAGTTTTAAATTTCAGAGAGGATTTTGATTCTCTGTTTTGGAGCAAAGTCAGTCAATTTTCTGTCTTGCATGGGGGCTGGAAAACCCCATTTCCTGAGGTCAAACACAAGCTCTTTGTTAAGAAAATTGTGTTCTCGTGATCAGTTACCCGTTCGTCTTGAGTTAACTTGATCAGTATAGTGGGTCCGATGACACTTAACTGATGATGATGAACCAGTCATGGGGCCCATAGCCGCAGGGCTTCAGCTTAGTGCTCTGTACTGCAATAAATGCGGCCTGACCTTCTGATTTTGGTCAGAGACCAAAAATGGCTCTCGATCAAGGTGATTCTGATCACAGGTTTCGACTCAGTTATTGGTGTCTGCATTGAGTCCCCACACACTACAACCAAGTTAGTTTATCAATTCCCCTATAGCGCATGTGTTTAGACTGTGGGGGAAACCAGAGCACCCGGAGGAAACCCACGCCAACACGGGGAGAACATGCAAACTCCACACAGAAACACCAACTGACCCAGCTGAGACTCAAACCAGAGACCTGACTGCTGTGAGGCGATCGTGCTAACCACTGAGCCACCGGTTCAGTACATTAATAGAGAATCGTCTTTCTCCAAAACTCATTTAAAATGAATGTCTTTGTTAAACAATATAAAATAGTGTAAAAATAAGCAATCTGTTCTTTAAAATTGCATCAGTATTTATAAATTTCCTTGCAAAATAGAACAGTGTACACATTATATGTTGTATTGATATATCTTAATTTATTATAAGGCAGCTCCCTCAATGAAAAAAAATCTGTCAAACTTTGCAAATGAATAAACAGATATATACAGTTAAAAATCCCTTAACTTCACTATAGACCGAAAGCTTTATACTTAGCTACTTACAATACCAAACATAACCATTGTCTTGTTACGTGATGCTGGCATATTGACTGAAACAGAAAATAAGGAGAACTGTTTTCATTTATTAATACATTATTGATTTCAGGAAAAACAGCTGTATTTTATAGAAGATTTGGGAGGCTTTTAATTTATAATTTAATTTATATCAGTCCTGAAAAGGTTTAGCTGATACTGTGGTCTAATATCAGTCTGCCCTGCTGAAAAAACCAGCTTAAACCAGCCTAAGCTGGTTGGCTGGTTTTAGCTGGTCAACCAGCCTGGTTTTAGAGGGGTTTTGGCCATTTCCAGGCTTGTTTCCAGCCATTTCCAGCCTGGTCTTAGCTAATCAGGCTGGAAAATGACCAGCTTAAACCAGCTAAAACCAGCTTGGCCAGCCTGGTTTAAGCTGGACATAGCTGGTTTTGGCTGGTCAAGCTGGTCAACTCCCAGCCTGACCAGCTAAGACCAGGCTGGAAATGGCCAAAACCCCTCTAAAACCAGGCTGGTCGACCAGCTAAAACCAGCCTAGGCTGGTTTAAGCTGGATTTTTCAGCAGGGTGAGCTGAATCTGGCTTCTGATATCGAATAGTTTTATTTTAATAAAGATTTGAAGTCAAGAACAAAGAAGGTTCTGATAAGATTTGTGAGGCTCTTTATAATTTCCCATCAGACAGCCCTGAATAAGGTTTTGTTGACACTGTAGGAAAGTCTACTATAAGTCAGAGGTGATCCTCTTCCTACGTGCTTAGTTAAGACCTGTCTTCCATCACTGTCCACACTGATCTCTAACATTATTCACAAATCACTGGATTCTGGATCTGTACCATCTTCACTTAAAACTGCTGTAATCACCCCAGTACTAAAAAAACCTGGAGCTGATTCATCCAATTTGGCCAACTACAGACCAATTTCCAATTTGCCATTTGTCACAAAAATACTTGAAAAATGTGTTGCATCGCAAATCTATAACTATCTCTCTAATAACAATCTGTTTGAGCTCTTCCAGTCTGGCTTTCGTCCCAACCATAGCACTGAGACTGCTCTCGTCAGGATCACTAATGATTTATTACTGGCAGCAGACTCTGGTTTACTAACAATTCTTATTCTTCTGGACTTGAGAGCAGCCTTTGACACGGTTTCGCACGAGGTTCTTTTGAATAGGCTTGCCTCACTAGGGATCTCTGGCACCCCTCTTTTATGGTTTAAATCATATCTTGCAGAACGTACTCAGTTTGTCCAAATTAAAGATTTTAAGTCAAGATCTCCGATTGTCACTACTGGTGTCCCACAAGATTCTCTATTGGGTCCACTTCTGTTTATCATATATCTATTGCCTCTTGGTCACATTTTTAGAAAATACAACATACAATTTTACTGCTATGCTGACGACACTCAACTCTATCTGTCCACCAAGCCCTCCAGTGCTTTTCTTCCCTCCGCTTTGAGCAGATGTTTAGCTGAAATAAAAATCTGGCTTTCAGCTAACTTTTTAAAATTAAATAGTGACAAAACTGAAGCCCTTCTTATCGGGACTAAACGTGTTTTAAATAAAGTTGATGATTTTACTATAGAAATTGATAATAGCACAATTCTTCCCTCTGTGCAGGTAAAGAGTCTGGGTGTCATCTTGGATAGCACACTCTCATTTGAAGGTCACATCAATAATATTACGCGTACTGCATATTTCCACCTGCGTAATATCACTCGTCTCCGCCCTTCTCTCACAACCAACAACACAGCAATTCTCATCCATGCATTAGTTACATCACGTCTTGACTACTGTAATGCACTTCTTTCTGGGCTTCCTTCTAAACTTCTCCATAAACTCCAACTGGTTCAGAACCATGCAGCTCGTGTCATCTCTAGGACTCCATCTCACGAGCATGTCACACCACTTCTTTATCAGCTTCACTGGCTTCCAATAAAGTTTCGTATTGATTTTAAAATATTACTTCTAACTTTCAAGGCACTTCATAATCTTGCTCCTCACTATCTCACCGAACTTCTCCATATTTATACCCCTTCTCGTACTCTTAGATCTGCCAACTCTTTCTCCCTGGTACCACCTCGCACTAGATTAAGCACAATGGGAGACAGATCTTTTAGCTCTATGGCTCCTCGGCTATGGAACTCACTTCCCCTTGATCTAAGGAGCAGTGATAGTCTCGGCACATTTAAATCTCGTCTTAAGACCCATCTTTTTAAGCAGGCTTTCTTTTAAAAAAAAATTTTTATCATGTTATTTTATATTTGCGAAGTGTGTTTTCTGGTTAATGTTTTATTACTTTTTCATTTGTACTAGCATGTTGATGCTCATTGTAAGGCGACCTTGGGTGTCTAAAAAGGCGCCATTTACAAATAAAATGAAAATGAATTAGAGGTGATCTGGCCTGTGATGTCTGATTTTAATAATTTATCTTCTTTTAATCAGGGCTAAACGTGTTTTGTGTAAGGTTTAAAGGGCTGTTAATTTATATTTTCAGATGCCCATGAGAAGTGTTTAGTTGACATCGTGGGAGTGTGTGCAATCTAAGGTGTAGCTGGCTTGTGAAATCACTTCATTTTATTATTATACCTTTTTGAATACAGTGATAAAGCATAATTGTTTATGAGGTTTAATCTTGAATTTCCGGTTATTTAGTTGCATTCATTTGTTTTTTCATTATTATTTTATCATCAGTCAGTGAGAGACGCTGATGTATCATCACAAACATGCGTTAGCAGCAACAGTATTTCTGTGCAGTTCAGTTCTTTGGCGCTCCACCGTAATAAGCGGTGTATGAGCGACCGCCAAAATACCTTGACGGCTAGAATGACTTGTCAGCTGGCCTGACCGCAGTTGGTCATTAGACTGCTTTTCCAAAACAAGAAGAGGGAGAAAATCACAAGACATCAAATTCAGAACATACACTTAGGAGATGTGTGGCTTTTGGCCTATTACTTTTCTGTATTGCTCCAGGACTAATTTCATATATTTACAAACGGTTTAATGCAGTACAACTTTTTACATTACTTAAGCATCGATAACTTTTTATTTTATTTTGAGCATTATACACTCTAGATGATGGCTAATAAAGCCCAGAGTGTCTTCTTTCCAAAAATACATGAACTGTGAAAGTAGCCCAAATCATTCAGCAACTGTTAATGTTTTAGTTTGGGAAAGTCATATAGCCTCGGAAAACTTTACAACTTTACAGAAATGTCATTTTGCATGCTTCAATTTGAAATATAAACTCATGAAACACTTGGCTTTCACGTCATGTTTCTTTATAGGACATTACATTAATGTTTTCCTGTGTTTGTGTAGCAGATCTCAATCTGCACATATAAGAGATCACACTGGATGCTTTCTTCTTGGTTTCACGCTCACAATGTAATCACGAGTGGAGGAGAAACTGTAATGCGTCTTGCCTTGTCAGCGTCTGAACTTGGACTCAAGTTAACTGTCAGGGTTGCCAGATTGGAAATGTCAAACTATCGTACCAGAACCTTAAAATTATCGTATTTGGAGGAAAATTATCGTACACGAGTCAAACGGAAAGTATGCAGCTATTATGTAAACAAATAGCGTTTTGACACAACGTGCAAATGACCACAAAGTGTAAAAAAAACTAGACGTACCTTAGTGGGCAGCTTCAAACTCCACCTCCGAGTCGCTGTCATCGGATACCTGCGTGTTGCCAGATGTTGTAGGATTCATTTTGCGATACAAATTGGATGCCGTCATGGACCTCAACATAGTGCTGGTTGGTTTGAAAGCAGTGCACCCTCCTGAATTTTTAATACACTCTGAGGTGTGCACGAGCCCATTCAGGGTATCCGTAATGAGCCGATTTCGTGGCTTTGTTTTGATAAGATTCACTTTGGAAAACACACGTTCACATGAGGCATTTGAGTGGGGGAAAACGAGAACATCAAGGGCAAACTCTCCCAATTCACTGAACACCGTTGCACCCTCAAAATCCTTTAATGTAGAAATATGGTGCCAGAATTCATCAACATCCATTGCCTTTGTATCTTCGCTTAGGCCCACTAGTGGCAATCGCCTCCACTGGTCATCGATGATTTGTAGACGGTCTGCGTCTGTCTTGTCAATCAACTGTGGCACTTGTTGCGTGAGGGGAAGCAAAGACGGATACTCTGAGCGTGCCTTGGCATCAGTTGCGATAGCAGGGGAGAGGCATGCGATTTGGGTTAAGAGGGCATCGTCAAAGTCAAATTGTTTCCTGATTTCTCCGCAGGCAACTCTGAGAAAATTCTGACAGCGAACATAAAAATCTGTCAAAATGGCTACTGGAATGTTAGCCTGCTTGGCATGCTGCATCACTTTAACACCCAAGTACAGTGTGTTTAATCTGAGCTTTGGGCCGTCGTTTATGTCGATCTGATTCAAAGGAGTGTGCAGAACATAGTCTCTGTCCATGAAAGCGAGGAGGAGATCTTTGTAGGTTTCACAGACCTTGTTCTACAATGAATCACCACCTTTTTACTTTGAAAATATTGATTAAGGTCTGTGTATTTAGGCAACGCCCACTCTAGGAAATAGTAGTACAGGTGAAGAGACTCATCATTAAGGGAGTGAAAAATGTTCTCCGCTGCGGTCAATCTGGCCTCGAGCCACTGGTCAGTGAAAAAAAGACGGAGAGCATTCCACTGGGCGGACACACGTTTCACAACTTCGCTCAATGACAGCCATCTAGTCTGGGAGGGCTTCAGTATTTTGTGGGGCTCAACATGGCAGAAGTCTTGAAATTCTCTGAGCTGTGCGACACGTTTTGCACTGTTTTTGAAATATCCATATATGTCTTCGCACCTGCGAGGAAGCTGCTTGCATGCTTCACTTGCACAGAGATGCAACGAGTGGCAAACGCACCGCTGCACTGTGATGCCTGGCAGATCCTTTCTAAGGCGACTGGAGATGGAATTATTTTTTCCCATCATTGTATTGCAACCATCCGAACCAAATCCCACTATGTTTTCAATCGGTACCTCTGCAGCGGTGAATGACTTCATCGTCTCGTTGTAAAGTCTTTCTGCAGTGGCTCCCTCAGCGGCCAACTGTCCGTCTTTGTCTGAATAGATCTGTACCAGTTTCCAGAAATGGGTCTGAATCTTATTTATGCCTTTGTCGAAAAAACGAACAACGACACAAAGCGTTTTTACATTCCCGATGTCTGTTGACTCGTCAATCAAAACACTGAATTTTTTCTTTTTTAGAATTTCGGTTAGACTCTCACCCCTGGTTTCACAAACAAGGTTTAAGGCTAGTCAAGATTAAATTGCATGTTTGAGCTGTCTCAACTGAAAATAACTTGCAGTGAGATGTCTTAAAATATATCAGTGTCATTTTTTGTCAACAGGTGCACACTAGTAATGTATTTTTCTAAGGCTGTTTTTAAAAATGTGGCTTAAATAGCCTAATTTAACTAAGGTCTAGTCTTGGCTTAAGCTAAGCCCTGTTTGTAAAACTGGGCCTCAAAGTAACAGTCGCCAATGACATGCTTGGTTATAACCGTTGTCTTTGTGCGACCAAGGCACATGTGCTGAGCGGTTTTCGAATCTTTAAATATATCTTTCAAGACACCAACCAAATGATCTGAGGTCCGTAGTGCTATGTTGTGCTCTGCCATAAACCCTGTTAACTGTATCTCTGCATTTTTCACTGCTGTATCCATCTCACTCTCCGAAGGTTTCTGCAGCAAGTGGGCCATGGACCTTTGAGCTGGGACAAGATTTTTCTTTTTTGTCCTGATGTTTCTTTGACTTTTCGTGATTTTTTAAAACAGTGATCTCAGCCACCATGTGCACATTACAACACCGGCAGAAGGCCTTGCTGTCATTGCCAAAAACAGGCCTTAGCCATCCTGCAAACTCGGATCCTTTTCCCAGTCACTTCTGTACCTTTGCTGTGGGTGCTTACTTTTAGGCTGCTCCACAGACTCTGCCTTCATCTTCGCCTCTCCCCTGTCCTGCTCATCTTTCTTTC
This sequence comes from Danio kyathit, assembly GCA_903798195.1. Lineage (NCBI taxonomy): Eukaryota > Metazoa > Chordata > Actinopteri > Cypriniformes > Danionidae > Danio > Danio kyathit. The sequence goes on from CAIGQS010000068.1 coordinate 1,799,370, forward strand.
CAGCACTCATTTTTTAAACTTTATTGTTTTGCCTAAACGACCGACCTCAACCTGAAAACTACTGCACGGCGCGCGCGGCAGGAAAAGACCCATTCTCCACGTTGATTGGCTGAGAAGATGTGACGTAACTTCAAGCTCTCCTCACAGACAGCAGACAAAAGATGCAGCAAGATCAATAAGTATAGAAGCCCTAAGATTAAAATGAAATTCATTTTAAATGCCCAAAATTCTGAAATTATCGTACATTATAGGATTTTTTTCATTATTGATCGTACATCGTACAGAGGTCAAAATTATCGTACAAATACGATAATTATCGTACGTCTGGCAACGCTGTTAACTGTACAACATTGTATTATATCAATGGTGAAAAACACGTGTATTTGTTTAAATAAAATAAAAATAAAGTTGTGTTGTTCTTTACACATGTACTCAAAATGACACAAATTTATATTCTCAAAAACACAGCATATACTGTTCTCAGGCATATGCATAATGCAATACAACATGAAATAAGAGCACAATTCAGATGTAGAATGTAAATTATAATTTGAGAACTGAAATTAAACCAATTTAAATTGACTCACATGAATATTTTATAGTTTGACTTATAAGCATGCATGAAACATATGAGACACTTAATCAGGAAAATTCTCCACTAGTGATGGGAAGTTCAGATCATTTTACTGACTCGGATCTTTGAGTCTCGTTCATCGAGATGAACGAATCGTTTTTTGAGTCATTTCGTTCAATTTGCCAATATATTATTAAACTGTTACGAATTGCTTCCAAACACATCTACAGCTGGCACAAGGTTGATCACAAGTCATAAACAGAATGCTGTAAGAGGGAGAAAATAATCATTCATGGTTTACCTGCTCTTTTGTCTATGAAGATATTTTTTGCCTTTTTGCTCAGCTCACCTCTTCACGTCTTCAGATTTCAGTGGTTCGTTCACGTCACACTGACAGTCACATAAACTCTCAACTAATCTCACAGTCTGAGCCGAAAGGAGCCATGATTAGTTCACCTTTCGAGTCTTCTGCTTTTTGAGTCATTCGTTCATCACGTGACAGCATGTAAAGAGAGATGACTTAACCCGAGGACTCGAGAAATGAACAGATCAAATCTCTTTCCGGCTCTAAATGCATACGATTGGCTAGGCTTTACTCTTTCATGTGATGAACGAATGACTCAAACCCAATAGAGGGCTCGAAAAATGAACTAATCTTGTCCCGCACTACACAACGTGCGCATGCGCGAAATGAATGAATCACTTAGTTCATTCGAGTCATTTGTTCTTTTCTCACATAACGTGAAAGAAAGCATAAGAGATGAGTTATTAAATAAATCAAATTGTCTTTGTGAAGCGTTTTGTAACATGATGCTGCAGGCATTAGAAACATAAACACTGTTTAATTGTTGTTTATTGTATTATTATTTTTACCAGAAAAGCTTTATAACAAAACAGATTACTTTAAAATCACAATAATAAAAACAAACAAAAGAAAAAAAAATAGTGCACATCAAGCTAAGCTTTTTAATAAATAAAAACAAGTAAGCTTTAAATTAAATAACACGTTTGTGCCATAAAAGCTTTATATCAAATACGGCAACTATGACCAATAGAACTCATTTATGAAACAGCAATTTAAGCGAAAAATAAATTCAAATAAAAACTACAAAAGCCACAGAGCCTAATGAGCTTAACTAATTGACTAGAATATTAAAACAGCAGTGTACAACAAGCTTGGCTTTTTAAAATAATTAGAATTAAATAAGCTTTGAAACAACACTCTGTGGCTTTACTTGTTGGCTTAAGGCATGTTAGCATTCAAAAACACAACCCGAAGTTTCAATTGGCTGAGTCTGTTTCTTCTCTCAGAGGATTTGAAGAGCTTCTTTTATCAGTACTTCTGCACTTCTGCTAAATAAGTAAATGTAAATGCAATCTTTTTACAAATATTAGACCAATACATAAAGTTTGAATAGAAAAACATTATTAAACTAAAAAAGGGGGTACAAATGAACAAATTGCAAATCACTTGTAATTGTAGAATTTGATTAATGTATCATATAGCCTAGCTTAGTGTTTGTTTTCTGATAGCAAGGCAGTGAATAGACATTTTAAAATCATGGGTCCATTTATTTGTAAAATAACAAAAAATAAAACCACATATCCACCAGAAAAAGTAACAACAACTTAGTGACAATAGGACAGAAGAAAATGCTTTTTAGGTACACATTGTTTGATGATTTTATGAAGTCTAAAATATGATCCATGATGCAACAAAAATTCAGTTTTACATGAGTATTACTGACTGAGGTTCTCATTGCAGTGTAGAGTGGAGCTACAGTTTAAGATCAGAAACGCACATAATAATAATATTATAATAATTATGATTACTGTAGTGTCAAGTCAAGTAAGAAAGATGAATGACTCAAACTCGATGGAGGACTCGAGTCATGAACGGATCAAATCTCTTTCCGGCTCTAAACGCAATTCATTGGCTTCTGCCTTTCCGTGATGAACGACTCAAAAGACTTGAAAAATGAACGATACCTGCACAAATGTGCGCACGCGCAGATGAACGAATCACTCCCTGAGAGGACTCGTAGTTCCCGAGTCATATTGAAGAACGAATCGTTCAAGAACGACCCATCACTACTCTCCACTCTTTCTTCTTGAAACCACCCATTGATTAGCTTCCCATGCACAATATAAATACACACAAACCTCTTAATTCTCTCAAATTTAAAAACAGTGACTGAATAAAAAACAATCCTACACATATTTGGTGTAACATTATTTGAACTTTAGTCGAATCAACCATGTTAAACATACCAATTTAATCACGAGTGGAGGAGAAACTTTGCACACGTCTTCCACTGTCAGCGCCCAAACTTGGACTGAGGCTGACGCAACGCCCGCACGCTCCATAGATATATACACTAGATATCACATATGGACCCTGAGCATGCGTCAATAGCGCCGCCACATTGGTACAGTGCTCCCAGGACAAACGTCATTCAACCGCACTAGTCAAGACAGTGTGCCACTGTGAAGATGCTGGACTTTAGCGCTGTGTACGGGTGTAGTAACGAGCAAACAAAGAAAACAAAGCTCAAAGTCATCCTATTTCATAGGTAAGGTTTCGTTTTTTATGTTTTTGTATGTTATGAATTTTTGTGCTTAACAAGTAACACTATTGATGATAATACAGACACTTACTGCAGTGACCACAAGGCACAAGGCGCACTCTCCATGAACAAAGCGTGCAACACTGATTACGGTCCCACTTGAACAAAACACTACGATTAAAGTTCCTACACCCATTAAACCAGGTAGGTATATAATACAAATGAATAGTTTTTTTAGTATTGGGAAGTTTATTAAAGAATATATGAATTAAAATTAACATTTCTCTTCCCTACTGGCTGCATTTACATATGGAAACAAATATTGAACTATACAATTTGGTTTTCCTCATGACTTGATAATGTATAACTTTTTATATTTTGAGCATGAAACTTCTTTTACCACGGTAAAGCTCAAAGTGTCTTCTTTCCAATGATATTACATTGGTGTTTGTAGCTTACTGGAGTCAGGAACTGTTACTATTTAAAGTTAGGTGCTGCTAACAGGTTAAGGGCGATGGTTTGCTAGACCTGCAAAACGCTTTCAATACAGTCAGTCACAGGATACTGCTTTCAAAAGTAAAAGCAATAATAATTATTATTATTATTATTAAAAATATTTATTATTAAAATAATAATGATAATAATTAATTTTAAAAGTAAAAGCAATGGGTTTTTGGTAATATGGCTGTAAATGGATAAAGTCTGGCAGTGGTTTCCTGTCAGAGAGAGACACTGCAGCGCTGCTGAGGATTGTGGGTGTTTACAGCGGTTTGACTGATAAATATGAGTTTGTAGCTAAATTGTTAGCGGTGCCAAACAGCATTTCCTGTCGTTTACGTCGTCACTACAACATAACTGTTAACGCTAGACACTGCATGTAGTTGATCAATTTGATTAATTTTAAGGGTGTGTGCGCATGGTGAATGCAGGTGGAAACCCTTGTGATCTCACTAGCCCTCAAATTCATTCGCTGTAGGCTTTGCTAAGCTAACTCTGTAAAAGCTAATGTCTCCCTTTGCATTAAACATTGAGGCTATTCAAATCAGAGATGTTGTTTTTGTTCACACAGCTGCATTACACATCCACTAAAGTTTAACATATGATAAATCGCAGTGGACCAAGTTTTTATCACTCAAACGGTTTAAAAGGCAATTAACAAGCCAAGGTAATTAGACTTAATACACAGCTTCAAATAGGCACATAATACTTAAAGACATTTATCTTATTTAAAGAAATCTTAACATGTAATATGAGCTTACTGCACTGCAGACAAGTTAACAGGTTTCTGCATCTTCTTAAATGATTTGTTTATTATTCATATTTTAGTGGTTCTTTTTTTTAAGGTAATATTCAGCGAACACCCCCCCCCCCCTTTATTTTATTTTTTATTTTTTTTAAAGAAAGAAAAACAAAAATAATAAAACAGGAGCATTACGACCTGGCTTAAATCATAAGATAAAGAGAACACTTAAATAGGCCTCAAAGAAATGTTTTTAAACTGAACCAATAATGCGTGGAGTGAAAAGAAAAGTTAATCTAAGAACTGTTGTAAATGGGGATTTAGAGAGTTAAAACAAAACAAGATGTGAAGAAGCCTCTCTTCAAAGAGGAACAACAAACAACCGAGAGAATGAGAGAGAGAAGAGCTGAAGACCTGAGCCGCCACTTAAATAGTGTCACAAGTGCAGCTCATGATCAGCACTGGAGTCCCGCCCATCAAGGAGGAGCCAATGGCTGCGTTCGAAACAGCATACTCAATGAGCAGGAACTCGCTTAACCCGTGCTGAAAGAGTAGGTACTTTACAGTAGTGATGTGCGATACCACTGGTTTCCTTTCCGATCCGATACCAAGTAAAATGAAGGTGAGTATCGGCAATACCAATCCGATACCGATACTTTGCCCAAAAATTACTGTTTGGGAAATTAAAGTAACAAGTAGTGTACTTAAAAGTGTCACTTCATACTGAATACGAGGCATATCACGGGTTAATATTGTTTATTGATGAAAAATTATCATAAAAAAAAAGAGGCAACTTACATATTTATTGACAGCATCTGAGCATGTATATCTTAAAACGCCTGCCTGGACATCTTAACATAAAACAATAAACATTCACACTTTTTAACATTTTTTTATTATAATTAGCTCAGGGACACATTTTACTCCAAGCTGAACTATTGCAGACATTTTGGTCATTTAATTATTTCATTATTTATTTTATAACCAAAGTTCTAAAACAAATTTGTTCTAAGAATTCAGGGAACTGCCGTTGTTTTATCATTGTCACAAAAATCCAAACCCCCAAAATACAGCCACATCGCCACATTTTCTCCCTCTGTACCTGGATAGTGCCTGCCTGCTGCACCTAAGGACTCTGAAAGTGACGTCTGTCTCGCCCTAGCAGCACCTGTGCCTCTCCTTTCCTCCTCTTCTGACCGCCTAGTCATGCCGTTGTCATATTCTGTCTTATGATTTATATGTAGATGTTTGATTAGGTTAAACATTAAACCGCATCGTTTGAGTTCATGGAAGTGAAGTAGCTCCACATAACTTCGCTTGCGGTCACCCATATATCCAATGACAGCGTGACTGAACAACATGTGCCAGTGGACTGAGTGGCTAGCTAACGTGCTCTGCAGTTGTAAAGTGCCATATTACGCACATGACTTGACAGGCGGAAGAACAAGTAGTTCAGACTGAATTGGCATTATTCAGATTAACTAGGGTAATTGTGGTTACTTTCCGCTGTATTTCTATTTTCAATAAACTACATATTTGCTCCAAATGACTGAAATATCGATATTTTGATCAGATAATTGATTATAGAACATACAAAGCTGGTATCGAAGATATCGATATTTTAGTATCAGTCCGCACATCACTACTTTACAGCAAAATCTGGATATTTAAGGATGAACAAGATCATAGGTCATCCACCATGTTTGGGTTAGGTTTAAGAAATTGCAGGTTAAATGAAGCTTAGTTTAAATCAGGGGTACACAAACTTTTTCTTAAGAAGGGCCAAAAACCAAAGTTGATCGAGGCTAGTGGGCTGAAGGTAATATAGGTGCCATGGCTAATTTGCTAATTTATTTAGTAATATAAAAAAGACTAGAAAACATTGCTCTATATGAACTCATTACACTAGTTTTAGCCTTGATTTGCTCACCGATGTCTTCTGCACAGTCCTCTATCTGTCGAGAGACAGTATTTACATCTTTAAAATCAGATTCATTTACAACATTTAAACTAAACATTTAATTTGTTTGCTTATTTTGTAGCTGTTACATCCCTTCAGTTATCTTTTAATAGTCAAGGAGGAATGAAAACATTAAGCCAGCTGTAATTATTGCTGCCATTTACAACAGATGAGTAACAACAACACATGAAAGTGCTGTTTAAGTGAACTTACTGATTATAAACAAGCTGAGTATTTTTAAATGTTCATGGAGAAATAAAGTTTCACACTAAAGTAGTTAGAAATAAGACGATTTCACACAAATCAACAATACACCAAGTTTAACAGACATAAGGAGGACAAAGGGAAGGGACTGTGCTAATCAAAACAAAAGAATAAAACAAAAATCAACTAACCACCCCATTAAACTCTTGCCCTACAACTACAAAATAAAACAAAGTCAACCTTCAACATCCGAGACGTCGTATCTTACCTACTCTCTCTCTCCAAAGCAAACCTTACAAGTGTGGCACAAGTCCGTAAGCTAGTGTGTATAAGTAAAGGAACGCTGCGTGTGGGCCATGTACATCACGTGACAGAGCTTACCTATTCCCTCTCCTCCGTCTAGAATAATACACAGATATGATGTTCACACTCCAGTTCTCAAGAGTTTCAAACAAAAACGTTTCAGTATTTACATGGCAAACAAAGCACAGCAGCAAAAGTTACTCAAACAACGATGGATCAAAGCAAAAGGTGAAGAAACACACAGAAAACAAAATGTCAAACACAGCTCAAGTTCACAGCAAATGTGGCGATCCTGAACTGATGCGGCGTTTTCCTTATATGGCTGATTCCATGAAAATGTCAACCTTATCATGAAAAAATAAACTTTTGACCAAAATAACAAAACCAATTTAATTTTGCTCATTAAGGTCTGTATTTTATTGTAATGATGTGCTCTTGTCGAATTTTTAAGGAAATTGCTTTGTTTATCCATGAAATATGAGGATTGTGCCAACTGGAAATTTCTGTTTCATCAAACCACATTGCATGCTTTCAAAACAGAGGTTAAAGACAGACTTTTTCCATGTTTATTTTAACAGTAAGCATTCTGCAGAAGGATTGGGGTCTGTAGTATAAATAATTACCCTCACTTTTTCATGACATCGCTGTCTTTTTAATTTATGAGCTACATATTTAAGACATCACGCAGCTTCGATCACGTGTCACGTCCGTAACGATTTAATGAAAAAGTTTATATTGTGTAATAAATATTAGCACAAATAAAATGAAACTATACATACAAAGCCAAAATATGTCCATGCTAATTATGATTAACAATTCATCTCAGGTCTTTGTTCTAAACAACCATAATTTTGCGTTACGGACGTGATCATTTTGAACTCCCTATTATGAGCAAATGACTATAGTGCATATTTGTTCATTATGATGCTGCATTACAATTACTGACTTACATTACATAATATGTTATATCAAGAACTGAACATTTCAGTTAAACAAACCACTTTAGTAACATTTCAGAAATAAAGGTTTAATAAAGAGAACATAACGATTTATAAATATGTTACATATTGCCATAATCTTGGTGTTTTGGTGCTGCAGCATAGCGGACCTTGTGTTGAAGCACTTCTTGTTTATTTGGTAGATAACTGACTATCAAATAATACATCAAATAATTAAGATACAATTTATATCAAACAAAATTCATTTCAAGAAGATATTTTTTCCAAGAGAAATATGTGAAATGTATATTTTTGTTTGTCCCTGTCAATATAAAAAAACAGGGGGTTCAACACAAATCATGTCACGGATAAGTGCGAAAAAGCAAATGCAAACATGAAATAAAAGATTTCGTACCTGAACACTTCACGCAGAAGCGACCTGCGGAAGCCCAACGCAATCTCCCATAATGTTAAATCTGCTAATTATTTCTGCACACTTGCACGAGGCTCTCTCAGATTTAAGGCTCGCTTAATATCCTCTTAATATATCTTCAGTCCAGCGCTCACGCTACAATAACCTCCATGCATTTGGTCTTTTTTCCACTGCTCAAAATCCACACACATTTAAAAGAGCGGTGTTTGTGGTTCATGCGCGGGTCACGCTGCAGGCACATGCACACGCTCCAGCGGAGTTTTCGTTTCATGCAAAGCATAATATGTTTTTATTTTATTTATTAAATAACTATTTATAAACATAAATTATTAAAGCGACACTTCATTTTCCAAGCACTTTTCAAACCTTGAAAATTTCAATTAAAACATTTTTAAAGATTTCCAGCACCCGGCAATGAGTGCTTATTAAAATCATATTACAGACGGCAAAATAAAAATAAAATCTTGATATTGATCTAAGCTTTAACTACATTATAGGAGTATATATTTGTTAGAAAATCGATAGGATCAGCTTTAAATATTTCATTCAATATTTTTACACAATCGGTTATAAACTAGCCTATAAAAGATAAACATTATATATCGTACACGCCAATAACCAATGGCTATTTTTTCTATTCTTGTTTAACATAGCCTACACAAAACTTTTCTTCTTTGGACTTTTTGCAACCTGACATGACTGTCGACGAGAAAACGAAAGCAAGCACATAGAGTGGACAAATTAAACTATTTATTCCATCGACTAACACATTAACTAGAATTGACTTTGTAATCAAATATAATATTGCCATAACTGTAACAACTAGATGTTGATACCATTCTCCACGCAGCACGGTCTTACGCACTTACAATCCAGCAATGATTCAAGTTCGTCTGGAAACACTGACATCAGGAGCTCGATAAACATATTATAGCTGAAAATGTTTATTAGCAATTCTGTATCATTCATAATAATAAAAAAAGCACCATGTTAGCATGCAGCATTGTTTCCGAATTGAGTTTTGAACATTTGAATGCGCGTTAACCTTTAACAACACATGCCCTAATATGAATTAAATATAACAAGGTGATATCTATTTAAGTTTGATTAATTGTGCAACCTTACCATTCAGATGTCTCAGAGGTCAGTTTGTTGGTTTACATGCCCGACAGATATCCACACATAGGTCTTTGTTAAAGTTTTGATAGCATTTGTCTGATTTTCATAATGTGTCAACTGGCAATTTTAGAGCAGTCACGCCCGTGATGAAGAGAAGTCACGTCCGTAACAACAGTTTTGACAAAAATGAAAAACTAAATAAAACAAATTATATATGTTCCATGCAGAGCCAACCCTTGTCCTTTTGACTGTTATAATATTTTTTGGCTTCTGCATTTTTATTCACAGAATTTCCACAAAGTATGTCAACTCACAAAAACGCATGTCTTTTTTTGTCACGTCTGTAACGCATTCATTTTGCAGTCATTTTAAATATAAAACACATGAATAGACATATATAAACAGAAATATATATATATGTTCTCTCCCCCCCCCCCAGCATCCGTCATCCTGCTCCAAAGAGGAAGAGAGAGAGAGAGGTCTCCATGACCTATGACCTGGTTTTGTGGGTCTCCTGGAAACAGAGTTAAAATAAACAGACAAAGAAAGAGACAAGGACCCTGCACATTCTTACACAAGGCAATCTGTTCAACTTATTCATTAGTTAAAATCATTGCAAAGTTAAATACTCATTCAAATAATCAATTAATTATCTTTGATGAAAATAATGAGAAATATGATGATGAGGAAAAGATAATCATCCACGCTGAGAAGGTTGGGATGGGATGGTAGAAATCCAGGCCCTTCAATAGTATGAGCAGGGATACAATCAGCCAGCGCAGTCGTCTTTGAATTTCTCAGAAAGATTAAACACAATCAATTTCAACTTCAAAATAAATAAACAACTGATTCTCTTTTTTTTTTTTTTTTTCACCAAATGTTTCACCTCAAATTTTAGATTATTGTATTTTAGATAATTATGTGTTATTTTAGATTAAAACCCTATTTAGTTCGGTTTTAGATTTAGTTTGGGTTATTTTTCTTCTTTTCTTAATCTCTTTGTAATTCAGACTCATTCACAGCCACACAAAACATTCTACAATGCAAATAACATTCTTTTTGGAAAGACAACTATAATTCACATTACAACTTTTGTTGTGAATTGACCTCAGTCCTGGAATTTGAGTTCAGAAAATACCTCCAATCCTCAGAGTTTCAAACAAAAGTAATCACCATCAGCCAAAAAAAGAGGATGAGAATCCAGAAAACGAAAGAGTTCAAAGTTCAAAGTCTATGGGTGGCTCACCATCATCCTCTTCTGTCAGCACGACTTGATACCCGAAATGTTCAGCAGAAATGAATACACAGAATAACATCTTAAAAGCTTATATAACTCAAGCCAAACCTTCACTATTTACAATACAAATCATACTTCATGTGCACTGAACATAATATTACACATACATAGGAAATGGCACACAATGGAAATGTTACACATGAAATTAAACCTTTAACTCACCGATTCCTCTGAATTATTATTAGGTTAATACATAGAGGTAAAGTTGGTTTTATATTCGCACATTTGTTCATTTAGAAGTCTCTATATTTTTACCATGTTACTTTGAATATTCAATCGGAATTCGCAAGGAAGTATGACTTTAAAACAACATTAACACTGCCTAATGAACTGTAAACAATGCTGTACTTTGATAGTCATTGGCTGCTAATATGATTTCCATATTTAGAATTTGCAAAGAATACATTTCTGAAATTATATTATTAAGGAGAATGTCTGAATATCCGAATATGAAACCAACTTTACCTCTATGGTTAATACACCATGAACTCCCAACTCCAACGTCGGATCATCTAGGTCCTTTACCAGGTAAGTGTAATCTCTTAGCTCAAACTTTTGACTTTTAGTTGTGAATAACTAATAAATCATCTGTGTATGTTAAGTTATTTTACTTTTTTTGTTTGTTTAAATAACGAGTCTTTTCCTCTAAATCTCTTAGCTCTTCACACTCGTGTGTGTTCGCTTTTTTTCTCTCCTTTCAGTTTTTCCCACAACTCCGGTGGGCGGAGCCAGCGTCGTTCTGAAAACTACCCATTAGGCAATTTTTACCTGCAGTGCTGACTCCTTCAATTGGATAATTTTTGCTGCAGTAATTTGCATATCACTTACATGCTTAAAGGAATTAAAGGCATATCTCTCTCATTATCAGTGTCTGACATGTATGAAATATACATCATAGACATGTAATAATTTTTTTTCCCTTATACTACTAATTTTAATTTGAGTCCTGGTTACATGAGTAACTCACAGAAACAAAAAGGTAAGTTGCACAACGTATTTCTGTATTATACACACACAACACACACACACACATACACAAGAACAATAAAATAAACACTAACAATGTACCCCGGGTGGAACATCTATAGCAAGACAGGACATGGTGAAAGAGGTAATGCAAAGTTTATTTAAAATAAGACAATATGGACTTTTTGTGAGCTTCTTGTGGGTTCCTGGTCACATGGGAGTAGTGGGCAATGAAGAGGCAGAAACTCGCAAAACAAGCATAACAACATACTCAAATAGAATTTTAAATAACAATAAGTAAGTCAGAGGTGAAAAGCATGATTGCAAAGGAAATGGGTAGGAAATGGCAGAGGGAGTGGGATAATGGAGATAAAGGAAGACATATGCATTGTATTCAAGGATGTGTGGGTAGTATTAGAAATAAGTTAGGTAATAGAAGGAATGATGTGGTGATAACTAGGTTGCGTGTTGGTCATTGTTTGCTAAATCAGTATAGGTACAGAATAGGAAAGCATGAGACCGGCTGCTGTGATAAATGTGGGAAAACAGAAACAATAGAACATGTAATTACAGAATGTGTTGCATATGAAAAACAGAGATGCCAATTAGTACAAGTCTTAAAATTATACGGGATAAATAATCTGTCACTTCAGACCTTATTAGGAAATGGTTCTAATCAAGTTAAAATAATACTGCAATTAATTAATTACTTAAAAGAAACAAAACTGATTAATAGAATTTAAGAATGGTTAAGCAAAATAAAGGAATTGTAAATGTATTCAGGTATTAAAATTTATTTTATTATACTTTTTTTTCCCCCTTCCCTCTATCTCCTCTTCTCCTTCCTGTCATCTCTTCCCTCTGGTATGTCTTTTGATCTCATGCTTTTACTACATTATGCGCTCCACACTCCTATCCAGTAGGTGGTGGGAATGCACCATGTAAGTTGGTCTGCCAACCGCCATTAACCCTACAAGAAGAAGATGTACCCCGGGTGCACCCTTTATATATTGAAATTGTCAAATTCACAGTTAAATCAATATGAATAGTAAAAGTTCAAATGGACAATGGACAAGTTCAAATGTTTTCCAAACAATATCAAGTTTAAATTCCAGTACGAAACAAAGTAAATAAATGAATTACTTCTTTACTTCTGATGAGAAACAGTCTTTAGGATTAAATCCTCTTAGGTTGCTTTCACACCTAGACTTTTGTTCCGGGCAAAAGGCTTGTTCAGGGCAATCGCGCTTGGATCCGCGCCAAAGCAATCGCTCCGAGACCGCCTGAATGAGGTGGTCTCGGCTCGATTGTAGTGAGAAAGCGATACGATCCGAGCCCGGCTATATCACAGTGTTTCATGGATATGTAATAGGCATAAGGCTATATGAAGAGAGAATTATGAGTAGGGCGGGAGGTCATTCCAGACATCCCAAGTCTCCCGGAAGTTCCGGGAGTCTCCCGCAAATGGCACAGAGACTCCCGGATGCCCGCAAACGAGTGATAATCTCCCGGTCCTTAAAATACGTCACGCACCCTTCTCATCACCCCTCCCCACCGCATCCCTCCTCACTCTTCAGACATGTCGCGCGCACCCTGTCAAACACCATCAAACCACCTCCGACAGCTGAGCGGGACTCTGCAAAATAAACCGTGACACTTTGACCAATGTAAGGAGAGTTTACTCACACGTGACTTGTCTTAGCTATTTTGGTCCGTTTAGAAAGTTTGCCGTGTGAAAGCGAACCGCACCAAGAACAAAGAGCAACAATGTAACAATTTTAATCCGTGTTTCGGAACAACTGAATCGATTCACAGGTGTGAAAGCACCCTTACTTGTGTGAAGAGAAAGATAGTAAAAAAGAAAATGTCCTTTTTCCTGTTCCTTAGAAATCAGTTGTTTCCTCTAGGCCCCTCAAAATCTACACTTGGGAGGCTCGCCATCAACTGAGAATCAAATGAAATCCAAAATCCAAGCAAAAAAAAAACCTGTCCTGTTTTCACAGGCTAGAACAAATATTCAGTATCACAATATGATTGAAATATATATATATATATATATATTAATATAAGAACCAAATAGCATCAAAACATATACAAAAAATATTCTCACAACAATTAACATTAAGTTACCTGTTCTTCTCATGTATTAATCTTTTTATTATTCCTAACAGGTACATGTGACCACAATGACGTCTGTGAGCTGCTGTAAATAATAAAGCACCATACGGTTTTATAACCTTGTGATAATAGATAATTCTTCCATTAAACAGAAATTGGGTCGCCACGAACTTTCCATGCAAACCTCTTAAGTTTGAGGACAGTCGAAACCGCCGGACTTCCGCAAACCGACTCTCAGCAGTCCGTCACCTCAGTAACCCAGGACGACAGACACTCACGAGCAAGGGAACCTCAAAGACGTCACTGAAGCGAGTCACCACCCAATCAGGGGCACCGTGCTTCCCCAAGGCCAGCCGGCGAGGGAAATTCAACTTCAGCAAAAGCGCAAGACCTGTAGGCCTTCCTAGAAAAACAACTGCAAGGAAAATGAACAGGTATTGTGTTTTATCATCTCCTCAAATCAAGTATTTCAGTAACTGATGTCAAAATGGTATTAATGAAATTATTGTATGTGTTTGTTGTACAATGCTGCACTTAAAATTATTGATGAAACACTGCACGAGGACGATGAGCGATCTGCTAAATAGATTCAAAGCGAGCTTCTGTCCAGAATACAGTTAAAAGTATCAGTCATAAAATCAGTAACTCAGGTAGACCTATGGAAAAGCCAGGTATGCCTATTAAACAATGCCATAATGAATAGATTTATTTATTCAACATTCATCCATGCATCTCTTTATTTAGGCTATTTGCTTTATTACGTGCTTACCTGTCCTACGTATTTATTAATAGGACAGACCCTATGATCCGTGACCACAACAAGGTTCTCCGTCTTAGTCAAGTTCAGCAGTGGATGTCTGACCAGGAGACCTTTGAAAACATGATATTTTTTTTTTCAGATGAAACGACCATGGCTTTGGAGCGTTTTGTGCTGATGTGTTATCGGAAAAATGGTCGCCATGCTGTGAAACCAAAAGCAAAGCATCCAGTAAAGCTTTATGTCTGGGGAGCCATATGCCGTCAGGGACCTGGACCGCTAGTTGTGTTTGTAGGTTAGTTCAAATCTCTTCAATATGACTTGAAGGAACTCACTGGCAAATTGCGTGTCGAATCAGGCTTGGAAATCGGCCGCCACATTTTCTCAGCCATTTAGATCTGGCTCGAGGGCTTATACCATCACGATAACAGAGGATCAATTGATTGACTATTTTGACCAGTACTCTGCGCAGATGTTCGAAAGACCCTTCAGCCAACTTAGTAAATGATTTAATCACCTAACAATAGGGCTTTACAGGATTTTCAGCGGGAACCGCCTCACGAGACTTTTGAATGACTCCCGGGTCATGCGTTAGTCATATAGCACATCCTGCCAAGATGTACAATTTCGTAGAGACAGATCTCTTGAAAATAATACATACGAATGAAAGACAATCTCGTAAAATGTTACAACTAAGGCAGATGAATAATATGCCAGTTTTCTTCATGTGCTGTGTTTATTCCAACCAACCAGGTTAATGAATGTGTTGTCTTAACCCTTATAGTAGATTAAAATGATCTGTATGTGTCTGAAATGTATGATGTCTGGTATTAAACGAAAGCTAGTGACGTTTGCAATATATTGGTGTAAATGAAAAACTAGTAGTACAAACAGTATTCGTCTTGTAACATTTGATGTAAGATAGTTACAACTTACAAGAGATTTTACCACATGAAATCAACATGCGGTCTGTTAATGATTGACCGGGTGTGGCCCCGCCCTCCCTGGCAACTGCTCATTGGAACACAGCGCCATGGGGATGGACCAAACCAGGCCAGCCAGGCGAGGGAAATTTGACTTCAGCAAATGTGCAAGTAACAAACAAATGTTGTCTCTTGCTGATCTGGTGCATATGATCTTAAGCAGTTAAAGATAAGTCAAATATCTGCTTTTGTGGTTTCTCAGGTGATTCTAAGATCTAGTAAGAAGTACTAGAATTAATTTGGGACAGTTGTCAACTTATTTTGCATCGTCTGAACTGCCTCTCTCTCTGTGTGTGTGCGTTTGTTTGTTGTTTACTTTGTAGGGTCCAACCAGTTAGTCCAATGACGGTGTCTACTGGTGGATGAAGGTTTATTGCCTGTTCGGTCTTTCCAGTGCACAATGTTGATTTATTTTAACTTTAACTCATATCTGACTCCAATTTTAGTATGAGGTGGTTTAGAATATTAATATATTCCTTCTCGTTTTATCTGACTCCAATCATAAAACATTGATAAGGTTATTTTGTTTCTTTTAATATTACTTTAGATTATGATTGAATATTCTCTTCGATTCGTTATTGCATATTGTATGATTTCTATAACATCCTGAGTCTTGTACCGGCCGAGTATACAATCTCTTAACACAAACATGTCAGTCTTGGTCATTAAACAGAGGCGATTAACCACTATTCTAAAAAGGCCGAACCCTACGTACTCAGATTAGAATATTTTTTATGTGGTCCCCATAGATCAGCTATCTACTAAATCCGAAATTTAGAGATGAAGGTCTATCTCCTCAGATAGCCTTTTACCGTCTAAGTATACGTGAATTATGCCAATGTGTTAGTCGGAGCTCCAAGAACATCGTATAGTGTGCCACGCTGCTCCGTCTATCGTGTTTTAGTCCGTTACTAACCTGTACAGGGGTTTGTGGTGCTATGGACTTAACGTAATCTACTAAAGATAATAACACGAAATCTGTTTGAATAATTCAAAACATAACAATTTATTACTCAGGTAACTGTGTTTTATGCCAATTCATTCAGTCAATTCATAAACGATCAATACAAAACATCAATTTATCAAAGATAAATCCAAGATCAAAAGATGCATACCTGACATCAAAATAGACATAGCGTGGAGCATGAGAGCTCCACGCTACGGGCTAATCTGGGTACAGAATCGCGTCGAACACTTAGAAACTGTTCCTTAAGTAGTCAAACCAAGAGTCTCCTCAAGGATGGGTGTTTGTCGAATAACAAAAGGCATTTACATTTAGTGGCATGTTAGAAGAGTTTCTGCCTACAGGGAACAAATGGTCATTTGAATAAAGGCCCCCTAGGTATTGGCAGACCCTTAGCAGTGGTTCAAAAGATATCTGAAGTTATATATCTATTATTTTGATTATGTCTATTTCTGAGGGAATGAGTCAGTCGCACTGAGATATTTCAAATGATATCAGACATGATAGTCACTTGCATTGATATAGAACATTCATATTTTGAAATGACCATTCTGTGTGAGTATGTATGAAGAGGGGTTGAGTGCTTCAAACGTAAATGAAGGAGCTGGCTTTCCCGCATTCCCACCTGGTGGGTTGTGGAGCCGATTGCCTCTGTGTTTCCAGCTCATATTTGAATTGTCAAAGACATCAAAGTATTTGTGGTATCTCAAGTCTTACAGAAAATTACGTAGTTTCATGTATCGTAGTGTAGCTCAATAAATCTTTGTTCTCCTTTTGTAAGAACCGTGTTCTTGTTTATGTACTTCTAAGTCATAGCCTCGAGCTGTAGATTTTGTTACCCTTGCTAAAAGTTAATCCGATACTGTGTTATATTATTGTTGGCCATGAAAAATAAATCCCTGATTGATCTTAATACATAGGTTGATCCCCTACAAGGGTTTGCTACTGCCTCTATTAAACATCGCTTCCATGTTTACGTCTGGACAGTGCTGAGAATGCAATACGCAGAAAAGATGTTCCTGATTCCACAAACTCAGCTGGATAAAATAAGGACACCCGGAATACACAACAACCAAACACACAAGATGGAAATGTGTTTCATTCACAATCCTGTTGAAAACCGCCCAATTAGGTGGGAAACCACCCAATCTGGCAACACTGTTCGTGATCATTTATGTACGTGTTAATATTGTTTGATGTTAATAAAACAAAAAATATATATTATCCTATTAGTTTTCTGTGTTTTATTTACTTATTCACGCACATATGAAATGATACATACATGGAACAATTTTAACATTCTCATTATTTTGTAGTAGTAGTTAACTTTATTGCCCTTGCCAGGAAATGTGTTATGAGCATCTCCATATTGCTGCAGACATTTATTGATTACACGTGCACACATACATTAAGAATATGCTAATTGAACCAGTTTGGACACTCAATACATTTAAATGTTTTACTGTTGCAGGTTTTTGGCTTCTTTTAAAAAATGATCAACCATCTTAGCATTTTTCATTAGATCAATATATGTGTGTTTACAGAAAAATCTACACCATGGCTTTTAAAACCACACCAAAAAACCATGGCTACTACAATCATGGTTACTACAGTTTTACTATAGTACTAGAACAATATTATTGTGGCATCAAAACCATGGTTACTATAGTCAGGGTTCCTATTGTTTTACTATAGTACTACTGTAGCACCTGTGACCTACAGATTACTTTGATGTCCTAATAAACTATGGGCAGATCAGAGGACGAGATTCGCTCGAGAGCCAGAGCTACAGCCAGAGAAAAAACAAGTCAAATGGAGTTTGATTGAAAAAAAGAAGTGCTTTATAAATTCCTTTTAAAGTTTAAATTAGTTCAAAATCACAATACAAAGAAAATAGAAACAATAAACAAATTTAATTAAATAAACAAATACCACAATACCAAAGTTAAACCTAATGGCGGTATGCTATGTTTAGATTACTATATTTAGAATGCTATGCTAAAAATACATTCACACACACACATATTCTCTTTTGTACATACATTTGCTCAGCATAAAGCACTAATCGCATTAAACAGCATACAACAGGATATAAAGCACACATTAGCCTGTAGCTGCAGACCGCATGGTTAGCATAACTCTACAGGTGCTTTGCAGAATTATAAAGCTAAAACTATCTTAAACTCATATAAAGCACAATAAAATAATCACACTATATCCCTTTTTCAAGAGTTTTGCAGGAATAGTACATTTTAACTGTTTCAAGCACTTATTTCCCCAAAAGACAAACACACTCAAATGATCTGTGAATACACGTTTAAATTAAAGTATTTAATCATTCACTTACCAAGAAAATGACAAGTATTGGAAGCAAATCCTCGATGAAGTAAGGAAAGTCAGATTTCTAGATTTCCGGTGTAGCAGTCGATTCTGTTCCCTTCTGGAATTCCAGTTCCCCCTCAACGAAGCGTGTCCGCTAACAGCGTATGCGGACACACCCAAACACAACTGGATGTACGGAAAGCGAAAAGGGACAAAATTGTTGGCAACGCTTTTATGTCTTGCAATGTCAAAGTAACGTAATAAAATCAATCTTACACTCCCATTACGTATTTTCTGTGGTTCTTGTTTGCATTCTTACCTTTTTTCTAATGTCTGAGTTTATGCACCCTAGTCTAATATTGCACGTAGTCCTACAGTTATGCTAGTCTTCTAGATACTAAACACATGTGTCCCAGTATGTGTGTGCGCGCGCATAGATTATATATATATATATATATATATATATATATATATATATATATATAAATGTGTACAATTAATTATTCAATTAATGAATTATCAGTGGAACTATAAATTGGGAACATGGCTATACCACATTGTCACTTGATTGTCACCACACCAATTTCTATTGCTGACGGTTACTCTCTGGCTCAAACAACAATGGATCCAAAAATGTTTCAAGAAATTATGAATTATAAACGGCAAGGCACCTACCCTGTTGATATGAAAAAGGAGCAAAAATGTATTATACGCAGGCGTTCTTCCAACTTCCAAATTGATGGTAAGTACTTTTGAGTTTATTTATTCAAAAAGTATTTCAACAACAATAATGCTGTTTGAATAGATGGAAAACTTTACCACATTTCCAAAAACAAATGATGTGGAGTTATAAAAACAAGTGGTTGCTGGAGAAAAAGCAGCAAATGAAATTTTTAAAGATTTTCATGGAAGCTCCCATGAAGCACACTGTGGAACCGAGAAGACCAAACTTGCCATTTCAGCCTGATTTTACTGGCCTGGAATGGGGGTGGATATCGATAAATGGGTAAAATTGAACTTGTTTCTTTTAAAGTTGTTAGGAGATCTCAATGGATTGTTTTGTCATTTGCTTATTTCTGATTTTCAGGTTTTGCAGTGTGCTCCATGCCAGTTTAGCAGGCCATCCATAAAACAGGAGCCAAAATACATCCCAATATGTGTATGTAAGCTTGTTCACATTTTCAAATACAAGGTGTCACAGCATTCACATTTATTTGTGCTGGGTTTTTTTACTTAAGGTGGATAGGCCACTAGAATTGTTGGGGATGGACCTGGGGGGCAAAGTGACCAAAACCGACAAGGTTATATTTGTGTCCTTGTCGACTATTATACCAAATGGTCTGAGGCATATCCAAAGTTTGGGGCACCAAAGAGGATCCTAACCGACCAAGGGTTTGTAAACCAGGTTTGCAAATTTCTTATCGATTTGCACTCAGAAAATAAGTATAAACGTTTTGTGCAAATCAGAATTTTACAAACCTTACATATGTTTTGTAAATTGATCAACAAAGATCTCTGTGACTTCCTCGGTGTGGAACGAAGCCTCTGTGCCCCATACCATCCACAAACTAACGGCCTTGTGGAAAAACTAAATGGAACCATCCAGAAGTAAGTCAGCATTGTGGGAATGCAATATTGATGTAACATTGGATATGCTTACAATTGTTTCCTAATACCTTTCTGCTACTTTTTGTTACTCTAGAGCCTTGTGCAAACTTGTGGAGGAGCGACCTGAAAAATGGGATGAGTACCTAGATGCAGTGATGTTTGGTCTAAAAACCAAGCCACAGCTGACAACTAGGTACTCTCCATTTTTCCTGATGTTTGGCTTTGAGGCACGATACCCTTCCGAGGTGCCTGAGACATTTGAGGTATATGTTCAGTCTTTAATTCAGTTTAAGTTACAAAGTGAATACATTTCTAACTTCTAAATTCCCCAAAAAATCAACAGCACAGTAGAAAATATATTAACAGGGGAAACTGTGTCAGGGGCCATATCTCTGAAAGAGAAAATTGACGACGTTGTCAAGGAAAATGTAAAAAAAACAAAAAAATGGAGCGCAGACATAAAGTGCAAAATCAAGCACAGTTCTGTGTTGGTCAAAAAGTCCTTAGAAAAAACATAAGGTCCCAGCAGAGAAAAGGAGGCAAGCTTGAGCGGAGCTGGCTGGGACCTTTTGAAATCCTCCAACCACAAGACAAAAGTGCTGATCTGAGGGATGAGAGAGGTCACATTTACCCAAAAATAAGCACAGACCATCTTAAATTATTTAGGGTAGATGGACCTCATGTACCCCACAGAATCATTAATGCACCACAAAATAAAAGACCTGACCAACACCCTTCACCTACACCTCTAGACCTCACCAACACAAACTGTCTCCACTCAATTTAACGGTCATTTGTTACGCTCCTCCATCCCACACCACTACAGTGGAAGTGCTTGCACAGGCTGACACCAAGGATGCAGTACATGGCTGTAAGTGCTGATGTACTATAAAGTCAAATGCTGTAATTAAACCATATTTTCAGGTGTGAAACTATATTTTCCAAAGTGCTGCTTTTTATTTGTTTATAGATATCAAAAGTGCTTGGGAAGGCAATGAAAGCCATGTACTGCTGTCCAAAGTGGGACCGTATAAATTATTTTATTTCGATATTGCACGGCTCAGACCTGGCATGGAGTTGGAGAGTGAGGTAAAAAAAAAAAATGTTTTTTTAATGTCACATCAATCTTTTATGTAATGTTAGATTAATGTTTTATTTTTCCATTGTTTGACAAGGTAATAAATGCTTATCTTGCATTGAAGGTGAGGCAGCACAATGAGAAGTCAAAAGGTAAAGCCTTTGCTTTTGACACCTTCATAATAACTGAGCTGTGGAAAGGAAAACCTCAGCGATTCAAGGTCTGTTGTATATTTTGTGTGCTTTTATTAATAAATATTTTTATTTATTTTTTGTTCTGACCATGTGTAAAATTAATGACAAAATGGGTTTTTCATGCTTTTAGCAATTTGTGTATTTAATGTTGTTCATTTATATTCAGGTGGACCCAGCAAAATATCAGATGTTGTTGGGTATTGTAAATGAATGTCACCACTGGTTTTGGTGGTAAGTGCTTGTGGTTTTTTTTTTTTTTTTTTTAAACGGACTCTTCTTGAAACGTCCCCTACTCTCTCAAAGGTTTATTTATTTATTTATTTTTGTTAAATCTAGGCTGAAGAAGAAGTGTTTGGAAACAGCAAGGTATTTTAATTCAGCACAATCTGATATTGGAAGTTTACTGACCGACAGAAAAAACAACCTGTTTGCAGATCAACAATGAAGAAAAAACATCCAGTTTCACATTGGGTGTGTGTGAAACACTGCCTCACCCACATCAAAAAGATGGTACATTGTGTGGGGTGTTTGCTTTGAAGGTACGTGTCATTGGCCATATGAAATATTAATAAAAATTGGATGGTTTGTTAATTTTTGTTTTTGTCCAGTTTGCAGAATACATTCTTGAAGAAAAGAAAATTGACTTCTGCAATGCACCACAAGAAGTGAAACGACTGATTAGAGATCGCATCAACACTTCTTCACAAATCTGGTATGTTTTTATTTGTTTTTAACTTGAAGGTTTTGAATGTGTTTATGCATTTTCAGTACTGAATTGAAAAGCTCACAAAAGAAAATCATACATTGTTTATTGCATTTTATCTCATAGATGACCTAAGTGACCTGTGTCACTTTTGTGGGGAGGCAGAGACATTTGATGAATCTGTGTATGTTCTCTGTGTAACAATATTTGTCTTTATAATTGTAAATGTGTTGCAAGCAAATGTTCATTTTTTAATCATATTCTACACATGGCCTGTGTTGATAATCCAGCAACAAAAGGACTACAAATGCTTTTCCTGTGAATCATTAAAAAAAAGAATCGTAAAAACGTTTATTTTTTTGTTTATATTTTTGGAAATTGCCGTTATACCTGCTGTAAAATTAGTCTCTAAAATGTAAACATGTCCATGGCAGACATGCTGTCTAAAATAAAATTCCACTTAAAGTGGAATAAAAAACCCTTCTAGATTACGTTGAGAAACTTTGCTTTTCATTTTCAAGTTCAGAAAAAATACGTACCTTTAGAACCACTTTGCTTCCCGTACATCCAGTTGTGCTTCACGAGTACGTTGTTTGTGATCATACGTATGGTACCTCGGCAACAACGCAAAACATGTAGTTTAATTGCGTAAAGGGAAACAGAGATTCCGAGGGGAACAGAATCGACTGCTACACCGGCGATCAAATCAGATGAATTTGCTTCTCGGATTCAGCACAGCACAATCGGTACTAAATGCCCTTCTCTCTGATACCGCTTCTCTCTCGAACACTTCACTCTCAACACTTGACTCAGGTATCAGTTTTATAATATCATTATCTCTATATGAATTCTCTAATCTCACTTTTCATAAACTTATCTGGGGAATCGCACTAGTTCACTGCTCATTTCTTCTTCTTTTTGGTTTAATGGCAGGTGGCAAACCAGCTTGATGTGTATTACCGCCACCTACTGTGTTGGAGTGTGAGACCTTTATGAGTGGAAGGATAACTCTACATATTCTCTATTTAAAATAAATAAAAAAACTTTCCAATTAAATCCTGTTAATTAAACCTGCGCTCCTCAAACATTTTAAAAGAAAATCGTATAACTTTGGCTGTTTCTGTGCATTTTGAAACATTTCTATAATTAATATGTCAGTAATGTCCAGATCCCTTAACTTTTTTTGCAAACTGGTTCCTCTCTCTTCTATATAATGTGCACTTAATACATGTTCAATGGTTTCTATTTTTCCACAATGACTGCAACTATCTGTTTCCTTTTTCCCTATCTTGTACAGTGAGCTATTTAAATTGGAGTGACCTATACGGAGTCTGGTTATGACAGTGTCTTTCTTCCTGTTCCCATATACTTTCCTTTCCTTACCCACTTTATTTTGTATGTTATAAAGATGTCTTCCCTTTGATTTGGAATTCCAGTCCTCCTGCCAAAGATTAATAACTGATTTATTTATGTTTTATTTCTGTTTTACATAGCGGGACCTCAATTTCCACCTCATCTATCCCCAATGCTGTCTTTGCCATCTTATCTACGACTTCGTTCCCTTCTACTCCTAAGTGGGCAGGAATCCATGAAAATTGTACCTTTATTCCCCTGTGATTTATTTCATGAATGTTATGTATTATTTCATATAATAAATCCTGTCTTGATCCTGAGGTCCTGCTATTCAAACTATTTAATGCTGAATATGAGTCAGAGCATACCACCACACTTATGGGCCTATTTTCTTCCACCCACTGCATTGCCATTAAAATTGCCATGAATTCTGTAGTGAATACTGATATATTATTACTTAACCTCTTTGAGACACATGTGTTTGTGATTAGGAATATATATAGCTGCTGCTGTATACCCATTGTCTGGGTTTTTAGACCCATCAGTATATATATATGTATATGATTGAAGTATTTTTGTTTTAAGAATAGTCTTACTAGTTCCTCTTTAGACTCACTCCTGTTCTTATCTTTGATTTGACTATGTAACTGTGTATCAACTAGTGGCATTTGAAACATCCAAGGAGGCTGTTCTTGATATATTCATGTTCCCAGCATTTGTTAAATTCTGCTTTTACTGGATGAGTATCTGCATGCCCTCTTACAGAGCTCCAATATGCCATTTTTAGCTTGAGTGTTCTATACTTTAATGGTAGCTCTGCCATTTCCACCTGAATCGCTGAAATGGGCGATGTTCGAAATGCTCCACTTCCTTTTCTTAATGCTTGTGATTGAATAACACTATTTGGTTGTAACAGAGATTTAGATGCTGAACTATAGACTATAGCATAATCTAAAATTGGCCTTATCATAGCACAGTATAGTCTTTTCAATGCATGTCGGGTGGGACACCACTCTACTCCTGCCAAACATCTTAGAATATTTATTCGTTTTTTGCATTTATCTTTAATTTTCTTTTTATGGGTTGCAAAAGTAAGTTTTGAATCTATCCATACTCCAAGGATCCTGGTTGGTTTCTGTTACCTGCTCTAATTTTTGCCCATAAAGATTATGATATTTGGGGACTTCCTTTTCTTTGAGAAACACATCACTTTGGTTTTTTCTACAGACAATCTAAAGCTCCATTTATTTACCCAATTTTCCACGTCATTAAGTGCTTTCTGCATACTTTCTTTCACATATTCTATGTATCTTCCCCTTTTCCACAAAGCACCATCATCTGCGTATAAAGACTTGCCTATTCCTTGTCCAACCAGTGCAAATATATCATTAATCATTAGATTAAATAGCACTGGACTGCACACACTACCCTGTGGGGTCCCATTATCTATCAAATGTATGCTAGAATAACTTGTTCCTACTCTTACCTGAATAGTTCTGTTAAACAAAAAGTTCATTATACATTTTCCCTTTGATTCCCATATTATCTAACTTAATTAGTACTTCCTCTTTCCAAAGCATATCATAGGCCTTTTCAACATCAAAAACACCCCTATTAACACCTCCTTATTCACCATTGCTTTCCTAATTTCAGATTCTAAACATAAAACTGGATCCATTGTATTTCGTCCTTTTCTAAAGCCACTCTGATAATGATTTAAAAGACTTCTACTTTCTAACACATAGTTTAGCCGAGATACTATTAACTTTTCCATTAGCTTACATAAATTAGATGTCAATGTAACCCACCTATCAAGTTGATTTACTGAAAAGAAAAATAAAATATCCACTGGGTCTGAGCTTTCCAATTATATCTGAATTCACACCACAATTTATTTGGAATCTCAGGTTTGGGTTATCTCACACCCACAAAACAATGTGTTTAGGAAATGTGTTGCTACACTTGCATATTACTCATATTATAATCTCCAACTGCTCAAATAAAAATAAATACCCACAAGAGAATACTTTTGAGTTTACTGTATTGGAATTTTCTGTTCTGTAACTGACTGCTTTTTAGCCCTGATGAAAACGTACTCAGGTATTCAAAACAAACAAAATAAAAAAAACAAAATACAATATTATGCACACAGCAATTCAGTTACATAACAAAAAAAATAAATACAATTATACAGAAGTGTGAATGATAGTTTTTAACAGTCTAAACGTCCCAATTTCAATATATATGTGAATACTTCTAAGTCTGGAATGTAATGTAAAACGTAGTTCAATGAATGTGAATCAGTGTATGTGTTCCTACGAAAATCCTCGACGATTGAAAGATGAAATGCGTCCATCCATATTGGCAGGAATCCTCACAGAGTGAATACAACGAGTCTCTGCCCTTTCCTGCACGAGTCCAATGCGGCCGCGGCGCGATGGAACAGTCCAATGTCAGTAAGCGTAATGGCGACTGTTGCACAGATCAATCTATCTCTGTCTATTCTATTTAGTTCCCTATCTGTCTATATAAATACACTTTTTATTTTTACTTTTCATCTGCACTAAGTCGCACGGCTACTTCCTCCCTTACTGTTTCCTTAACCTTCAAGTCTTTATTTTACAAATTATATAGATCCTAAAGAACTGTCTGCTTCTCAAGCTCTATGAGGAGTGTCACTCATGTATTTTCACGAGCACTATATCAGAAGACAATCGCCTATGGTATCATGTCATTTTGTTTTTGATTGTCAGCATGTAAGCCTATAGTTATAATAATATTTATACAATATAGTTCTAATGATATTTATACATGATCAAACTAGTGTGCAACTTAAGCAAAACTAATACTGAAACTGTTTTACATTTAGTTTTGTAGTTCGGGCCCAAACAAATATTTGTTACATTTTTTAGTCGTTTAAGTTAATTTGACTGACTATATAAAAATCTTTACGATGTGTTTTGATGTTTTACTATTGAGTTAAACATTTTAATTTGTTAAGGGTCTCTGACACATTGCTTTTATTATTTATCTTTATTAACTGTGTGTGTCAGCAGGCAGTTTTATTATGTTCATTAATTAATTTAGGCTAAAACAGCATAGATGTGAATGAGGTTATAAAACACACGTTTCCCTTTGAAGATTTACCCGACGTGTCCTCGCGAGTTTGTTTTCCATATCAAACTTGCGAAGTCTGAACTTACAAGGAGAGGATGCAGGACTGAACTGTGTGTAGGCTACTTAATATTAAGGAAAAAGCCCAATCAGAGAGAATGTCTGCAGCCACGCCTGCAGTGGTAAGATTGACAAAATAATCTTATGTCAAAAGGGAAAAGCAAGATTATTTTGCTTACCCCATTGGCAGATTATTTTGCTTGTTTTAAGGAAAAACTCACTTTATTTTGGCATGTTATTTCTTAAAACAAGACAACATGTTTTGCTTGTCTAGAAAATTCTTCTTGATTTAAGAATTTTTAGATATTTGGACTAGAAACAAGACAAAAAAATCTAACTAAGAAAAGCTTTTTTGCAGTGTAATTTGTGGCTTATATAACAGGAGCAATAGAGAAGAAGAAATGTAATGAAAGCCTGTGTAATGGTGTTGCAACGTGTGTGTAGATTGTCAGCAATAGTGTGGGTGTATGAATGATTGCAAATGAAATACTGACCCGAGCAAACAACGTCGATCTGTACAGGTCCACCCTTTCATGAGATTCCCCGAGGATCCAGGAGACCCCTCGCACACAATCGCTTGTCAAGTTGCCTGGCCACCGTGTCCACAATCGCCACAGTCTTTTAATGTCTTCACACACTCGTCAAAACTAACAGCTCTCCACCTTTCTTCTCTTCCCAATTCTTCGCCACCAAACACACACAAAGAAAAACTTCCTTTCTCTTGCCTTTTCTCCCTCTTTTATTCCCTCCTATTCCCTACCTGAACTTCCGCTTCCTCCCGACCCCGGAAGTATAGTTCGGAAGCTCCAGGAAGGGTAAGTCGGACCAGCGCCCCTTAGTGGCACTTGGAAAATTTTGGGAGAGGTATCTCGTCTCGCCAAATGTAGATCTAGATAAAATAGCCGAAGCTATATTGAAATCATTTAAAGAATTACAAATAAAGGTTTATGTTTAATAACACGTGGTAAAATTTTAAGATGTAATTTAAAAAATAGAGCTTTATTAGAAGGATACTTCATATTTTAAAGGAATGGTCCACAGTGTATATTTAAGGCTTGGTTGTGTTTTTAAGATGCAGAGCAGTGTGTGGAACTTGTGGAAAATCTGGTTATGTTTTCATATATCTTTGATTATATACAGCTACTCTGCTAACATGAAATGTTTCCTAGTTCCTCTGAAAGGCCCGCCCTCAAGAAGCTCTGATTGGTCAGCTAACGTAACGTGCTGTGATTCACGGATCGGCTCCACATCAGCACGTCATGCCCCTACAAGCACGCGCGTTACCACTGTGTAAACAGTTAGTCAGAGCAGCTCTTAGCAGCGTTAGCTGCCTGAATCAGACAGAAAATGAAGAACACACAGCTGAGCTCATCTCACGCTCTCTAAAATAAAATCTGACAAGTGTCTTTCACATTGCTTCGTTCTGTCTGACTAGTAAGTAAAAATTCACAAAATTCACATTTTATCCATATAGACTCTTGTTCGACCCACTTAAATTACAGTAACACATGTCTAGCTTACCCCATAGAGACTGTGTCTGTTCCTCGTGTTATTAGATCAACAATTAAACATACTGTGTGCTCTAGAACAAATCTATTAAGAATAAAAGCTGAAAATCCAATAAAAAGTGATAATACAAACTTCGTTAAGCTTGGTCTCCTAAACATCAGGTCACTAGCACCTAAAACACTTATCATTAATGAAATAATAACAGATAACAATCTAAATGCACTCTGTCTTACTGAAACCTGGCTGAAACAAAATGACTATATTAGCTTAAATGAAGCAACTCCTCCAGGATTCACATATAAGCATGAAGCTCGTCATACTGGCCGTGGTGGTGGAGTTGCATCAATCTTTAGTGATATTCTAAATGTTAATCAGAGAAAGGGACTTATGTTTAACTCCTTTGAGTTATTAGCTCTTAATGTTATGCTACCGGATATTATGCAAAAATCTATGTTATCTCTCGCTATAATCACCATATATAGACCCCCAGGACCCTATGTCAATTTTCTAAAAGAGTTTTCTGATTTTATTTCTGACTTGCTAGTTAAAACTGATAAAGTACCAATTGTAGGAGACTTCAACATTCACGTAGATGACTCCAATGATACACTAGGGCTCGCCTTTATGGATCTATTAAACTCACTTGGGATAAAACAAAATGCTGTCGGTCCAACCCATCGCTTAAAGCATACATTAGATCTAATATTGTCTTACGGAATTGAGGTCTTTGATGTAGACATTATACCACAAAGTGATGATATTACTGACCACTACCTCTTACTATATAAGCTGCGTCTACCTGAAATTAGCAGATCTGCATCAATATACCGCCCTGGTAGGACTATCGTTCCGTCCACCAAGGATGAATTCATAAATAACTTACCTGATCTTTCTTTATTTCGAAATACACCCGCAAACGCAAATGACCTTGATGTAGTAACCAGCAGTATGGATGCCATCTTTACTAACACACTAAATACTGTGGCACCCATCAAATTAAAAAAGGCTAGAGAGAATAAAACTACACCATGGTACAATAGTCATACTCGCGCTCTCAAAACAGCAACCCGTGCTCTGGAACGTAAATGGAAAAAAACTAATTTAGAGGTTTTTAGAATTGCGTACAAAGACAGTATGTCCAGTTATAGGAGGGCTCTTAAATCTGCCAGGGCCGAGCACCTCCGCAAACTGATTGAAAATAATCAGAACAATCCTAGATTTTTATTTAGCACCATTGCAAAATTAACAAATAATCGATCATCTTTGGAACAAAATGTCCCACCGCAAATCAGTAGTGATGACTTCATGAATTTTTTCAGTGATAAAATAGAAGACTTTAGACAGAAAATAGAAAATGTTAAACTTTCTGCACCACCTCATACTCCAGATGCAGAAACTTTTTCACTGAATCAAAATAACCTACAATGCTTCAAAATCATAGAACAGGAAGAGCTAGATAAAGTTATAAATAGTTCTAAATCAGCTACATGTATGTTAGATCCAATTCCAACAAAATTACTGAAAGAATTGCTACCTGTTATAGGAGAACCTCTCCTTAATGTTATCAACTCTTCTTTATCTTTAGGCCATGTTCCAAATCCTTACAAGCTAGCTGTTATTAAGCCTATTATTAAGAAACCACAACTGGACCCGAGCAACTGAGCTAATTATAGACCTATTTCAAATCTTCCGTTTATGTCTAAAATACTAGAAAAAGTTGTTTCTACCCAATTATGCTCCTTTCTGCAGACAAACAATATTTTTGAAGTGTTTCAGTCAGGTTTCAGGCCTCATCACAGTACAGAAACTGCATTAGTAAAAATAACCAACGATTTACTCTTAGCTGCTGACCAAGGGTGTGTCTCACTGTTAGTTCTACTTGATAGTAGCGCTGCATTTGACACCATTGACCACAATATTCTTATAGACCGCTTAAATTCTACAGGTGTCCAAAAACAGGCCCTTCAATGGTTTAGGTCATACCTAGCTGACCGTTACCAGTTTGTGAATATTAATGGACAGCTTTCTCAAGTAAGGCCAGTAAAGTACGGGGTCCCTCAAGGATCAGTTTTAGGCCCTTTGCTGTTTACAATATACATGCTTCCCCTGGGAGACATTATTAGAAAACACGGGATCAGCTTTCACTGCTATGCAGACGATACTCAATTATACATTTCAACTAAACCTGATGAGATGCCTGAACTGTCTAAGCTAACTGAGTGTATTAAAGATGTTAAAGACTGGATGACCAACAATTTTCTTCTCTTAAACTCAGACAAAACAGAATTATTACTTATCGGGCCTAAATCCTGTACACAGCAGTTCTCACAACTCGACCTGCAACTAGAGGGATACAAAGTTAGCGTTAGCTCTACTATAAAAGATCTGGGTGTGATATTAGACAGCAATTTAACTTTCAAAAATCATATATCCCATGTCACAAAAACTGCCTTCTTTCATCTGAGAAATATCGATAAATTGCGAAGTATGCTATCTATATCAGATGCAGAAAAACTAGTCCATGCTTTCATGACTTCTAGGCTGGACTACTGTAATGCTCTGTTTGCTGGCTGCCCAGCATCCTCTATTAACAAACTTCAGCTAGTACAAAATGCAGCTGCCAGAGTTCTTACCAGATCTAGAAAATATGATCATATCACCCCAATTTTATCCTCCTTACACTGGCTGCCTGTTAAGTTTCGTATTGAATTTAAAATATTACTCCTTACCTATAAAGCTTTAAATAATCTAGCTCCTCTTTATCTAACCAACCTCCTGTCTCGCTACAACCCAACCCGCTCTTTAAGATCTCAAAACTCAGGGCTTCTGGTAGTACCTAGAATATTAAAGTCGAGTAAAGGAGGTCGAGCCTTCTCATTTATGGCCCCTAAACTCTGGAATAGCCTTCCTGATAATGTCCGAGGCTCAGACACACTCTCGCTCTTCAAAACTAGATTAAAGACCTATCTTTTTAGCAAAGCGTACACTCAGTGCAGTACATAGCGGTATGACGCATGATGTGCCCCACACATGATTTTGCTTTTGTGGTATG
Source organism: Danio kyathit (assembly GCA_903798195.1). Taxonomy (NCBI): domain Eukaryota; kingdom Metazoa; phylum Chordata; class Actinopteri; order Cypriniformes; family Danionidae; genus Danio; species Danio kyathit. Next base: position 1,830,786 of record CAIGQS010000068.1, read on the forward strand.
ATTTTGATTTTGTGGTGTGAACAGCAGCTACACTAATTATTCTCTTTATTCTGTATTTCCACCTGGGGGTACTCATCCCGAGGCCCTCAGACTATGCAGTGCCACTGACGCGATCTGAGACCAGCGACAAGATGATCCCAAGGTTTTCTGGACCAGGCCGTATCCTGAGCAGCTGCTGTGGTGGTCATCGTGGAGTGAGAGCATGAGACTGTCCCCTGTGACGCTCCAAGGACAGACGAGTCTTCGCTGAGGTCCAGCTTCCTGCGCCTAGACTGCAGCTCTGCACAAGACGTTTGGCCACAGGAGAAATGGTCGTGCCCAACTGAGCCTGGTTTCTCTCGAGGTTTTTTAAATCTTTGCTTTCGCCAATCGGTGAAGTTTTTTACTCGCCGCTGTCTCCACTGGCTTGCATGGTTCGGGATCTGTAGAGCTGCACATCGATGTATTTGCTCTTCAGTATTTGGACTCTCAGTAGTGATTATTAAACCACTCTGAACTGAGTTAAACTGAACTGAACTTAATCTCTGAAAACTGAACTGACTCTGTTCAATTCACTATAATCTTCCATGTGAAGCTGCTTTGACACAATCTACATTGTATAAGCGCTATACAAATAAAGATGAATTGAATTGAATTAACGTAACGTGCTGTGATTCACGGATCGGCTCCACATCAGCACGTCATGCCCCTACAAGCACGCGCGTTACCACTGTGTAAACAGTTAGTCAGAGCAGCTCTTAGCAGCGTTAGCTGCCTGAATCAGACAGAAAATGAAGAACACACAGCTGAGCTCATCTCACGTTCTCTAAAATAAAATCTGACAAGTGTCTTTCACATATATTTGGGTTTTAAGCATGTGTCAGTAATATGAAACGTTCTCATAGGGTGCAGGGAAGGCGTCCGCATAGAGAGACGCAGCAGCACTGCTGAGGATTGTGGGTGTTTACAGCGGTTTACTGATAAATATGACTTTGTAGCTAAATTGTTAGCGGTGCCAAACAGCATTTCCTATTATTTACATTCTTGTTTACGTCCTCGCTACAACATTATGTTAACGCTAAACACTGAGCATGCAGTTGATCAATTTTAACATATAAAAACACACATTGTGGCTCACAGTCCACAGCTTCATCTGTTGGAGGAGTTTTAACTGAATCCAGCACTGAACTGGAGAGATTCTGGAAGTTCTCCTTTGTCTAAGGTCATTTCCTTTATCTATGACATTACAACATGTCCTGTTGTTATTATACTCGCCGCTGGTGGTCAACACATCATTTATTATTACTTTTTCCCAAAACTCGGTTTCTGCAGACGTGTTTTTTGTGGTCAAAGTATTGTGGATGTGAAAGCTCGTTGTCACAGTGTTATAATAATGCCGCTCTCTTTCTTTCTTTGGTTTGGAAAAATCCATCACAAACTCTAATGGAAGCCAAAGCTGTCTCTTTATTTAGAATTTTTCTGTATACAATATACATTTACAATGGCTGGACGCTGTCTTACTTTTAGCAATCCAGAGACTCCTCAGCAGGGACATTCGAGTTTTCAAAGCGCTTTATCGAGTCCCGTGACGGATATGAGGATCTTATCAGCTATAACTGGGCTATCTCGCCAGCTCACTGAATCAGATGCCACTCAAAGAGAAGAAATGTGAAGGCATCGGCAGCACAGCACATAATCAGAGAAAAAGGAGGCGGCTGCTAAGTCCAAAAATTGTGGTAAGAAAAAACGAATGTAATTACATTATAAAGCGCTAATGTGTTTCACAGAAAACTGTAATGTTTTTAACAATTGATCTTGTTTTTTTGCATTTGTTAGGAAGCTGTCTGACAGTTGCATAACTTGGAGGCAAACTGTACATACAGCTTGAGTCCTGTAAATGTACTCCAGCTACTGTTTTGAGTAGAGAAAAACAAAATGAAACTGTTGAAATTGAACATGATAACCGATGGCATAAACACGGTGCGAGACCAAAGGGTACTCGTGAGATCAGATCACGAAGATCATATGCTGCTGCATTAAGCAGGTCGCACACCAGACGCGCAGCACCAGGCATTTCAGAATGCTAAACATAGGTTTCTATCAGGGTACACACACCGGCGCCGCAAGTCGGCGGCTGTCCGCGACACTGATCATATTTCTGCTGCGCCACAGAGCTCCATAGCATGCGAATGTGTGCATCTGGTGTGCGATATTTTCATGTGCGCGCCATGACGCGTCACATCCGGTGTGTGACGCCCTTTAGCGTCCTCTTCCCCAAATACAGCTCAGACTCAAATATAGATATGAAGTTTTGAGTAATTTGGGTGAAGAATCCCCAAATGCAGACAGAGACCGCATGACTCAGCAGCTAAATCTGCACGGAACAGAGGCTCAAGGCCGAATAGACAGCGGCATTCTGCTCCGATCGCAGCCGAGATAAGAACATTGATTGTTGGAGATTCAATAATCAGAAATTTTAGGAGCAGAGCTACAATGACATACTGCTTCCCTCATGCAACAGTTTCTGATATAAACAAATAACTTGAGGAAATTCTGAAAAAGCACAAGATTGCAAAAGGGATTATCATCCATGTGGGGAAGAATGATATTCAGAAGGAACAGTCAGAACTGCTCAAGAGAGATTTCTGTGAGCTCCTGGAAACAGTTGAAAGATTGAAGATTCAGTCATTCATCAGTGGACCACTCCCTGCAAGAGGGACACATGTTTTCACGGCTTCTTGGCCTAAATGTATGGCTGCAGAAAACACGTAACAGGAAAGGACTGAATTTCATTGACAACTTCAATCTCTTCTGGAACCAAAGACAACTGTTTACATCAGACGGCCTTCATCCAAACAAACTTGGTGCTAAAGGACATCATCTATTTCTATCTATTTTCACACACAACTGAATGTCTAAAAGACCACAGGCCTTCAAGTCAGCTCCTGAGTGGACTTGTGGCTGACGTATCCCACAGACAGCGATAACACCATGCAGACACAGCCACTGATCATGGACAAACTGCTGCCTGTGCTCTGAATGTGAAAATAAGGGATATGCCCACCACAATAACGGACCCCCTCCCTAAATTACTAAATATGTTCATCTGGAGCTGTTTCATTGTAAATAAACAGTTAAACGGTCAGTATAATGTTTTAATATTATTTACAGAAGAGAAAATAGTATACATTAGCAGCACATAAATTAGCAAACAGTTCAGCTTATTAAAATGAATAGCTATTATAATGAAATAGAATCAAGCTCTCAAATCTCAATCTTTTCTTCACTGTATAACGTACACATTCTGATTAAAGAGCAGCGAATGAAGCTCATTTATTTGGATTTTTTGTTTGATTACATTAAATAACAGGTGTTACTTTAAAACTGCACACATCTAACACTATAATGAAAGCATTCGACTGCTTTCCTAACTGTTTATGCTCATTTAAGACAATAAAAAAAAAAAACACCAAGATCGACATCATTCATTCATTTTCTTTTCAGCTTAATCCCTTTATTAATCTGGGGTTGCTATAGCGGAATGAACTGCCAACCTACCTAGCATGTTTTACGCAGCGGACGCCTTTCCAGCTTTAACCCATTACTGGGAAACATCCATACGCACTGGTTCACACACATACACTACAGTATGGACAATTTAGCTTACCCCAGTGGTTCTCACACTCACTAGTGGTACGCAGGCTTCCTTTTAGTGGTACGCGGAGGAATCGCTGAATAATTAATGTAAAAAAATGAACACACTTTGAACCCTTTGACGTGTACAATAACACCAATGTGAGCAGTAAATTGATTTTAATAGACTAAACCTTTTATTTTATTATTAATTTTCTAATGTAATGTATTCTATCATTTGAAGCTAATTTCCCCTCCATATTTGTAATGGTTGTTGGGGGCGAATCTCGTATTTCACTTGCTTTTCTGACACACATAGCCTACTCTAACGTGCAGTAAGCAGATCTTACTTCTGATTTAAACATGTAAATCCAAATCATCTATCTAAAATACAAGTTAATGTTTAGATTTCAAAGATATACAAATAAGTCATAAATACATGCAACATCTATTTCAAAATTTATCTAAAAGAGTTTATATATTAATATGATGACATATGGCCTATATTTATGAGGTCCAAGGAACCTTTCCAGGTTTAGATAAATAGGCTACTATATGATAATACTTACTATTTATGTTTAAAGTGGCTGACAATAATTCATTCATTCATTTTCCTTTCAGCTTAGTCCCTTCATTAATCTGTGGTCGGTACAGCGGAATGAATCGCCAACTTATCCAGCAAGTTTTAAGCAGCGGATGCCCTTCCAGCTGCAACCCATTTCTGGGAAACATCCACACACACTCATTCAAACTCATACATTATGGACAATTTAGCCTACCCAATTCACCTGTACCGAGATTCAGTGAATTATATTACTTCATCACAGGTTGTGCCTCACTTCATTTTATTGTTTGTTTTTACTTGGCTTGTTTGCTGTGTTGGGAGTCAACGGATCTTTTAAGAACTGAACAAATCACACACCACATTGTTCTTAAAAGATTGAACGGTGCCTATGTGTCTGGGCTACGATTTCAATTTCAAAGCAACCCACAGGCGCACAGCAAGGCAATCCACAGGACCACTTGCCAATTGCGATCTCACAACTTCGTCCTAATTAACTATACGTCTTGAAACAATAGGGAGGCTACACTCAGACCCCCCAAACCGGTTTGAGCGAGCCCTCAACAAACCCCTGTTGTTTCACGCCTGCAAACGCCGTCTGCAAGGGAATACACACTTTTAGGCAGACACAGAGGCTGTCAGAAACTTCCAGAGTTTAAACTGACTCTCATTTAAACTGTGTTTATTTGAATAATGTATGTTTGTTTTAGGTTTCTGTAGGTTTTTGTGTGTACATGTTCCATGTGTTTAACATAACCATTATGAAGAGGTAATGAGTTAAAGCCGCTGCTTTTGCATGAAATCTACAGGACGTTTGTGAAACATATCATATTTAGTGTTAATTGAAAGCTTGAAACATTTTAAATGCATTGGTTTATATGAGGAAACCATACTAGTAAAAATGTCCATGTTATAAAACTTTATTGTAGTAGCTTCCGATTAAAGGCAGGTAATGCATGATTCTCACATGAAGTGCTAACCCAACCTCCTAGAGGAGGGAATGGGGGTGTGATCCCACCCCGCAGCTTCTCTTATTGGACAATCCCTGTGTAGGCCACACCTATACTCAAGCCTATAAACTTTGAACAAGGAAACTTTCTTGGTCGTCTTTTGCCGGGTCTTAGCCTCTCCTCACCGTCGTCGCTGCCGGCCGTTACATCGCACGGAGCAAACCGCGACATTCACTCGCTGCCCGCTGACCCCCGATCTGCTTGAGCAACCGCTTCAACAACAAGCCATCGGGTCAACTTATCAGAACTCTGAAACGCTGCCATAACTACGGAATTCTGCAGAGAGCACAAAGGACTTCACTGCCTCGTCCAACATCCGAATCCCTAGCAACCGACTCCAAACTTCCCTGAAGGTAAAGAAACCCCTCTCCACCGACGAGAGAATTCCAGCACGTCACTGAAGTTGCTACGCTGACCAATCAGCTCCGCCGGGATCTCCCTTTGGACCATTCGAGGAAACCAAAATTCCATCAGACCGCAAGTAACAAACAATGTTTCTACCCATTGCTGAACTGGTGTGAATAATATTTAAGTAGTAAAGAATAGCGAAATTCTCTGCTTTTATGGTTTCTCTCAGGTTGCAATGCTAAGAACTTAGCTAATGCTAAAAGTTGAATCCTTATTCGCTCTCCGTCATAACTCTCCTCAAACTGCTTGTGTGTATGTATGTGCGTTCTTTGTTTTATGTAGCGTAGTATGTTGTGTTATAGAGTAGCAATAAACTTGTGTTTCGTTTTTAAGATCCGTGTTGGTGTGTTGTGTGCTTTATAAAGTTAATGTCTCAGCTTTAGATACTGTTACCTTGCTTATTAAATAATTAGATACTGTTTTATATTGTTATTGTTGGCCACAGAATAATATAATACAGGATTGCTTTACGCTGAACATTCTATTTGCTGGACAAATGAGTAGGTTAAGTGTAAGCTTTAAATAATTCTATGTAGATCACGTTCGAATCTTTAGATTCAAATCCCCAGAGTTTAAATATTATTTAAACCAAAGAGCTGATTCCTTACAGCTGTAATGAATAAACTTTTCAAGCAAAGTTCCTAAAAGTTACAGCAGCCCAAAAGTACATTTTATATTAAGAGGTTCAGGGCTATGTGAACAACTAAAGCAAACACTTTTCTCCATGATGGTGACTTTAGTCTATGTGATATTTATTTGCCATATCTTCTCTGGGCTGCTTTAGGCTCACAGCCACATTAGCCAGAGCTAACTGTGCCAAATATTTGCCAAAAGTGGCCCACATTCGTATGCTATCTGGGATCACTATATTTCGCTTCAGATTAAATATAACTGTCTGTTATGGAGAACTCACACATTGTCTTCTGAGATGAATAAATACATTTGAGCTGATGCATAACACCTGTTAAACATTAGAGCTATTGTGGGGTTTTCCCTCTAGATTTTCCTCCTAAACTGAAGCTGTCCATACCCACATACAGAGGTGTAGCTCCACAATACTGCCATCATTCTACAAGAACACTGTTTACATGATATAAAAGATATTAAAGAGGCACAGTCTCTGAACTTTCAGGTCTCATCTTAACACATTTGTACTGAAGCGTTTGTGTCGTGTGTTTTCTCTTTTCATTTGTTGATTAAAGTGCTGCTATTTCAAGGCTTCAGGGACCCATGGCAGAGTTCTCCAAGAGCTCTTGGCCTGTAGTGTGCACAGATCTGGGGAATATTAAAGCAGCAACACTTTATAAAACAAACGGTCATCTTTAAACATGGTGAACTTTATAGTTAATCAACACGGGTACATTTGTGTTTGCTCAAATCTATCCGGTTCAGTTAAAGTCTGAATAGGTTGCTGTCCCCTGTCTTACGCTATCGTCAGCAGGTTTGTAGATTTACATTATAATAAACTGATCTCTGATTATCTGCCAGACTGGACTACACTGAGACTGTTCAGCTCTTCTGTCCTTATGAGCCCCAAAATGAGCCTGTTTGTGTCTTTAGTAACCCACAGCCCAGAGCAGTCTGTGTTCATGTCATTAATTGAGATGCTTTTACTTGAAGTTTTCCACTATCAGTATATGCAACTGTAATCCTGGTACAGGTAAGAACACGCCAAGTTTGACTGAATACACATATACAATGGTCAGAAACCCCAAATCAACAGTTCACCTTTAAAAGGTTCAGGACACCCTGGGTTACCTTTTTTTCAGATTGTAACAGATTACAGATTGTGTGTGTGTGTGTGTGTGTGTGTTGAGCATCAGTTAAGAATATAATTTCATCTTCTGGGTTTAAAATCATTTTTGGGGCGGATCAAAATCTTATCCTATGAGAAGACCCTGTTTCTTAATTATTGATGAAAGCACATGCTTTCTGAAGGCAAGGCAGTGACTGGGGGGAGACCGCCTCTGAACAGCACAGGTTGTATGTCAGGTTATATGCAGAAATCCTAAAGATAATTTCAATACCTTTTTAAGACTTTTTAAAGACCTCAGAATATTTGAAGACCTCATCATCACTTCAAGTTCTAATCAGTATCAAACCTTTACCTTAATAAACAGTTGTAGTTAAATAAGCGAATGGAGCACAACCATGCAACAGAACTCAGATAAGCTCAGAAGAAACAAAGCTTGAAAGAATAAATGGCGTAGTTGTTTTCAGCGACAGGCTTCAGCCACTGCTTAAACTCGTCTTTCTCCAGGAGTTCGCAAACTTACATTATCCCATTTTGCCGTCTGATTTGTTCTATGGCAGGGCTATTCCATTAGTTTGTCATGGGGGCCAGTTCATGAAAAGCATCCCAAAATGAGGGACTGGAGAGATATGACTTGCAATATAAGTGATGACACAACCTCATAAGAGCCCATATGCTGTATGTTTGCTTTTTAAGACACCCACATTGTATTTTTCTACATTAAAATGTTAATATGTTGTATTTGAACCTACATAACATCACTGCACTGTACACTGTGGCTTAATTACAAATGTTCAAATGTTGTATTTCACAGCACAACAACAGCAGAGCATTGCTGAAGCAGGCTTCTTCTACATTCCCACACATTCATGTTGTTTTAATCTGATAACAATTATGAATGCAGCAATTATAGATTCTGGTTGTACGATTATATAGTCTGATGGATAATCGTGGTTTCACGTTATGTAAATCTAAGCTTTATATTAGGGAAGTAATTAAATGAACTGTTGTTATCATCTGCATTCATACATGCATAATCATTTTAATAAGTTGTGATAATTTGTCTAACATTTTCCCAGTGATGGGTTGCAGCTGGAAGGGCATCCACTGCATAAAACATGGGCTGGATAAGTTGGCGGTTCATTCCGCTGTGGCGACCCCAGATTAATTAAGGAACTAGGCTGAAAAGAAAATGAATGAATTCGTCTATCATATCTTTTGTTTACATTGCACTGAAAGCCATGCACAACTCTCTCCGCTACGGCGTGAGATGTTTTCTACTCTTGTGTATCTGAAAGGCACGAGCACATTGCTTTGCTTGCGCGCAGGAAAGACGCCCGCTGCTATAGTTAATCCAGTGTGCGTGCGCATTAGCCTCGGTGTAGAAGCACAGAATTTTAAACTAGCACACAACATAACTGTTTAGTTGCAGCGGTTTCGTTCCGTGCAACAGAAGTGTGGCGTTGAGAAGCCTTTACGATTAAGTATCCAAATGTTTTCGGCTGCTCGCGCCACTCGCTTAATGTCGGGTTACTCACGCTCTGCGCAGCCTTCAACTGCAGCTCATGCTGTATTGAACAGACGCTCTTCACTTCATAACTATAGCGGCCGCTTTTCGACTGAACTAAATTTATTTCTGATGTTTTGGTCCCACTATTTGGAGGTCCGGAACAAATTGCCTTGGGGGCCTCCAATTGAATAGCCCTGCTCTATGGTTTCGCTACATGTGGAGCATGTCACATCACCTTCCCGCATTTGTTGCGAATTACATGACATCACCCAGACAGAGGAGCTTGGCCGGACGCACCCGGCGCAAACCAGTCGAGGAAAATAAATACATTTATGCTTTTTTGGAGTCAAACTCTTTGGACAACGCTTGAACTAAATTAAGCACCTTGTAAAAACCTTTTAAGGGTCTTAATTTTCTCATAACTGATTTATTAACTTTCAATACTTTTTAATACCCCGCGGACACCCTGTTATGTGTTTGTTTCTATGATCCACGGGGTTTGTTGCATGCGATTCTGTCTGGAGAGCTGTACGAGAACTGGAGAATGGTGGCCATTGTCTTTTATCAGTGGCGTTCTTTACCATTTAACAATGTCGTCTATATCCCCCTTACAAAAAACAACTGCAGTACAACAGCAGTATATAGAAGTATAACTGCAATAAAAGTAAGTACAACTGCAATACAATGAAGAATAAACAGTTCAGATGCAGCACAATAAAGTTCAACAGCAGTGTAAGACTTGTGCTACTGTAGTCTAATATGCGAATGGTGTGGTAAGAACTGTACTGGGTTTGTTCAACATCTTCAAGATTTTTTCAGGGATGTTTTTGGATTCAAGTAATCTTTAATTAGAATTTTAAGAGTTTATTTGCAAAAACAAATAAAAAAATAACTGCAGTGAACTGAACAGCACAACAGCAGTAGCCTATATACAAGATAACTGTGGCAAAATTGCAGTATAATGAGATATAAACACAGTTAAACTACAATGCAATTAAGTTCAACAGCAGTAAAATCTGCAGAACAACTGAAATACCATTAAATAAACTGAGGGGCAATATAGTCATATGTTAAATAATTTATTGCACATAGGTACACAAGTATTAAAAGTGCACTTAGTTTAAGATGAATTTAATACCTTTTACTACCTTTTTTAATACCTCCAAAAAAAATGTAATACCAGCACAATTTAGAGCTGCATCTGTAGTGGCGTAACTGAAATATCTTTCCAAATGGAAGAACATATTGCAGACAACATATACATCTAAGTAAAGCAGAGGGATTAATCAACGCGTCACAATGGGCCTTTGTCCATAGCTTTTAATCAATGTCATATAGGTCATCAATGTCAATAGCCACTCTTCTAAGAACACTTCGGTACGGTTACGGGTGTTTCTCCACTGAGCCTGGAACAAACCATTCTTGGCAGTTAGACCGTCGTGCTGAACTGTGCTGATAGATTCTGTGTGTCAGGGCTCGAAATTAACTTTTTTACTCGGTAAGGGATTTATTGTATCTGAAAACAACATGAATGTGTCTTGAATGTGAGTGATCTGCTATAAACAGTCCTGCTGTTACTTTATGAAAAATACATTTATGGTTTGCATCAAACAGAAATCAAGCATTGCAGTAAGAAATATTTCTTTAGCACTATTGTTTCTATACGCATGTCAATTTAATAAATATTTCTGCTACAAAACAAACGAAAGATTATAATAAACCATTCAATTCTAGGCTGAAAGCTGCAGAGCAGTCATCAGTACCTAAATAGGAGAATAATCTAAACCTCAAGAAAGAACAGACAAAAGAAAGAAAAGGCTCACTTCTGCACCTCTTTAAAGGTTTGGGTTTGTGTCATTGTAAATGCTCAGTCTTGTTATGAGCTGATTTTTCTGTGTTTGTGGATAAGCAGGTGAATCAGCCGACCCAATATGAGCGGGCAGAGCAGGATTCTCGTGATGACCACCTGCACAGTACCGTTCTTTCTTATGAGCAGCAGTTTCAGTGTAAACTCAGTAAAGGTGAGCGTCTTTGGCGATGATGTGTGCCGTGTTAGATTTCACATTTAGCAGACATTTGCGCTGAACACAGTGAATGCAACACATGGAGATTCAGGCACCTTCACAGAAAACAGTCGATTGATCTCGGCTGGCGGATCAACATTCACCGCATGATCGCGGTCATTGGCACCATTATTTGTAACTTTAGGTGGGTTTGCAGACCTGTGTACTTTTCACTCCTCAGCCGTTTGCATTTCCTGCGGTCACAAAAGCTCCCGTCACCTGACGGCGGTAAGCCTTGAGTGATTGACAGCTGATATGAACCAGTATAGCACCAATATAATCGTCTTCTTGCAGACACGGCAATACGCCTCACGGCTGTTGCCAACTACAGGCCTAAGCCAGTCTTTAAACCCTGAGTCCTGCAGCCAGAGGTCCGAAAACCTGCATTTCCCCATGTTTTAATTTAATTAATGATCAAAAGCAAGCTTGCCTATATGATTGGCAGCAAGCCAGTCGGTTATCCCCATTTTGATTCAACGAGCGCGAACACCACCTCACATGCTATCGCTCAGGTCCTACTCTCAACATATAAATAAATCCACACACATTTAAGAGTAAAGGCCTGCACTGAACACTCATTTAAAATGTATCTAAAAACATGGGCTGGAAAATGTACCACCTCGTCAGATGACCTTTGTTACTTTTTAATGCCCTTAATTTTGCCTAATTTAATTTACTACCATTTACAACCCCGCGGACACCCTGTTGCAGTATTGTAGATGTAGATTTCTGTAGTTATACTTCTAAACAGTGCAATACAATATATTGTGGTAGTGCTTCAGCAATACAACTGAAGTACTGAAACCTCATTTGGAAACCATTGTCCACCGCGCAGGAAAAGTAGATGTACTGCAGTTGTATTGCAATAGATGTACTGCAGTTGGTTGTATTGTAATACTTCAGTTGTGTTGCAGTAATACTGCAATATACTTAAATCATGCAGTTTTATTTCATGTTCAAAAAACTGCTCTTTTCAGAAGCTAACTAAAACTGCACTATTCTTTATTTTGTTTAAACTGTAGTAATTTTGGTAAGGGCCATGATGCCATATGTTTAAAATGCTCCAGATTGAGGGCTAAAAGATGGAATAGACAGGGCAAGAGACCTGCTGCACTGCTGTCCATGTCAGCATTCAGACCTGGGGATTGAGGAGAGAAGTCCTTGTTCATATAAACATGATTATCTTTATAATGATATAACAAATTTAATAACCTATGTAGCAGGGCATTAAATTACTGTTTATTTCTCTGCACTTTAACCATTGTAAACTAATTAACATGCATCTCAAGGTTTGGGTCTCATTTTGTGAGCCGACTGACAACAGTTGTTCGCTCCCCTGCTCTGCTGGCCACGCTCACTCCCTCTGCTCACAGCACCCATTGTGATGCATTTTTGGAAAATATTCTGAGGTAGACTTGAACCAGAGAGGGGGTTTCATATGGCCCTTTACAGAATTTGAAATCAGAAAGTTGCATACAGAATGACGGCTTGTATTTCTTGAACAGTAAATCCAAACAAACTATACAATAAACAGTCGTCTCTCTCTCTCTCTCTGTGTGTTTTGTCAGTGTACATGTTTTTTCATCTGTTCAGTTCACTCTGCTGAACTCAGATCAGTCGGTCCAATAAACAGGAATTAAAATCCCTTAAAAGTTCAATATCAGGTGAATAAATCATACTCATACAGTCCTGCTGAACTGCAAAACACTTCAAAATCCACTGAAGAATAAAATAAAGTCACAGAATCAGGCTGGGCGGCTCGCCATCTTCTATCCAGAAGAAAATCAAAGAAACTATAAGCCTGACCTGCATTAAAACAGGCATATTAATACAGAATTACAGCAATATTCTCAACTCACTCAGCAAATAAAACAATGCAAATTAAACAAACTGAGCTGTTATTGTGTCCATACACAGAAACCGTTTCTTCCCTCAGGCAATCCATCTCATGAACACTAGGGGTGGGCGGATCGATCCTAATATCGATAGTATCGATACCAACGTTGGTATTGATATCGGATCGATACTAGCCTTCCGAGATCGATACTTTTATTTAAATTTCATCTAATTTGCGCTAAAGTACATTGCTCCGGTTTCCTAAAAGAGCGGACATGTCTCTAAACACCCGCTCCTTTTATATCTCATATGCACCGTTGCTCCTTCTTGCTCTGCTGTTATTAGTTGTCCTTTCATCACGTGACTCAGCAGCGCCAAAGCGCAAGCACATTTGGCTGTTCTGAGATGACGGAAAGAAAGAGGAGCGCTGTGTGGAGTTATTTTACTGCAGTAAACGAAAATATTGCAAACTGCGATGTTTGTAGAAAGTCTATTTGATACTGTGCCAACACTACAAGTCTACACAAACGCATAAAACAACAGAAAAAAGAGAACGCCGAGCTGCAAAAAAAGGAGAGAAGAGGAGGCAAATCCTACAGACAGACCCCCAGCAGTGCCAGCCCTGTGACAGGTCACTGCCCGAGTCGTTTCGGAGAGGCAATGCATATCCAGATAGGTAGCTACAGTGGTGAAATTAATATTTGAGTCATATAGGACATTCAGTATTAGTTAATGTCAATTTGAAGAAAGAAAATGATTACTTGGTCATAGTTGAACTTGTTACTTTCATCATCAGGCTGATTAAATAAAGCCTATATAGTCAGCATATATACCTGCTATTTATATGAATTATTTTGGAATTTAAAAATATACAGTGATGTTGCAGTTTTTTCACCAGCTAAAAAATGGTTTTAAGTCAGTTATCTTTTGCTGTAGTGTGTTGGTAGGAAATAATAATATAAAAACATTTAAAAACACTTAACACATTTTTTAGCTGGTGAGAATACAAGTGTTCTAATAATTGAAATGAAAATGTCAGAATATCCCTCTTTATATACAAGCAACTGTTTGCACTTTGTTTATAAAAATAAGGCAATGTTTAGTGTCTAATGAAAGAGAAACACTTTTTGTTATTTTGAACAAAACAGTGAACAAAAACTGAAAAAGTTTTAAAACATTTGTTCGCCAGTAATAATTTTGTGGTCTTTGTTTATTAAAAATGTATTTGAAATGCATATTGTTTTACATTTATTTGTTTAAAGACATTGAAGTGCTAAAAGAGAAATGGTTTTGTTATTATTATATTATTGTTTCTGAACAAAAAACCCAGGCTGAAGCAAAGTAAAAAAAACATCTCTAGTAATAAGTTTGTGTTTGCAAATCCAGAACAATACAATAATAAAAATGTTTTTATTTGGCTTAAAAGTGTTTAAAATGTGTCCTGGGTTTTAATAAATACATTTAATTATAGCTACTTTGAGAGCCTTCAACTCATAAATCATCACACACTGTTCTCCCCTACAGAAAAGTACATTTAGGTTCAAGTGCATGCTTTTTAAAGTAAAAGTGTCAGTATCGGTATCGGCGATACTGGCCCTGTATTTACTTGGTATCGGATCGATACCAAATTTTGCAGTATCGCCCAGCCCTAATGAACACTTGATGATAATTGTGGAACCAACATCACTACCTGCTATACACTTTATTTACAACACACTTTACATGCCAATTTTCTCATAACAGCTGCACATATTATGTGGGTATATAGTAATATAGCTGTACATACACTTGTAAATTTGTATATTTGCTAACACATTAAAGTAATTAGTATTATAATTTTTTTTGTCAAGATTAAGGTTGGTTAATGCGTTTACTAACATGAACACAATTAGTAATACATTCATTAATCTTTGTTAACATTATTTGAGTTCAACAACGTTAGTTCATGTTAAATCTCTGCATTAACTAATGTGAACAAGCACAACTTTGGATTTTATTAAGGCATTAGTAAATGTTGAACTATGATTAATTTACAGAATTATTCATACTTAATGTTAGTAAATTCATGAACTAATGGACTAAAATTATTGTAAAGTATTACACACCAGTTTACTGTAGTAAAAACTCATGTTTACTACAATATGCAGAGCGTTTTATCGCTTCACCATAGTTACTGCTACAGCATTCAGTAAGTTTTCAATACACTTTTTTTTTTTAGTCCGGTCTGTAATTCTGTTGCACTGTAGAAGCTGTCACGAAAACAAATTCCTCGTATGTGTGAACATACCTGACAATAAAGCTCTTTCTGATTCTGATAGACACATATTCAGAGCTCGACTGCAATATTAATGATCATATCTGTAATCTGGCGATCAGCATCTTCCACTGCACATGTATTAACACCACAATAACACTCTTTTATCAGTCATTAGTTACATGTAATTATACTAATCAGCTGTTAAATAAGCATGAAATAACACAAGATAAGACTCGTATTAATTCCTGTATGATTTATAAATAACTACTCGCCGAGATTCAATCAATATTTGTTTCCTAAATCAAAGAGAACACAATTAACGGTTCTTCTGCCCTTTTCCTGCTAATATTCTCCTTTCAGTTCCTCAACTAGCAAGAGTAATTCCGCTGTGTTCAGAGCTAAAGCTGTTCTCCTCCCTCTCATCTCAATCTCTCGCGCTGCACTGAGAAACTCTCCCGCCCGCTGAAATACTGCCTCAGCTCAGTGGGCGGAGCTTAGACAAATCAACCAATCACGATTTCTTATCCTTACCCGCTCATCAATCGCTAGGCAGATTTCCTAGGTTCAGGATTGATGCAGCATTATGACTGGAGAAATAAAATAAACCCTATAAAACAATACTAAAGTCAAATAAATGAGTAACTATAAACAATAACACACCATAAAGAGTTTATAATGGGGTTACACCACATTACATCAGTTAGAGTCTTTTATTTTTATGGTAAAGTGTTCTTAGCTTGAAGGAGTGACACTTTCCCCCTCTGACAGTACACAGAACTGTTTAGTCTCAGTGTGACTTCTGTATTCTGTATTACAGTTTTTTTCTGATAGCTTAAGCACATTTTTTGTAACTATTGGCTATTTTTGCAAAACTCTACACACCAATAAGAAACCCCTTCACCAAATCTGCAAAACAGTTTAGTTCTCTTGCAAAAGCTGATAAACCTTGCTGAACTCTTCAAACCTTCGTAAAAAAAAAAAAAATTGTATCAAACATTTAACACAAGCATCACAATAATAAGCACACAATGCTCCAACTACACACTGATGGAATGAAGAAAAACTACATCTGGCTTCTGCTTTGAGAACAGCTCCTCAAGTGACTTTAAAAAGGAGTTTGCCACCAATGTAGAAGCTTTAAAAATAATGAAGCGTGACAAGACTAAACTATTGTATGATTTGTTTCAAGAATATGCCTTTATTTAACCCTTACAGAGTTTCTATTGGATGTCTGCACGGTATGCTGTTCTTTTTTTGTTATTTTATATATATATTTTTGTTGTTTGTTGGTTTATTTGTATGTTTGTTTGTTTGTTTTGTGTAGTTTTATGGCTTTATATTTGATTCACTGTATGTCATGTCTCAGTCAGTGTGTGCAACATTATGTTTGGATTGAGTTTGGCCTAAATTGTTATGTTTTTGAAAGAAAGCATCTGGCTTTTGCCTTCTCAGAGCACAAGCTAGGCTATGTCAGTTTGAGATCATAACTCTCTCATAGTTCTGTAAACATACAGGGATGCAAACTTCAAGTACTGTGTTTATTTACACACATCAAAACAAGCACAAGGGTTTCTCCAAATCGAAACACAAAATAGTCATTTCACTGAGAAAATTAAAAATCAGACTACATCGTGTCGTCTCTCTGGGTCCGGCCACAAAATCTCATCTACACCACATGCAGTGTGCTCTATAGTCCAAGGCACCGGGGAAAGTATCTGATTGCAAAGTGAACTAATTACCTAAATCAGTTTTCACATGTGCCAGTGTGCCAGACAGAGGGCAGAATAGTGTAAATAATAGCCAGACATGTGTATAGCTTTGTTAGGAGTGTGCTAATCATTTGGAAATTCAGTGTAAAGCAGTGAGTTGTGTTCACAGTTCTGCAAAACAGTGCTGTGCAGTGGATTGTACCTACAGTTTTGCAAAGTGTGTGTTACAAAATTGCAAACTTAGTGCAAAGCAGTGTTTGTGCTTTTAATTTCGCAAACTCAGTGAGTGGTTTTGCTGTAAGAATTAATCTTTTTATAAATTGTGCTATAAGAATCTTGGTTGGGGTTTAAGCATTCAGAAAAAACTGTAATACGTTTGTTAAATGGGAAGTCTGCATCTAGAAAACACTAAGGCAAGGATCTGAACTGAGTGAACCAACAGAGAACAGGCATCAACAGAGCACAGGGAATAGAAGAGTTTGGGTGTGACAAGACGCTTACTACATGAGACGAGACACGAGAGTGGGTTCAGGAACGAGAAGAGATGAGATTTTTACACTGTTCTTAAGAAATCTTCAGTGATGAAATACATGAATGGAAAATATTTTAGTCAACTGAAGGAAAACAAAATCACACATTGCTAAACTATTCAGCTGCTTTTTTAAATCAACTCATAATAAATGTTATTTTACTTCTATTTTAATGAATTGTGCCATAAAGCACCTGCAATCACTGCTGAATGTTTAGCTATAAACTCTACTGACTGGCTTCTGCCCTGTACAGTTCCACATGAGAATCCACCTCCTTTACACAAATTAAACTTTAAAGAAATGTCTGTGATCATGTCATATTGGGTCATTCATTTTTCTTCATTCATTCAGCAGCAACTTCTGTTATCCGGACAGCATAAACTGTGTTCAGTGATCATGATAATGATGACGGGTGTATGTCTCCTGGAGTTCACTGTGTGTGTGTGTGTGTGTGTGTGTGTGTGTGTGTGTGCGCGCGCACTCGGAGATGTGTCTGTGGGGCTTTACTGACTCGATGGGTGCAGAGAAGTGTCAAACAGCTGAGTGTGTATGGCTTATCTTGTCGCAAAATGCAGCTAAAAGTCCTACACAACGGTAATAGTTTGATTATGGTTTGATTACGGCGTTTCCATGTCTGTACTGCACTTCAATAATGCGACTGAACTAGGAATACTCCACATGACTTAATTCCCTTAGTGTTTATGACGATTATGACTTTAAGCCTATCTAAAGTGCTCTGCCATTGTATGTGATGAGCCGTGGTTAATGCGTGTGGCTGCAGTTGTAGCAGCCTCGGATTTTGGGACTCTTGAACTCCAGTAAAGAATTTAAAACAGTTACGTCACACTCACCTGCCTCAAACGAGTGATGCGCACAACTTTTCACTTCGACGAGAAATCTTATTGTGATTCAGTCTTGCAAGATCTCACAGCCCGAGATCTCGTCACATCCCTAGCAGTAGGTGATCAGCCACAATGCTAACTGGTTAGCATAACAATGTTTGAAACACAGTCCCTCCACTGAGAAAAATAATAATAGTTATAAATTAAACAAATAAATTAACCTCTGCATTTACCTTCTTACAAGAACACTTTTAACAAAGGTAGACACATCGGACTTTTACACAGAGGTTAAATAAAATGCAAAGAAAAAAATCACAATAGCATATCTTTTATCTTAGTTATTGCATATATCCATTAAGTAATAGTTTTTGTAGAAGCGCCATGCATCCTTGCCACAGACAGTTCCATATTCGCGATGTCTGAGAACATATACATCCAGTGTTTCCGGTCCAGGGAGTGTGGAGGCTGCCAATGTAAAGCTAGCATTTTTTTAGCTGCTGTTAGTGCAGAAAATAATATTTTTTTCTGAAATAAAGAAAATTCAAAGGAGCAATCATCATTTAAAAGGAAAAGTTTAGGACAACATGGTATGTCTGATTCCAGTATGTCCTTCAAGCTCAGTGACACATTATTCCAAAAGTTATTTACTTCAGGACATTCCCAAAACATATGTTGGTATGTACTTATGACATCCTCTGAGCAGAAATTGATGTTAGTTTCATTAGGTAACGTTTCCTAGGAGTGAGGTAAAGTCTATGAATTATTCTGTACTGAATTAGCTGATAATTAGGAAGGAGCGCATGCCATCTTCCCCCCAAATGTATGCTAAAGTGTGAATGCCGCTGTCGCTCCACTCGGGGAAAATAAAAGGCTTATTTTCTGTGAGAAGTTCGTGATTATGAAATATAGGGGTTTGGGAATGTAAATTACAAAGTAATTTAGCAACTGTGCGCCAAACAGAGAGAAGATATGATATAATTGGTCCAAAACGTTTTGCACTTTTCAATGGGATATTGCAAAAAACTAAATCTTATAATCTGGCTAAGTTCCACTGATTCCCACAGAACGTGAGGGCCAGGATTCAGACATGTCCTCAGTGGGCGTAAAAGGAATACCCAGTGGTATAATTTGAAATCTGGGACACCCAGACCCCACGCATCTTTGTAACGCTGTACGATTGTATATTTTATGCGTGGGGATTTATCATTCCATATAAACTTGGAAATTAACTTTTGTGGTTTCAAACAGTAATTAGTGGGAGGAGCTAGTGGTATCATGGAAAAAAGTTAAAGGTGCAGTATGTAAGTTTGACACCCAGTGGTTAAACTAGGTGTTGCACTCCTGGATCAAAACAAACGTGAGCGCGGGTTGCCAGTTTGAATACAAGGAGCGAGTGATTTAAACTGTGTTCTAAATAAAAGCAACGACACGCGACAGGGAATATTCTCCATATTAAAGGGAGTTTTTGTCCTAACCAACACCTGGAATTGAATTATTAGAAACGGCTTCTATTTCTCACAGCTGAACTTGTGAAACCTATGACAGTGACCACCTCAGGTAAATCTCGCGTGCTTTATTCGGTGCTAAATGCTAACAATGAGTTTGAATGCCATTTTACATTTAATGATGTTAAAGTGGGTTAACATGTATTAAACAGATTCTAAACCTTACCGTTTCGTGAGCGAGTGCATATTCTGTGCTTCTGAATGGCTGTATTTACATTTCTGTCGGTCTGGTGCAAACAGCCAAATAGCTGATCACTGCCTCTCTCGTCACAGCGTGTTGTTAGGACACGCGGTTACAATGTAACCTGCTCACTTAATGTTTACGTTCGTAATATTTATTTAATTTGCTAATTAATGACCTCATGTGGAACAGAATCTGTCTCCCATACTGTCCTTTTCGGTCACGGACGCATGCTTTCAGAGCCTTTCTGAATGAATGAATGAAATGCGCTGTTTTCCAACAAGGCAACCCAGAGTGCTGAATTATAATTGGCTAAACTGGCATTATGCATGTGAAAATTACCTAAACAAAGACAGCGTTCCGGCACGGAAAAGACATTTTCAAAGCAGAATATCTGACTTCAGCATTGTTTGTCAGTTAAACAAGTATGTTCACTTGGGATGTTTCTTAAATATCTGCACACATATTATGGTATTTTTATGCTTTAGAAGAGTCAAAAAACTTACATACAGCACCTTTAATACGAGGCAAAACATCCATCTTAACTGTGAAAATTCAAGCTTGAAAAGATGATGGTAATAAAGACCAACGGTTTAAGTCCTTGTCTATGCGATTAGGTAAAAGTAAAGTATTCATGATTTGTGCTGATTATTATATCGGATTTGTATCGTATCGGTTAGTACTGAAGGCTGCAATATCGGTATCGTATCGGAAGTTAAAATGTTGTTTTGGGACATCCCTAGACACTGATAATATGAAACATTTTTAACATTAACAACTTAATTTTCTGTCCTTAATCTGTTGGTGTTACAACTATTAAACTCATTACTGCTTCCACTAACAATCATTACATCACTAGGTTGAGGCTAAATGTCCAGGGTCTGTACATGATACCAGATATTTCAGGGAGTCTTCATTATGACACACATTACAACAGGATATATTTGATTTACACAATGTTTTTTATTTTATTTACTATATTTGTATTACACACCTCAATAATTACTGGGCACTACATTGGTTACTTGCTGGAGGACAGAGGATACCCTTTTTGTATATGATCAAATCAAATCACTTTTATTGTCACATCATCAGCAGCACGTGTGCTATGATGAGTGAAAAGCTTAGGTGCTGGCTCCAGACAGTGCAAAATACAGACAGTGCAAATACAACAACAGTGTGAAATACAGACAGTGCAAATACAACGACAGTGTGAAATACAGACAGTGCAAAATACAGACAGTGCAAATACAACGACAGTGCGAAATACAGACAGTGCAATTTACAACAACATACTCACAAAACAAACAAAAAAAACAAAAAAAAAAAGTGACACCCTACCCTGCACTCAGCCTGACCCAGAGGAACCCTCAGTGACCCAAGCAGACCAATGAGATGGAAGAGTTCTAAGAGAAATGATCTGTTAAATTAATTAAATTGTTTGGTCTGAAGCACTGTTCGTTTCTTTATTTCCTGAAATAAAATGAATGATTAGATTTTTACATTGCTTTATACACACACACACACCTTTTAACATGTAACATTTTTTTCCTGTATATTTCTCACCTTAGTTCTAACACCATCATCAAGTTCTAACACCATCATCAAATTTGCAGATGGCACCACAGAGATTGGTCTAATCAGCGACAATGATGAGACATGAGATACAGCATCTGGCCACTTGGTGCACAGACAATAATCTGCTCCTTAACACCGACAAGACCAAGGAGCTCATTGTGGACTTCTTGGTGAACTTCTACCGCTGCACAATAGAAAGCATCCTGACGAACTGCGTCACAGTCTGGTATGTAAGCTGCTCTGTTGCGGAGCGTAAGGCACTGCAGCGGGTGGTGAAAACTGCCCAACGCATCACAGGGACCACACTGCCAACCATAGAGGACATCCAGAGGAAACACTGTCTGCGCCGAGCACGCAGTATTCTTAAGGATTCCTCTCACCCTGCTCACAGACTGTTTTCTCTCCTGCCTTCTGGTAGGCGCTTCAGGCTCCCCCGGACAAAAACCAGCAGACTAAGGAACAGCTTCTTCCCCAGAGCTGTCTCCCTTTTGAACTCTGCCCCCTACTGACTCTTTGCCCCCCTGATACACCCCCACTCTCCTCATAACTCATACTCCTCATAATCACTGCACTATTTAACATTTGCACATTTAAAAATTGCACATATTCATTGCACTGATTCATTTATTTGAACTGTACATACCCATGTACATTTGTAATTATGTACACACACACTGTACATATACATTTGTGATTATGTTTATATATCTGCACACTTCTGATTATTAATAGCAACCTGTACATAAATCCATCTATTGTAAATCTCTGTTCATAGCTAACACAACCTGTATATAATGTTTATAGCACATCCATTTGTAAATATCACCATAGTTTTTCTATAACTGCACTTTATAACTTATACCTGTATCCTGCACTTGCTGCTATTGCACTCCTGGTTAGACCTAAACTGCATTTCGTTTCCTTGTACTTGTACATGTGTAATGACAATAAAGTTGAATCTAATCGAATCTTAAGGTGATGCTCATGTGACTTTATTTGTCTTTAAAGATGGACCTTATACAGCTACTTTAGAAATAAAATAAATAATAAATAAATAACAGATTGTTTTGTGATACAATAGTGAAATTCAAATATGGAAAAGTGCAGACAAATTCTTACACTGTTTGTTAGTTAAGGCAGAAGGAACTTCGTCTGCATCCAACACAAAAAGCACAAAAAGAACCTAAAGCTACCTGACAACAATCACTTACAACTGTGACAGACTGTGTGGTTTAAGGTCAAATAAATTAACCACTGATTAGACTTTATTAAGGGACAGAGCAGCTCCTCTATCTGGTGGCCCACAGCAGTTAGACAGGCCTCAGCCTCCTTTCTGTTAGCTACAGGACAGAGAGAATATTCTAGAGTGTTTAATACAGCTCCAGTAATCAAATATTACCTTTTAAAAGAATGTGTCTGTGTTTAATTTTGACTTTGGACAGAGTTATTCTAGCTCCAGAAGAACAACACTTTCTGTAAGCCTTACATAGTCAATACACATTATTATTGTGGCCTTTAGAAATGAATGGCAGGACAATAAAATGCATGAATGGTTACACAACATACTCAAAAAGGATGTTAAAGTTAGCAACATTTAATTCTTCATTACAGTAAAGGGAGGGTGGCATGTGTAAATTATTAAACTAATGAATTTTCTCTTATAATTTTTTAAAATCTATTTATTATCTTATGTTTATTTCCTTCGTTGATGCAGATGTGTATTGCTTTTTCTTTATAATCGGCCTTAATTCTTCATACGTCAGCATTAAAACCTCCAACTCCCCCTCTGTAAAGTGCGTTGGTCTTTTTTCTCTCACTTTCTATGGTGACTCGTGAATTCGGTGATCTACTGAAAATGCCTTCAGGTATGTGCCGTGCGCGCGCATTAACCCGCGGTTATCTTCAGGAGGTTGATTTAACTAACTCTCATCAGCTGTTTTGGAACCGACATATTCACGGTAAGCAGGTTTTGGGTTAATCAACCGAGAGTTCAGGGTTTAGCAGATGGTAAATTACCCCAGCTTTCTGGAATACCCCCCTGGTCAGGAGCAGGTTTTAATCTCTAAACTCTGAGTTTCTGTCGGTCTCCTCCCCTTTTTTAAAGATGAAGCGGTATTTCTCACCTTAGCCTTACGTTTCCACACACCTATTTTAATGAGCATTTTGGATATGCGCATAAAAAATTGGTTGATGGAAACGGCAAGATGCACATAACTATTGAAAATAGACATAATAAACATATGCGCATAACTGAGTAGGATAAACTTTTTATTCGATAAGAAAAGTTGCGCATAACAACAACAAATTCCAGTATACGCATTAAAAAGGTTTGTTATAAGAGATCATACGATGATGAAAATGTGTGTGAATGGACAAACCAGCATGTTGAGCACGCTGTAAAACATCTGAAATGTTGATTTGGTCATTCTAAAACGCCTTAACCGTTTCAGTATTATTATATTATTAATTATCTTCAAAGACTGCAGCGTGTCAAGAGCGTCTGTTCTCCGCGTCTCAAACGCCACCACGCGTTCATTGTGTGTCGGCATTGTCTTCTGAGGCACAAGTCATTTATTAAATAAAGAACAGGTTCACACAGCTTCTTCTACCGCAGTAAATTCAGTTTTTACTGTTGATATTTGGCGCCAGTTAATGAGGAAGTGACGATTTTGTTCTCTTTGACTGGATGGAAACGCTGCATTACTCGCACATCTTTTATGCGATAATCCAGTTTTGCACATAAATTTAATTCGCATTTTTAGATTGAAACAAAGCTAATACATTTCAGTCACACAAAGAACAAACTCACTCACGAGAATAGCTTGACCTTTTTTAATAATTAATTAACTTAAATTCACTGACCTTCCACTGGCACATGTAACGTTACTAACTAGATTAATGGGATTATTACTCCTTCTAAAAACTATTTTTTTAGTTCTGCTTACATTATAAATGTCATATCATCCTCTACCAGTCGAACAATAAAAAAGGCAGACA
This sequence comes from Danio kyathit, assembly GCA_903798195.1. Classification (NCBI taxonomy): domain Eukaryota; kingdom Metazoa; phylum Chordata; class Actinopteri; order Cypriniformes; family Danionidae; genus Danio; species Danio kyathit. Next base: position 1,855,139 of record CAIGQS010000068.1, read on the forward strand.
CACAAGAGCACTTAAATCTATTAAAACTGATCAATGTGTGTAAAAGTGGGAACCTTAAATTAAACATTTCCACTGAACATTAAGCTAAGCTTATCTGCATTCTTGTTTTGTCAGATTTGTTGTAGAAATGCACTAGCCTATTTTATGTCATTTAATGCAATTACATCAGAAATAACTTCAAAATTATGGCCAATAAACGTCACACATTACATTACTTTATTATTATACTTAATTATTTAAATACTTTAAATGTAAACTTGCGCATTAACTTGAGCAGCTGTTTTCCCACGCTAACTGTCTCTGTTTCACTGATGCAGTGGTGTTGCCGTTTTAAATATATGCTCATATTTGCTATAACTTTGCACATGAGCACATCAAGTTCAGCTGGAGAACTCGTAATATCTGCGCTCCATTGATGATGCTTTTTTACAGTCCGGTGTGCGCGCTTAACTCTGAGTTGGTCTACTCAAAGTTGATTGACCCAACCCAGATCAGCTATAGGCCTTTTTCACACTTCCTGGTTCCGGTAAGCGAAACAGCGTACCACAACATCCGGTTCCAATGCAACGGAGTAAGAATGAATGGCAGAGTCGTCTCATCGCTGTTATTGCAGCGTTCCCGGCTGCTCCAACTCAAAAAAACGACACGCTTACCTCAATTTCCACGATTTCCCGAAAGACGAAGGACAGAGAACATCTTGGGTGAAATTAATTAGACGGGATGAACGTCGTTTCAAGTTATATGCCGGAGTACGTTCATGTGCCGTATGCACTTCAAAGCGGAGATCGTCATGTTTTATCAAATGCTGCTGGTCTTGGTTTTATTTTGATGGGTAATTATAATATAGACAAAATTCCAGTTAAATGATCTGCCTTCCACAAACAAGTGCTCCTATCATGGTCATTAATCTATTATGGTCTTAATCAATTCCTTCAGAGACTCATATGTTATTTAGAGGTATTAGACCATCCTTCTGATAGATCGTCTTTTGATATTACTAAATCTAATGTTGGCCAATTTTGTTTTACAATAAATACCAAGAGTAATAAAGCTATTTGTACTTTTTTCCAAAGAGAAATCATTACTGTACCTTATATGCTATTTTATTGGATGTCTTTATTAAAGGGTGCTGAAAGAAAGAAAGTGTGTCTGTTACTACAAAAATATCATGTTAGAAATCAAATTAATGTTCTATAAACTTCTCCACAGATCTTATCCAGCAAAACATTATTTACAGAATTGTAAAAGCAGGATTGTTGTGAATTGTTTTTGTAATGAATATGAGAAGACTGTTTTACACTTATTTTGGCTTTATGTATAGTCAACTTATGTGGTGAAGCGCAAAAATTTATTAATAACTTTCAGTGTTCAAAACCTCTGTCATCATTATGGGAAAATGTACTTTTTGGCTTTACTGTCTATCCTAATCAAGAGGAAAATAGTTTTATTTATTTAATTTGCTTATGTTGTTAACAAAACTGTACATTCATAAATGTAAATTTAATAAACACAAACCAAATGTTAAGATATTGATGACTGAAATATGCTTGTACCAGTATCAGAGACTCCCTTAACAAGAAAGCTCGACCCACTTTATAATTTGTGAACTCTATAATGCATTTATTTAATTATTACAGATGCACATTTTGTATATTTGTATTTTATTTGTAATTACCCCTGGCATGTGTATTTTTTTTTGTATTGTAAAATGTTATTTGCTGTTCTTTAAATAAATAATGTAAAACAATACAATGAATACCTTTATTTTTCCGCGAGTAGGAGCTAAAGTATGTTTGCAGACTTGAGAAAACCTTACAAGCATTAAACAACCTGTAATTTATGTGGCTCCTCGTTCTTTCATATTGACCGATCGCAACTCACCTGCATTAAAGGAAGGAGCACAGTTTACGGACGGGACTACTAACACAAAACTAATCCTGCTGGATGTTAAATAGCCTAGTTAATCTTGTTTCCGAATGCCTTGAATGATCAGATCGTATGTTGTTAACTGCGCACCTTACTGTAACCTACAGTGGCAAACGCTTTGTATAAGACAGACTATCTGCACAAATTCTGCAAATCGGTATTATCTTTTAAATGCTGTTTTATTTACGTCACTTTTACACAATCACCGAACAATGTCTTCTTGTCCAAATTATGGCAAAGATGACAGCGAGAATGTCATCCACTGTCCTGAGGGTGTCCTGTTTCAGCGACCGCTGGCGAAGCCGGAAATAGCGGTACGCTGCTGCGAAGGGCTCTTCCGGTGTTCTATTCCGCTGTGAAAAAGGTCTATTCTGAAACCCAAAACTCTTTGAGTTTTGAATCTCTCGGTAAATCAAGTTTAAACTCCGAGTTGATTGAACCTCCTTACTGAAACAGGCCCCAGGACAAAAATCACTATAACACATAAACACATAAATTTTTAACTGAGGGTTTTACTTAAAGCACATATGTTGAAGGGATTTTATCACACAACTGCATACGCACTTGTTTACTGATCGTTATCAGATTAGCGTTCGACAAACTTTGACAAAACATGCCACAGGTGTAAAACACTCACCAAATCCCTGTCATAAAACGATTATATGTGTATTTCGGCACAAATAGCGATCTTTATATGCACTAATCTGCGTCAGATCTGCTCCGTCACCCTTTCACAAAATGGAGGATTCAACTCTCCCTCGGCAGAGAAGCACTCCGGAGAGCTGGCTTAAAGGGCCAGTACCACTATTTCACATACATAATGCAAATGAACAACAATGACTCACATAAATGAACATGATACAAACAAAACCTTCTTACCACTCTAAAGAAAATATAATTAGCTTTTTTTATGAGATTAGAAAAATTAAATCACCATGTTATGTAGTGTGTTTTGCTCATTTATTTATTTTAAATACCCTTTCTGTTTGACTTTACTCACCTTTGATACATAAACTTTTGAGAGAGAAGAACTAGCTCATACACCAATAGAAATGTGGAGTTGTTATGGATATTCTGTAAAAAGTATATTTGCACTGTTAGAATTCTGCTCATGTCTAGATGTATGGTAGAAAATTACATCCCTTATTAGCTTGTGATTTGTGTCTATGTGAACAACATGAAGAGGGCCCTGGACAGAATAAGTCCTTCTGACTACACATCTCAACTGTGTCATTCTTGCAATTATTCCAGCAGAGTCTACTCGATGCATGGAATCCCATACTTGTCCATGGCACACGGTGACCGAGTGCTTGCAGTTGTCCTCTCATCATTCTATGCCCCAAGTGTGGACTTCCAACCTTTATTAAATAAACAAGATGTTTTAAATAAACAAGGTTGTCAAGTTCTTCATCTCTGATCTTTGTGTCTTTAACAGAAATACCATACTAAACGATGCTTAATGATCCTAGATGAGACACCAAGAGGATGGGCAATACATGAAACAGACAGCTGCATGTTTACTAGTTTCTGAAGATGCTCTCTTCAGGTGATGAATTTAGGAGGTCCTTTGACTCCAAATTCCACCTCTAGGGCAGCTATGGGTGCAGTCTTATTTTCAATTTCCCTGTTCACAATGTTGTTTAGGGTTGAAAGTGTCCCAGTCAACAAATTTCCTTTGGCCCGAATCGGCCCAAAGCAACAGCTAAGTGGCCCAGATCAGTTAGTGTTCCCCGGCCCAGAACTAGCCCACATCCTTTTAGCCAGAACTGAACCAAAGCAGTGCCACAACTCCACCAAGCTTGAGCCAAGTAATACATTTTTATATGGCCCAGATATGGGCCTTGTATTCAAGATTAGTAAGGCTGAGTTCTGTGGCCCTTATGTGGCCCACATGTGGCTGACCCAAGTGTGCCGCACGCCTGCTTTTGAGTGAAGGTCTCGGCCGTTAGATCGCCCCCTGGGGGCTGGCTGCAGTACAAGTCATAAAGCCCGCCTCCTCCGTGTTAATGAAGGAGACATGAGACCAAATAAAAAAAATAATTACTCTTGCAATAAAATGTCCCGAAAGCTGGTTCTGGTCAGTTAAGGCACTGGTTATCGTGCTGATATAGGTGCAGATCTTCATTTTTGTAAACAGTATGTTTTGAGCAGTAGTTTAATGCTGGGCGTGTCATCGTGATTGACAGCTGTGATTGACAGTTTCTCAAAGCAGACGTCGGAGCTTCGGCAGGAGACTGAAGTGTTATTATTCCATTTCTGTGTTATTTTACCATGATAAAATGAGTTGCTAAACAGTAATCTATAGTTTCTGACATACAGGATCTGGTGGAACACTGTTTATTCGGTAAGGTCATGGCTTTATCAGTTTGCTGATACACGCTTAACTACCCAGATAGCAAAATACACTCGGGCCAGTTCCGGATAGGCTCTCGCCTGCCGGAGCCCTCGGCCCGACTCCATCTGCTGTACCTACTCGCGCACAATACTCGTGGGCCGATCCGGCTCGGATGCTGCAGCATCGACTCGCTAACGGCCGCCGGATCTGGCCCGATTGACTCGGGCAGTACGTCCATAGGCACCGGCCCGACGCTAGCGAGCCGACGCTGCCGCATCTGAGCCGGCCCGCAAGTGATGTGCGCTGCGGCCCGGAGCTGGCGCGATTAAATCTTCATTATATAAACCTCACCTTTGTTAACGTTATTACAGCCATTTGTGTTGATAAAACAGCAAACGCAGGCTACTATGTAAGCACAAAGCGCATTAGCATTAGCGAGCCTTTGTTATAGTGCAGACATCAGCGGTCAAGTGAGCAGTTTGGGGGGCGTGGTTGATTTGATGTACAAGCGTTTGGTTGGAAGTTCGATTCCGCAGCTCCTCCTCTGGCTCCATCAAGCAGTCCTTCTGCGCATGTCCTGGCTCCAATTTCAGCAGTCTTTTGCGACAGTTTGTGCCCGTCACGAGACGATTTTTCCTTCAAAGCGTTTAATGGAAAATGGCGCTGTCGCGTCGTCCATATTATATACAGTCATTGGGCTGACCACATATATTAACTGAGTAAATCACACAACAAAAATTACAATCAAATAGTTTACTTTAATCAATGCAAATTACATTCAGATAAAACAATTACTGAACAAAATATGGACAAATAAAGAGTTAGAAAACATTTTAACAACATACAATAGAATATTAGAAATAGAAATAATAGTTAAATATTAATGTTATATATTTGATGCAAAGATGATAAAATACATATAAATACATATAAATGTAGTTTTTTTTAAAATATACACATACATACATACACACACACACACACACACATATATATATATATATATATATATATATATATTGGTCAAAAGTTTGGGGTCAGTATGATTGTTAAATGTTTTAAAATAAGCTTCTCCTGCTCACCAAGGCTGCATTTATTTAATCAAAACACAGTACAAATTGTAAAATTGTAAAACGTTATTGCACTATAAAATAACTGTTCTAAAGTAGTTTATCATTTAAATGAATCCTTTATTCCTGTGATTTTAAAGATGAATTTTCAGCTTCATTACTCCAGTCCTCAGAGTCACATGATCCTTCAGAAATCACTCTAATATTTATTATTATTAATATTATTATTGTTATTAATGGTAGTAATAGCAATAAAAGCAGTAATGACTGGAGTAATCATTTAATTTGAAACTACGTACAATAAGAAAGCCGTTAGTTACAATTTAATTAAATATTTAACAATTTAAGATTTTCTTTTTACATTTAAAGGGCCATGAAACCCCCGTCTCAGCAGGGTGTTTTCACACCTCTAGTTTGAAAAAAGTCAGGAAAGTGGGCGTGTCCAGCTCTGGGAGTGTCGGGGGAGGGAAAGAGGATAGGATTTGCAAAGAAGGGCGTTTCCAAACACACAGACGCAGTTTGTTTTGATACCGCACGGTAAATGGGAGAAAAAAATCCTCCGCATTTCTCTGTAACTTATGCACTCGGTAGGCAGCGTGTGTGTATAGACTATCCTGTCACAAAATGCGGCGAAAATCCTGCACGACGGGAATAGTTTGTGTTTACATGTTTACACTCGGAGAGCAGCATTTACAGGGGATCTTTCAGTCTATAATACTATAATATTGCAGTGATATTAACATACTGTAAACTTGCTGACAATACAAACTAACTTTGCAATCTGGGTTAAACAAAGGGCACAGCACTGCACACACTTACCAAATCTGTAGACAGACAATCACACTGGAGCTGTGTCTTTTTAATAAAAGGAGACGAGCGGCAAATCCGGATTTCACCATTTCCAGATGCGAAAAGCTCTCGGGTAAAAAATGTTCCTTACAAACGCATTTCTGTCGCGTGCACTATCATCCACACGTGAGTCCAGCAGCTCTCTCATAGAGGGAAAATGAAAACAAAACCTTCGTTGCAGCACACTAATAAACGCAACACCGACGACTCGTGTCTCCAAATTCTAGTTCTTTCACTTGTTTTGGCAACACAACGTGGCGTCTCTCTGCCGTCTGAACACTGTAAACAATCTCCGGAGCTATCATGCATATTAATGAAGTTTCCCGTCATACACAATAGAGCGCGCTGATTGGTTTGAAGCACGTCTTTGTCATGAATTAATGCAGCACACATACGTCAGAATGTTCTTGAAAAGACAGAGAGCCATTCTCCAGCCTGGATTTACACCTAAGTATCTCATGATCGTGACGCAGCTTCAAAAATTAGTTTCAAACCGGAAGAACGAATTTGCTCAAAATAACGCAAAAACAACCAATTTTCACTTGTTAGTGAGATATATGTGTCCTAATAGTGTTTATAGCAGCGTGGGACACAGATATGACTGTCAACAGCTCAACACATGTGTTCTGGTGTTTCGTGAACCTTTAATGAACGCTGCCTTGATGAACAGAATAATTTTCTTTAAAAAAAAAACTGACCCCAAACTTTTGACTGGTAAGAGTATATGAATATACAGTGTTGGGTAAACAGATTACAGTAGCAAAAAGTAAATAGATTAGTAATAGATTACTTCATGTAAAAATCAGATTACTAATTACTTTACTTTGAAGTGACTTTTAAAACATATAAAATAAACCTATAAAAATACAGAATAAACTGCAGCTCTTTCAGTAATCTAATATTCACTGAGAAACATTACAATGGGTTGATCACAGCAGCTTGACATATTCAAAAGACATAAAGGCCCAGTTTCACAAGCAGGGCTTAGCTTAAGCCAGGACTAGACCTTAGTTAAATTAGGCTATTTAAGCCACATTTATAAAAACTGCCTTAGAAAAATACATTACTGGTGTGCACCTGGAGACAAAAAATGACACCGACATATTTTAAGACATCTCACTGCAAGTTATGTTCAGTTGAGACAGCTCAAACATGCAATTTAATCCACGACTAGCCTTAAACCTTGTGTGTGAAGCCGGGGTATATGTAGAAGCCCCTAGGTGCGTTCGACATGAAGCACAGCTGCAGCCGGTGATCAACGAGATTAGCCGTGCGCAGGCGGGGGCGGAGTTGAAAACAGAGCCGTCAAGCCGGACACTTCGGGAAGTTGCTGCTGTCATGATGACCGATCACATGGCGGGATCATTTATTTATTTGTTTATTTATTTATTGCAATAACAACAAAAGATTTACAGTACACATAAAACACAGTCTCTACAAACTATAGTTCATTTTAAACAAGGGAATTATGAATTAAATTGAAGTAGCTTATATAACAAACGCATGAGAATTATGTGGAAAACGAGAGAGCACATAATAAGGAAATACATATCCACAAATAGGCGTATTAAACACAACAATAAGCCAAATTCTTGGAGTTTAAGCATCAGTCTTTGGGCTATAGATGTTAAACGGTGTGTCAATACTGTTCCAGTGCTTGTTTAATATGCTAAAAAGGGTTTACATTTATTTACATTTATAGATATAAAATTTCCAATATATATTAGTGTAAAACCCAAAACAAGGTGATTTGATTAAGTCTTAAACAATGATTATTTTGGATAATAACATTTTTTAAAAAGCACTTTAATCCAAAGAGATTGAACAAAAGGAGCACAATAAATGAGCTACACTGAACAGAAAATACCCAGAAAGAGCAGCTACATCAATGACACTTTTAACATCTCTGCATAAACGGCTTAACAGGAAATAAAATATTTTATAATCATATATTTTTATATTTAATAAAATATTTTTTACTTAATTTGTTAAGAAATCTTCATAGGGGTGTCAGGATCAATGATGATGATTATTTTATAATAAGTCTGTGAGACTTATTTGAGTTAATATTTGGTCATTCACTAAAGTGTAGAATACAGTAGTCTGTATAAAAAGGCAGAATAAACCTGTTCAAACAATCTAGACATGAACAAATTATTTAACAAAAGATGCTGCTGCAGTGAAATATCTGTAGTCTTTTAATAAGCATGATGTGTACAAGATAGAGAGGGTATGAACAGTTAATTGTTTGTTTTGAAATTTGTGAATCGGAATTTGTCCAGTAATAAACCCGAAACACACGTGGTTGTTGTCATGCGGTGAACTCGGCCAATCGTGTAACATCAGTGTCGTCATCGCAGTTCCAGCAGACGCTGTTCAGGTGCTGCCAAGCGGCAACCTCCCGCTGTCCCTCGGGAAGCCAATACAGAAGTAACTGAAACTGCAATTCATGGAAATTACGCTAGTCCTGGCTCCTGGCTAGACCTGTTTGACTTATTATAGCCTATAACTAGGCCCACACGGAATCTGCACGCGCAGAATTCCGCAGATTTTAGCCCATCATTAATTCTGTTTATTTACTTACAGTTAATTATTTACAGTTAATCTAATTGGATTTGCATTTTAAACATTAAATAAAAGTTAAAAAGATATTATTTTTTATTTCACATATTAAGGTTTTAGTTATGAGACTCCCAAAATAATTCTGCAGAAATCCGCAGATTTTTACCAAAATTCTCCGCAGAAATAGCAAAAAACGTCCGCAGATTCCGTCTGGCCCTGCCTATAACTTAAATAACACAACAGTAATATGTTATTCCATTATTATTAGTATCATTAAAATTGCATGTTCACACAATCAATCCTACAATGATGGCTCACGTTTGTGAATGTACGATTATTCACCTAGTAGATACATTTCACTATTACATTGGTCTAAAAAAATGTCACATTAAAGTGTTCACATAAGTTCTATTACTTGTGTCATCCCAGAGACCTGTTCATCTTCAGAACACAAACTAGAATATTTTAGATTTAATGCTCCTCATCCTCTACAGACAGCAATGGTCCCGAGATGGTCATAGTCTAGATAAGGCACAAAAAAACATTGTCAAAACGTTCCATGTGACTTCAGTGGTTCAACTGAGAACATGCCAAGCTACAACAACACTTTAGTGAGGCAAAACAAAACAGTAAATACAAAATTGTTTGTGTATATCTCTCCCACATTAGATCAGCGTGTGTGTTTACTACGAGCAGTAAGTGCATACCCTGACCTGTTGTGTGTTTACTATGAGCAGTAAGCGCACACCCTAACCTGTTGTGTGTTTACTACGAGCAGTAAGCGCACACCCTGACCTGTTGTGGCAGAGGCAAACAAGTTATTTTTACAGTACTTTTGATGCACAAATGTGTTTCTGAGCTTTGTATGATTACAGTTGAACCACTGAAGATAGAAGCAATGTTTTGACAAAGTTTTTACTTCCTTTTCTGGACTTTAAACATCTTGGGACCCTTGCTGTACATGGAGAAACAGGGAACTATAGCTTCATGGCAAATGAGTCAAATATCACATCGAAATCACCAAAACAGGCACAAACCAATGTTTAGTTTGGAGAGAGAGAGAAGGGAGGAAGAAAAAACATTTGCAAATTGTAAAAATAACTTTTCTCTGAGATTTTAACACAAATTTCACTGTAACAGGGGCTGTTGTTTTGCTCCAGTGACGGCTTCAGAGAACACTGTAGTCAGACATCCATAGAAAAGCAGAGAGTTTGGTGTGGTGTAGCAGAACTGCAATAGACGTCTGTCCAGGCTGACACTGGTTTAGGCCATCGGTATGTCCTTGATACCCTTAACTGGAGCTTCCAGAAAACCTGCCATAAATGAAATACTAGGTTACAACCAAGTTGGTCTCTGCTATTATACAAAGTGAAATTCAAACATTTATTTTTAAGTGAATCCAAATTTGTCCTATAATATCGTCACATTCAATCATTTTGACTCATCCATCTGAATATTCCTACTTCACTGATGTTGTTAGGGTTTAATTTACATTTATTTTTTGTAAGATTAATGATGCAAAATCTCTAATATTAATTGAACGCACATACAAACCACACACAATTAGGTACTGCTACGAGTAAACCGCAGTATACAAGAGAGACAAACAGACACAAAGGAAAACAAAACACACACCAGAACATAGTATAACAATCAATAAAGAAACGATGACAAAGCTGGTTTGTGAACACAGGCAATTATTAACAGAACATTACCGACCAATAAAAAATAATCTTGACATATAAAATGAACTTAGCAAACTTACATACGGGCAAAGCCTTTTCCATTCAATGCTGTGTAGTGCGCCTCTAGTTAGGAGAACATATCTAAAGTAAAAGGAAACAACAACAGTGAAACAACAGTAGTTCACTTTATAATAATTATTATATTGCATGTTTAATATATTATTGATAACATTGCTCAGTAAAAACTTAAGGTTATTTGATAACTGTTTCTCAAAGTCATAATGTGTAGCCAGCTTTTTTTAGGATATTTCCTATAGTCATACATAAGATTTATCAAGAGGAATTTGCAACAAGCAAACGAAAAGTTTGAGAAGAAAAAATATTAACTATAAGAGACTCGAAGAACTAAGAGTAGTGAAGAATTAGGTGTGATATCATCAGGAGGCCTTTAGTTATCACCGGTGCCAGCATGTTCCAGAATTCAGATTTCAGATTCTCGAAAAAATAACTTGGCTGCAGTAAAGAGTCATGAAACATTCAGCACATCTAATAATTACAAGTTGTTGTAAACCATTACATGTACTGTAAAAGCTGTTTAAAGCTTTTTAGACATACAGGTTGAGAGAAACTCTAGGAGCAGCACTTTTGCAAAAGCCTGCATGTAGGACAGAGAATTAAAGGGACAGTTCAAAATTTAAATTCTGTCATCATTTACTCACCATGTTGAACAAAAGAAGATATTTTGAAGAACGCTGGAAATCTATAACCATTGACTTCTACAGTATTTGTTTTTTTCCTACTATGGATGTCAATGTTTACAGGTTTTTAGCTTTCTTCAGAATAGCCTCTTTTGTGTTCAACAGAATAAACTCATAATGGTTTTAAACCACTTGGGGAGTAAAATGTAAGTTTTCATTTTTGGGTGAACTATCCCTCTCAGTTTGAAAACACCAGAATTCTTATGTAGACCCTTTTCACTAGACAGATGATGTGTTTCATTTGTCATCTTAATCCTCAAGTTTTTAATGTTTAGATTTTTTAAATATCATGTTTATTTATTTGTTTTAAGGACATTTTATTTAAAAAAAAAGCTTCTCAATGACATCACATGTACTGCTGCTACACATACATCACTATTTTTTAAGAATACAAATTTCACTGTAACGGGTGCTGTTGTTTTGCTCCAGTAATACCTTGAGAGAACACCGTAGTAGTCAGACATCCTTACAAAAGCATTGGCATGGTGTAGAACTGCAGTCTGTCCTGGCTGACAGGTTTAGGCCATCTGCATGCTCTTGATGCCCTCAACTGGACCTTCTAGAAAACTCTTATCTGCTACTAAACAAAGTGTAATTCAAGCATTCATTTCTGACTAAATACATATTTGTCCCATAATATTGTCACATAGCATAACCTCGCAACATAATATCACAATAATAATATCAATATACCAATGTAATATCACACAACATAGCCTAACAATCAATAAACAAACAGATTAGAAAGAAAATATCACCAACCAAAGCACCAAGATTTTTAACAGATAACTTAGTAAACTTACATATGGACAAAGCCTTTTCCACTCAGTGCTGTGCAAGTTAGAGCATCTCTGCAGTAAGTTACATCTCTACAAGTAAACAACAACACAACAGTGAAACGACAGCAGTTCACTTTGTAATAACAATTATACAGCGTATAAAAAAGATATTGTTTTATAACGTTGCTCAGTAACGTTAAACCGAGTTTGGAGTTTATCGATTTGAATTTGCCAATTAAAACAGGTAAAAACCCTAATTTAGACTAAAGTTAAACATGTAGCATTAGCTCGAGATTAGCTGCTGCGTCACCGGAACGCAAACAAGACTAAAAACCAAACTGGAAAGTTTTAAATGCTTCAAAATTCGAAACACTACAACTCAAAAGTCACCTTTAAGATTAACTGTGTGTAAAACAAGATTGGGGATAAATAAAACATGTAAAGCATTGAAAAACATGCTTACCTCTGAATTCTGTTGCACTGCAGGTGTCCGTAATTACGATTCAAACCTCACATGAAGCGCTGCGCGTGGCCGCGTGCGCCGAGTCCTCCGATGATACCATGGTAACCACCAAAAACGTTGAATATTGGGTGAAGCCACAACGTTAATTCAACATACAGATCATGATAAAAAAATGTCAACGTTGACTTCCCAGATAGCAAAATGACATCATTTCAACCGAAAATCAACGTTTCTTTTGACATCGATTCAACATCGTTTTGCTCATCGGGGTAATGTTGAAACGACGTCAGGCACTCCATTCAAATCTAACCTGAAATCGACACAATTGGTTACTTACCCAACGTTGAATCGATGTTGATATTCAGTTGATCGAAACGACGTTATAGAATCCACACATTTTCAACATGTAATCAACCTAATTGGTTTGTCCACCTGACGTTGAAACGATGTTGATTTATAGTCGATTGGAACAACATAGAATCCACACATTTTCAACATATAATCTATCTAAATGATTTAACGTTGAAATGAATGCTTAAACAACATTTTCAACATTAAACCAATCCATATGACCTAATCACCATTTTTTTTTTTACAAGAATACATCATATAATTTATTCTGTATATATAACAAAACACACCACGATCTGTCATCATTTTTTATTGATAAAAATACACAGCTGTGAATATCTGTTAAGAGCATGAATTCATTCAAACCTTCTACACAAACAAACAGAGAGAACATTTAAATTACTGACTAAAATAGTCAAAACCATTTACTCAAAAAGTAAAACTGTAGAATATTCAATACATTTGTCTATTTGTGTTCTATTTCAACATGTATTTTTCATTAGAGTAAAAAATGCATTTTATTTCAGATGTGCATAATAACAAAATTAACTATTAGGGTCAAAACACAGGTTTAAATCACAATGTTTAAACTGTTTAAAGAACAACATTTATTTAATCAATTTAGAAAGATACAATCACAGAAACTAAAATTCAGATGCAACCATAGAAAAAATATTCTTGCTGGATTAGCAAGGTCAATAAATAAAAACAAATTATTTTAGCTGGTGTGAAACTATCGGGAAGCTATTCGTCTACAGTGCCACCATTTACTAGAATTCCATCCCGGATTTTCCAGAAATACAAAGTATTAGTGACCCAGACACTTGTCTGAGAACAAGCTTCAAATATTACAACAACCGGGAAGAATTGCAAGCTTGTTTATTAATTACAATTATTATTATTTTTTTTCAAAATATCATTGTTTAATGACTAAATGCAATAAATAAAATACAGCGCTGCGACCAAAGAATGTAACGTATACTGAATAATCATATGCAATGCACATGATCCTATCATAACGATCACTGCGAACAATAAGCTAAGCGTTCATTTTATATACAAACTGTAAATATAAAAATATTAAAATAATTTAAAGCAATGAAAATCTATATGTAAAAAAACAAAACTACTTTAAACTGCGTCTCGTCAGAGCTGAGCATACATTTTATTTCAGTAAAAAACGGTCCTCTTTATAATATTTCTATTTATATCTTCTTTGTAATATGGTATGAATTTAAAAAATACGGACTTTCCTTTACGTCTCCTATTCAGTTTTTTTACTTCCTGCTCTCCATCTTAATTTCAATTTTAAATTCCACACCAGGCCAGTAAAAAATCCTTAGTGTTGAGCCCTGTTGAGTAATTCTCCTTCTCATTAAAACTCGAATGTGCATTGTGTTGTGACAATTACTTAAGATTTTTGTAACAATAAAGATGTATTTAATACAACCATAAAAACGCTAAAAGATTGTCAGTACACTGTACTATAGGCACAACCAGTCGTTTGGTGTGTTTGTGTGAGAGAGGAAAAAAACCATTTGCAACTCGTAAAAACAACAACAACTCAGACTTCAAATATACTGGTCACTAACAGAAACTTCAGTCATGGGTGCTGTTGTTTTGCTCCAGTAATACCTTCAGAGAACATAATAGTCAGTGATCCATACATAGGCAGAGAGATTAGTGTGGTGTAGGCAGAACTGGAATAGACGTCTGTCCAGGCACAGGTTACAGATCTTGATGTCTTCAACTGGAGATTCCAGAGAAACTGCCATTAAAAAAAATGTAAGAAAAAAAAAAAAAAAAAAACATGTTCACCAGGTACAGTGTCTACTATTACAAAGTACAATTCCAAGGTAAATGTTCAGTTCAACCCACAGTATCGGTACCATAACATTGCCACAATTTTTGACTCCTCACACAGAATATTAAGTTAACATGGTATACTGTGAGAAATTAAATGATCTTGGATTTCATTTTCTTGTGAAATTCTAAAAAGCTTAATGATATTAAATATTTTTAAAAATAAATGCGTTTACAAACATTTGTTTAGATACTTGTACAAGTAAACTGCAGTAACGTCAAGAGAAAAGCATGTAGACAAAATAAATTTTAATAAACAGGAAAATAATAAAATGCACACCAGAACATAGCACTACAATCAGAAAAAAAAAACAGACAAGCATGGTTTGTGAACAAAGGAAATCAGCAACAGAACCAACAAAACCACAAAGAACTAACGTAACAGATTGAGTGGGCAACTTATGAAATGGCAAAGCTTTTCCCATTCAATGCTGTGGAGCGTCTCTGGCGAGGAGTTCCTCACTAAATGTAGAAAAAAATAGAGCAACAAAACAGTAAACTGACAGCGATTCACTTCGCTAGCGTAATAACGCGTTTAAAAATCTCGTTTAACGTTAGCTCGATGATACGTAATGTTATTTGCGAACCGTTTCTCATAACTTAGCCTATACGTTAGCTAGAGCAACATTAACTTACATATGTGTTTTATGCTCATTCCAAATCGATTTGACAGATCATCTTATATTTTTACACAGGTCATAAAGTGAAGTTAATCGTGTTGAAATCGAAAATTAAATAACCAAAACAGCTTTTCATTTACGTTAACGTTACCTTTATAGATCAGCTGCAGTTAATGGCCTGGGTACGCACAGGGCGACATGTAGGCTTACTAAAAATGTATAGGAAGTGGTAAAGTGTTAGTTTACACATCTAAAAAGTTACATTTTAACATCAATTCTTGGGAAAACGACAAATAAAACATGTGAAACGTCGAATACAACGTGCTTACCTTCAGATTACAGTTCCGTCCGCTGCCTTCTGTTTGTTAGTTGATTCAAATGATGAGCTGCACGTGCGCCTCACGCCGACTCGCGCAGAAGAACCGACTCCGAGTCCACCAATCAAGTTTCAACATCGAACCAATGTTATGATTTCGACCAGATGCGTCGGGTAGCCTATATGTTGAAGAGTCAACTTCATTTCGACATTGAACCAATGTTATGATTTCGACCAGATGCGTCGGGTAGCATATATGTTGAAGAGTCAACTTCATTTCGATATTGAATCAATGTTTTATTCTCGATGTAATAACCTTCCGACGTACCGACCAAATAAAGAACGTTGATTCAATGTCGAAATTTGATCGACGACTGATACTGACGCTTATAACCAATAATCGACATTAATTCAATGTCGGCTTGCTATCTGGGGAAATACAAAACAGTTTAGGTGCTTTTTAAGAACATTGTAATGAATGGTATTTTATTTCTATTTAAATGAATTCTATGTCATAAAGGACATGCAAACACTGCTAAATATTTAGCTATAATCTCTATCGACTGGCTTCTCCCATGTACAATTTCACATCATATATCGAGCTTATTTCCACACACTGAAACAAATATATGTAATTTTGTGCAGTTCATTTTTAATTTAATAAATGAGTTTCAATTTCATTTAGCAAGATTTCATTCAGGCCCCGTGACTCACTCTGAGTGACTGATGGGATCATGTGAATATGAAGGACTGATAGGAGAGTTGTTTTAATGGAGTTTGACACCGCACGCAGAAAAAATAAAAAAAAATTCAGCTTTTCCCGGACAGCATTAACGTGTGTTCCGCGATGATGATGTGACGATGAGTCTCCAGGAGTTCATTCAGTGAGTGTGTGTATTTGTTTGCACGTGCTTAGAGATGTGTGCGTCTGTGGTGCTTTACTGACTCGCTAGGTGTGTAGGTCCTGTCACAAAATGCGGCTAAAAGTCCTTCACGGTGTTAATAGTTTGATTACGGCGTTTACATGTCTGCACTTCAATAATGCGACTAAAATAGGAATACTCCACGTCTTAATTCTATTTGTGTTTATGACGATTATGCCTTTCAGCATATCTGAAGCGCTATTCCATAGAGTGGAGGAACTATGACGTCACCTTGTAGGCCAATCGGCTGCTA
This sequence comes from Danio kyathit, assembly GCA_903798195.1. Taxonomy (NCBI): domain Eukaryota; kingdom Metazoa; phylum Chordata; class Actinopteri; order Cypriniformes; family Danionidae; genus Danio; species Danio kyathit. Next base: position 1,871,892 of record CAIGQS010000068.1, read on the forward strand.
GCATAAAACTGGTTCCCTCGATAAAATCCCTATAGGATTTTCCCATAGGCTTTTCGAAGATTGCAAATAATAAGCTCTGTGTTCAAACACTGTTCATTACACTTACACGTTTTGTCCAGCCGGATAATCCTCACACCAAAATACAACTTTGAGCACTTTTGGATCTTAAATGTAAACGCAAGAACTAAAAAGCTAACATTAGGCTATAAACGGACTACAGATTTCGGGGCGCTCGCCTGTGACGTCAGCACCACCCTGCTACAGACAACTCTTCAAGCTTAGAAATGTGATCCATGACAAAGATTTACTCTCTCGGTTTATTACATTATAATCTACGCTATAATATTATAAACAAATAAATACACAAAACCACTTAGACCTATGTACCTTTTGGATAGTTTTTACGGGGGAAATGCATTTTGTTTTGCTTTACGGTTGTTGTAAAAGTTGTAAAACTGTACGTGTAAATGTGCCTACATATTATTATCATAAGACATGTTTAAATAAGTGTATCGCTCGCGTGCATACAGCCCGCTTACTTTAGTAACAGACGACAGAAATGAGGAGATGAGGCGTGAGGGACAGGTCTAATGTTATATGCCTGAAAGTTCCATCATGGACACAGAACAACATTCAATATTCTTTTTTGTCATTGAGTACAGCGAAAAGCAGCCCATACAGTCACATATGCGATACATTTTAAGGAGAAGTGTAAATATTGCAGTTATGACAGAGTTAAACGTGTTCAGATGAAGAAAAAAAACGATGAAAAATCTATTGATCACGTTAAAATGACAATTAACATGTCTGTATTTTTACACATTTATTCACACGTTTGCATTACTGAGAGCAGGAGAGAGACAGGCTGCACTGGTAAGCAGTATCCCCATAATATTGTTTAATTAAAATAAATAATCAACAAATGAATCTGTCTTGACAGTCTTTACAAGTGAAGGCATCATCTACACACAATATGAATTCCCAATTAGAAAAATACTACAAACTATAAAAAGCTACTCATGAAAATACTTTAATCACAGACAAATCCAAATGCCCGTACGACTGAGCTGCACTCCAGACCAGTTCAGCTCGATGACGTATAATGTCTCCGACACCGCCTGTAGTCCCGTTTAGCACATTGATAGCAACCGTCTTTTTAAAGAAGCGAAACCGATTTAATAAATCAAGAGTGTGCTGTAACTGATGTGTTTTATGTCGTAGAATAAAACGTGAAAGTATCTTGAGTTTGTGTTTGCCACGAACCTTATTTAAGCGATTTAACTGAAATCCCACCTGGGTTGCCAGGTGTGTGCAAAGCACTTTATTTGGAGATCAAATTCAATCCTGCCTCCAATCGTCAATGCTAATTTCACCCCCACGCTCCATCATAACATCACAACTCACGAGACAAATTTTTACCTCGACGAGAAAACTCACCGCGATTTAATCTCGCGAGATCTCGCCGTACACAATCTTGTCACACTCCTAGTCTGTAGCAATATAAATCTGTTTTATCACCACCTTTAAAAAGTGGAGTTACAGCAGCAGATTTCCAGTCTCTAGGTAGGACACCGGTTTGGAGAGAAAGGTTAAAAATACATGTGATAGGCTCTGCAATGATGTAGGCAGCTTTCTTTAAAAATGATGGATCTAGATCATCCAATCCAGCTGATTTGTGAATTTCCAAACTGAGTAGCTCCCCAAGTACCTCAGTCTCTTTTATCAACCGGAAAGAAAACGTGTGAGGACCTGAGGCAGGTGAGTGAAAAGTTGATGTCTGTTTAACAGGAGAGCTGTTCTTTAAGATACAACCAGCATTCACCAAATGTCTGTTCAATTGCTTCACCATTTTGGCTTTGTCTGTGATAACAGCCCCACACTGCAAAAATGCTTTTCTTACTTAGATGTTTTGTCTTGTTTCTGGTCCAAATATCTAAAAATTCTTATATCAAGAAACATTTTCTTGGCAAGCAAAACATATTGTCTTGTTTTCAGAAATAATATGCCAATATTAAGTCAGTTTTTCCTTAAAACAAGCAAAATAATCTGCCAATGGGGTGAGCAGAATAATCGTGTTTTTCCTTTTGACATAAGATTATTTTGCTCACCCCATTGGCAGATTATTTTGCTTGTTTTAAGGAAAAACTGACTTCAATTTGGCATATTATTTCTTAAAACAAGACAACATGTTTTGCTTGTCTAGAAAATTGTTCTTGATTTAAGACTTTTTAGATATTTGGACTAGAAACCAGATAAAAAATCAACGTAAGAAAAGCAATTTTGTAGTGCATCATGCTTAATTAAAATTTATTTTCTATTGTTTTGATGATATTCCAAAACCTCTGAGACTCAGGACCATTACCAGCCAAATAGTGCTTAAAATAACTTGATTTTGCTCGTCTAATATACTGAGTACATTTATTTCTTAGAGATTGCCAATCAGTTTAGAAGTCTTTGCTGTACGCCACAGAAGGTGTTTTTGGCAAATGTTCTCAGCTAAATCTGTACTGAACCATGGGCTAAGATGATTCTTTACTCTATTTTTTTAAAGGGGCATGTTTGATTAAAACGGTTCTAAACAGAAGAGTAAAATAAGCCCAAGCCTCTTCAGCATCTGGAATAAGCCTGATTCTATGCCAGTCCATGTCAGCCGGATCATAAAAAAAAGATCATAAAACGTTCAACAACAAACTTAAGAGGATTTTTTAAAGTGGTGCTCTTACGAACAGAGACTAGGCTACAATGGTCACTAAGGCCCTGAACATGTAACACTCCCTCACACTGTTCTTATTAACGTCTAAGATGTACGGAATGAAGGGTGCCTGTGCATTGATATGAGTGTAATATTAAAGCATGCATATTTAAAGTAGATTACACTTACCTTGCAGGGTGGGCACTCGCGCTCGCAATCCATAGTGCTACAGATTTCAAATGACAACAGTTTTCTTCCTAGTGATTTGCTGGTCCATTTCAGCCGACTCAACAAATGTGCAATATTGCCATCTAGGGCTGGACGATATGACAAAAAATTATATCACGATATATTTCTTAATTTCGGTCGATACGATATAATTCCGATATCGATATGAACAATATTAAAAAGAAAGGAAAAACTGCAAAGAATGCACACAATGGATGTCTGTACCTACAAATGTCTGCAAAGTGAATTTGCAAAGTCGATAATACCTCCAGACTCTTATAACTTTTTTTTTAAATAAAAACAGCACAAAAAAAATTATTGTTCACTTTTTATTTGTATTTAGCCTTTACAAACAAGAAGTGTGAAATAAACTATTAAATAAATAAAACTCAGACTCAGCTTATATATATATATATATAGACAGTTTGTGGGGGTTAGCTTGACCAACGTGATGAACAGAAACTTTTATCAGTGTTTTTTTTTTTTTGTATATGCTGAATATTTAACAATCAAAATAATACCAAAATCTTACAATTACGACATCCACATCGTAAAAAAACATAGAAAAAGAATAATAATTATAATAATAAAAAATCATAAAGAGTATAGGCTACATTAATATTTGCAATAGAAGAGTTGTTTGAGTATATTCATAATTCTTATTGCTTTTCATCTTGAGCGTCCTTTAAGGGTTTTATCTGTCTATTTATATTTGTGTATGTAATTACCTCATTAAATTGAAAGGTTGAACATAAATATCTCTTATATATTTTATATAGTCTATATAGACTAATATTTTATATAACACGTTTTCATTATTTAACAGATTTAATAGCTCTATTGATCACATTCTTTCTACTTCATCAGCTTTGCAGTAACCTGATTCCTGATAAATATGTTTGTGAGTTTTATTTTGTACGTTTGCGTGAGTGCTATATGCCAGCATGCAGCGAGTTTGTGTATGTGAGTGTTAATGTGGGTGTTTATGCAAGGATCGAGTTTGTATGTGCGTGTGTTAATGTGGGAGTATATGCAGGGATCGTCGAGTTTATATGCATTTGTGGGTGTGCATGCATCAAGTTTATATGTATATGCACAAATTTCATACGTGTGTTGAACATTCAATAGTATAGGTGTATATGCGAGTGATTTATAGGTGTATATGCACGTGTTGATAAGCGAAGTTTGATTTAAATCCTACACGGCGCCTCATAGCATCTGTGTTTGCTTCATTGCCTTCTCTTCTGACACCGCTGGTTTCAGTGTCGGGGAGGTGGATGCTGGTGATGGTGAGGCCACAGGTTGGCTTAAACTTTTATGTTTCCTCATCTTCTGACTCTGTATGTTTTATCGAGTGGAACTGCTTCAAATGATGGAACAGATTTGATGTGTTCCCGTCACTAGTTAAGCTACACTCTCTGGCACACTTTGCAGAGCACCGAAACTAAGTTTATCGAAACTTAAAAAGCTTAACTACTTCCACACCACTGCATTAGTCTTTCCTTTCTTATCAACTATTTCGTCTGCATTCTTACTTGTGGAAGCTTGTTCATTCGCATCTGTATTCAGAGCACTCATTTTGTAGCTAAAACTTTCTGCGGCGCAGCTTAACCAACTGCTGTGCTGAGCGCTGGCAGCGCGTCTGTGTTGTTCGTCATCACGCAACTGACATCAGATCACGCTCTTTCTGACGGCTGAGCACTGAACGTCATTCAGTGACAAGTGATACATGTATAAGATCTTATATAAAAAACAATATATATATATATATATGCAAATTTATATCGAAATATCGGAAATGGGTTTAACAATCATATCACCGTTATTGAAAAAAAAAATCTATCGCGATATATATTGATATCGAATTATTGTCCAGCCCTACCGCCATCTATCGTGTGGAGTACAGAGCTGCGTCAATTTTGCTTAACTAGTTAGATCTGGCTTGTTCTACCATACTAAGCTGAGAAAATATTATATGCTGTTCCTTCTATGCTAATGAAGGACTACTGAGACATTCCAAGCTTGATATGGGTCATCCTGGCATGGCAGAGTTCATCACAGCTCCACATCTCTGCCATTTGTCTTACAGTAGCCATGTGCTTTTCACCATACACCATTCATCTGCTTGTGATCTTATTTCATATAACTTTGTCATGTTTGGTGTCATTTGACAGTTTGTGACTTCAGCATTGTAGTGATGAAATCAACAGAGACATTGATGTATTTCAATATACAATCTATTTACTAATGTTGAGTCGTGGCCTGAAGAGAGTATGTTCACTGCTACGAATTGAAAACCCAGATGATCTAAAAATCAGTAGTGGGCTACGCATTATCCATCTAAATGTACGCAGTTTAGTTAATAAAATAGATGTGGTTCAAGTATGGGCATATTCAACTGATTGTGATATCATGGTCATATCAGAAACATGGTAAAATCATCAATTACAAACAATATGATGCACATCGACTGGTCTAATGTATATAGGACAGATCATGTTGGAAAAGGAGGTGGAATAGCGATCTATGTTAAAGTGGCATTCTGTTGTACCTGGATGGAGTCTATCAGCAAGCCAAAATGTTTCGAACTGTCCATAATTAGGATACATTTTTCCGGCGGTACGGATCTCACAGTATTGGGATGCTATCGTCCACCATCGGCATCTCATGAAGCATTAACTCTGCTGTCGGACTATTTGAAAACTTTCTCGGACAGTGACTGTCTTGTTGGGAGACTTGCACTGGGATGGGTTATCCAAATCCTCGAAGGCATTTAGGGAAGTTTGTGATGGTTTTAATTTGTCACAATTAATTAACTCTCCAACGCGGTTGAATTTGAAATATATGGATAAGTCCACATTGCTTGATGTTATTCTTACAAATTCTCCTCATAAGTATTCTGTAGTTGGAATATTTAGTAATGATGTTAGTGATCATTGTACAGTTGCATGTGTCAGAAACTAAACTCCCTAAAAATAAGCCTAAATTTGCACATTTTTAGTGAACAAGCATTTTTACATGACTTGTATATCAGTGAAGTGTCTCGTGTATGTGATATGGCAGACGTTGATCTGCCATGGAATTATTTTAAGACAATTGTTTTTAGCTTTGATTAATAAGCATGCGTGCTAAAGATAATCCTTGGTTTAATACACTTATTTCTTCTATCAGAGAAAGAAATATTGCTTGGACCAAGGCTAAAAGAACAAATAGCATTAGTGATTGTGTCCGCTATAGGGCATTAAGGAATAAATGTACTAAAATTACAGCATCGAATGACAGTCCCTTCCCACTCACAACACTGCACTTCCCTGTGTAGATGCTGAAATCTACTGTGTAGCCACTACTGTCACACAACACAAACTGTTTTATTCCCCACTTTGTTGGCCTATTTTGTATGTATTGCTTCAGGCTGATTCTGGCTTTAGTGGTAACCATACGCTCATCCACAGAGAGGTTTTTTTCAGGGTGATAGACGGCTACACGCAGGCTGTCATATAGAGGCTGAATTCTGTGCAGACGGTCCTATTCATCTGTGCTTTTTTTCTGTCATTGACAGCATCTTCTGCTGGGTCACTTAAGTGCATATTCCACGTGATGCTGAGGAACCCGACTCTGGACATGACCTTTTGAGGGTAGGGTATCGGGAAGTTGGATCTGACACGCCAGTAATCTCTGAGCTTTGGAAGCTTTAGAATGCCCATGGAAAGTGTTAGCTCGATGTATTTGCACATTTCCACTTCTGAGATGTCAGTTTACTTGAATGATTTTCCTGCAGCAATGTTCCTTGCTGCTTTTTTGTTAGTGTTGGTGCAGTGTTTTGATGGTGGACTTGTCAAAATACATTTGGAAAAGCTCAATGGGTGTTGGGTTGTCAACAGAAGTTGACATAGGTGGCTGCACACCTGGTTTTATTTTAGGCAGGAAAGGATGGGGGAGTGAGGCAAATGATCGGTCTCCTTCTCTGTTTTCCACCCACCAGATTGATTAGACGCTCTCTCTAATGAACGGCCTGTGCCACGGGACCTTTGGCTCTGACTTCTGTAGCCTCTGTTGTTAGGTCTCTGATTATAACCTCTCCCTCTACAAACTACCACAGATGTTTCTAAGGTGCAGGGTGGCTCTCCAACATCTTCAACACCACAGCAAAGAAGGTAAGTAAAAAGGTAAGAAAATTAGATGTTTATGGCACAAAAGAAATATAAAAATGACTAAATAAATGATGTGCCATTTATTCAGGTTCATTCTGTTTGTTTTATTTATTTTATAACTCAAAAAGCAGGTTTTATTCAGGTTTGTATATTGTATACACATAAACAGTATTTTATGTATGTGACAATACTAATAACTTACAGTTATAATAGATAATACAGCTTTGTGTTTGTGTGTGTGTGTATATATATATATATATATATATATATATATATATATATATATATATATATATATATATATATATATATATATATATTCTTGCATGTATTGGCGAGGAACTATTCCTCCAAGAAAATTAGCTTCATCCTCTCTATAACCTCTCTACAAACTACCACAGATGATTCTGTGGGCTTCAGTGGCTCTCCAACATCTTCAAAATGACATCTAGGTAAGTAAAATAAGCACGTTTCAGCACTACAGCAAACAAAATGTAAGTAAAGAGGTAGGAAAGTTTGATGTTTTAGGCATAAAAGTGAAACGGCGAGAGTAACTAGCGTGTCATACGATCAGGTTTATTTGTTTGTTTTGTTTATATTCATACTCAAAGCATTAATGAACATATAATATTCAAAAGCAGAGCCTTTATAATGAATATATATACTCACACGTCTTGGAATGGATCTAATCCTTCACAAAAGTCAGCTCCGTCTTCACTGGAAATAGAATCTGGAGCAGATGATGAGTCGGACAATTCCTTGTCTTCAGACACGAGTATTAACTCCAAAACTCAAAGACTCAGTGTATTTTTGTTGTTGTGTGGTCATAACGCCAGTGTGTGTGATTGTGCCTGTATGTGTAAATGTGTCTGTGTGTGTGTGTGTGTGTGTGCGCGTGTGTCTGAAAGAAATTATGATGTTTCGATAAGGAAGAGAAACCGTGACAAGAAGAACATACATACTGTAAGAATGCTAAATCTCTCCAGAATATCAGACCCTGGGAACTGTTATGAATTTCATGAGATGCAATAAAACAACAAACTTTCTGATCTGAGAAGAAGATCAGGAAACCAGCTGTTCAACTGTTCTATTCGAATCAACCTGAGACTGTTGACAATAGACCAATTACCATGTGTGTAAACATTAAGGATGCGTGCGCAGGGAGGTGGCAGAAAAAACCGAGAGCGCTAGCATTTACACTGAGGGAATGACATTTGATGCGGTACTTTGTTGTTGTCTCAGAAATAAGATATATTGATGACATATTATATATATTATTTACATGATGCTTTCAGCGTATTATAACAGCTCGTCACCCAGTGATAAGCACAGTGATTTGGCAAAATTAACATTAAAGTAGGGATGCACCGATACCACTTTTTTACAAACCGATACGAGTACGAGTATTTTAATTTGTGTACTTGCCGATAGCGAGTACCGATACCGATACTTCATAGATTTGGTTTCAATTAAGCTTATTTGTTCGTTTTTTGTTGTTATTTGTCAAAAATCTTTAACAGGAGGCTGTTCCAAGCCAAAAATATACACATTGTTGATAACCCTGCAACCCAGACCTTAACGATTAAGCATGGACATTTAAAGGATGAGTTATCCTTGTGCTTACATGTGTGCAGACTTCACACATTACACAAAGTTTGTGCAGTGTACTTTACCTTATGGAGTTACTCTCGTTGCATATTGGGGACGCATAAAACCCTGTTATGCATGATTCTTTCATATTCAGGAGTCCTGCCTTTGATCCACCAGGGAGGTAATCAAAAAGTAGCTACTAGATGTTTATGGGTGGGTTGCAGGTAGATAGGATTAATAGCCATAAATACGAAACGCCTACTCTCATTTTAAAAATCACGCGACCATCATCTCACAATGTTTATTAATAAATCTTACTTTTTATATAAAAAGTGATTAAGCAATCCTGTGCCATTGACAAGCCAACTGGAGAAAAACAAAGCAACCATCGCGGCAACCGCAGTGAGCACTTTTTCCGAATTTCAGCAGTTTTTTTTTTTTTTTTTTTGCACTTGATTATTATGAGTTTAATGTTAAAAAATCAATAATGAATAGGCCTACAAGAGTGCAGCCTTCTTCCCCAATCATGTCAAGAAACACTGATGGTTACTGTCAAAGGCTACATTATTTAGGGCATTCCTTACGACATAATTTCTTTCCTTTTTAGTTTTAATATTTTGTTGAAATCTAAATGTAATAAAAGCACATCAGCACCAAGGAAAAATCAGACGTCATCTTTAAAATTATGACATATAAAAAAAAAATTGTAAATATATGACAGAAGATTGTGATACAATAGTGAAGAAGCATTATTAAATCCTTACTTTCCACTGACCGAAAATCATCCACAGTTGCTCACAGCTCAAACTAAAATATAATTCGTATATTTTTCTTTGACAAAATATATTTTTAAAACGAATTTCGTATACATTTTGTCTCTTTAAAGTAGTTTATACTGTTTAATAATCATTTTAAATTATGTCATAAATAAAAAAATAAAAAAAACGGAATTAATTCCCGCCCTCGCATAGTAGGTATACGCACGGTGCGTAGCTACAGCCGTAAAAGCAAGAGTGTATCCCGAGTGTAGGGGCGGACTGGGAAAGCATTTTCAACCGGGCAAAAGTAACTGTCAGTCAGGCCACATCTGATGCGATCTAGAAAGTGAAGAGCGGGGAGGAGGCGCGGAGGCGTGTGCGGGGATGCGCGGCAGGCCAGAGTCCCGATGGCAGGCCACATCCGATGCGATGTAGACAGTGAAGCGCGGCAGGCCAGAATCACGGTGGCAGACCAGATTGACCGTCGGACCGTCCCGGTGCTTCGGCCAGTCCGCCCCTGCCTGAGTGTGTGTGTCTTCACTGAAGCCTCTCTCTTCCAAAACCGAAAGTAGCTTATGTCAGGCAATATTTCGGCTTGTAATCGAATGAAAAGTTAATTTAGATAAGCCAATATTTTAAAACTGCAGTAAAGTAACTGTGTCGTGCGGCCACACATCGAATAAGGTCTAATCTCATCTCTCTCTCGCTGTCATCCAGACATTGATACGAAGACGCCGCACAAGTCAAGCCGCAAAACTGAGGCTGGTACCAGTTTACAGAATAGCTGAAGCCTTTGTGAAATCTGTTAAAATACAGCACTGAAATAATAGGCATAAATGTCTTTGAGCTAAAAAGTCTGTCTGTAGGATTTCTGACGCAATCAGAGCCAATGGCATGTAGAATTTGTGTAGCCTAATAATTATATTAATTCTAATAAAAATGAAAACCAATATCAGCAATTCATTGCATTTTTCGTTTGATAAAAAATATACGGAAACGAAAAAAATCAAAGGGTGGCTATAGTTTGTATTTATTTGTTTTAATATGAATAAAAATATGCTTAGCCTATTTAAGCTTAAAACGGTTAAGCGCGCTGCCAATAGGCAAGCCATTCAAAAATATTATTTTACTGTGTACTGGGTTATAATGTATATTTTACAATAAAAACTAAATGTAGCATGCCTCGCTGTCATTTAAAACATGCAATTCATATCACACCAGATCTGTAGGCCTGTGTATGCAGTGTAAACTTATAGGGTACCGTCAATAGTCACTGCGCACCACGTTATTGAACTCCAATATCTCTGAGGGAGATTATGTTACCCGATAGTCTATATTAACTTGAGAGATTTTAAAAATAAAAGGCATTTTAAATCTGCAACAAATAAAACTGGTTTCGTGAAGTTCAGCACTGGGCTATAGGCTTTCTGATCTTTACAGAAGCTGTAAACTGACAAGCGCGCAGTGACCGCAGGGATGTTTAAACTCAGGCGCTTTTATTTAGCCTGTAGTAGATTTTTTTACATAATGTTCCATTTCTTAAAATTTTTTATTTTTTTTTATTTATAGTTTATATATAAAATGAGTGCTAGCTTGTTTGGGTCCTAGTTGTGATCATTATGCAAGGATCATATTTCATATTCGGTTTATTCTTCAGTAGCCTATAGATTCGTTAATAATGTATTTTATACACAGGTTGTTTATAAGGACTAAGCTATTAATATGATGTAATGACCTGGCAACAGCATTATAGCCAGGTGCATCATGGGAGATGGTTTAGAGTTGTTTAATGTGTTATATTGGTTAAATGAATGGGTTGTTTTGTTGTAAACTTTATCTGTGTTTGTGTTTAAGTTGGCTTCTGTGTTTTAAGCCCAATATTTCCTTGGTTTATAAAAAATATTGGCCATCACCATCAACAAGAATGGTGTGTAAAAGAAGCACCCCAGTGGTTTGGTCCTGTTAAGGGCTGTTCATGTTTGGAGCGCAGAATAAAAGGAGAATTGATCGTGCTGCCTCCTACCTGCTTATTCTGCCGGATTGCTGCGAACAATGATACTCAGAGTCGTGCGGTGTATGGGACATGAGTGTTATTCTCTCTCACGGGTGAGGAAACAAAGTTAGGCGCTATAGATGCTAGCACCCTGCTAGCCGTTTTAGATTAAATAAACAGTTTAGCTAGGCTATATTAGCTCCAGTTGCCCACGTATAGCAATTGTTACAATATAATACATTAGGCTAATTAATACATTAAGACACTGAAGTCAGGTAGGACAACAATCACATCCATAGTGAATTACTGTTGAGTGGTATCGGTGCGTGGTATCGGCCTTTCATGTCCGATACGAGTACGAGTATTTTAACCAAGTATCGACCCGATACCCGATACTGGTATCGGTATCGGTGCATCCCTACATTAAAGTGAGCTGCATTCGTCTGACAGGTCCATTAGCGATAGCACCTTCCCAATGGATATTGGATAAGATGAAATGACCAAGCATCAGCCCCAAATATACAACTATCACACTGAAACTCCAAGTGTTTGTACAGGCCTGCAAGTGTTTGGATGCCTACAATGTTGTTCTGTGTGGTCATGTGCAGGAAATAATGTTCATGATTACCAGATTCAAAACGATGTAGTGCTAAAAACCGAGGTTCTGCCGAGCCAAAGACAAGGAAAGAAGACGGAGCTGTACAAGGCCTGGGTAATCATCAACAAGCTGAACAACTGCATTCTGACAGTGAACTGCACCTGTACTGCAGGGTATGTGAACTTACACATAGAGGTAAAGTTGGTTTTATATTCACACATTCAGACTTTCTCCTTAATAATATAACTTCATAAAAGTATTATTTGCAAACTCTAAATAGCAAAATCATATTAGCAGCCAATGACTATCACAGTACAACATTGTTCACAGTCAAATAAACAGTGTTCATGTTGTTTTCAAGTCACACTTGCAGGTTATTTCAGAGCGAATACTCAAAGTGCCGTGGTAAACAATATAGGGAGTGTGTCACAAGCTGTCACTGAATAATTGTGTGAATATGAAACCAGCTTTAATAACTTACACTTTCACGTTTCATTCTCAGCATTCAGTGTCCGCAGTTTAATTCACCACATTTAACTGTTTTTGCTGAAATCACTGCTGCAATCAAAAGCCAGTAATGTGTCTGATTCAGCATAGCGGGAACTGACCTGATATAACATGAGAACTGCAGAGTCCAGCATTTATAATTAGGTCTTCACTTCATTCAGCTCCCTTTAGACAAAGACGTCTGCGGTTGGCATTAAAGCAGAATTTGGCATCCTACCGCACAACACGACAGGCACGTGCAGAGGTGGGGGCTTTGGGTGCTTGAGCCCCTGCCCCTTTTTCTCCTGGAGAGAAAGTGCCCTTTTTTTCTGGGGATAATAATTTTTTTTTTAAATACTACTAATAATATAATATATGTATGTTAATGCGTGTTCTATTTAAGGGCCGCTTTCCCTGTCAAACAATAAAAAAACTTTTACTAATAAATACTTTAGTCTAGCCGCTCTAAGCGAGCTTCAAACTGACGATTTGGAAAGAAAAGCCGCATGCGAGGCGAATGCTCTGACGAAGACTCTATTTACATTGTTCCTCTCGCCTCGAAAGTAAGGTGTCAACAGTGGAGTAACGTATATTAGAGCTTATGCCAACTCCTGCATCCGCATTGCACACGGACTGCATTTGGGCCATAGCTTTACAGTCTGACCCATACACACACTGCAGACGGAGTGTGTGTAAAACATATATTAGTAGCTGACCTCTGTTACGGCGGCGCGATATGATCGACAGAACCGCCGATGTAAATTCATCCGTCATTCATCTTCATTGTGTGGAGGTGAGTGACGGTTAACAAAAGACTACCTGAGGCTCAAATGTGACGTCAGCTATTTATCCAAAAGTTCAAAAGCAAATAGGCTATTCTGTCTTGCTAACATCCTCCTGATTAACAACCATGTAATAAGTTAGCTAAAGTTTAACCAGGGCAATATCATAGGCATACAGGCTAATGTAATGGAGAAACGACAGCTGGATAGTTAAAGTATTGCCCTCTTGTTTTTGCAGTCACACAGAATATATAATGTCAATTGAAGCTATAAAACATGTACATATAGGCTATAGCTATGGAAGTCAGTGGCTATCAGTGTGTCCTACATTCTTCTAATAGATTGAAAAGGGATAGTTCACCCAAACATTTAAATTTACTCACCCTCAAGTGGTTCCATTTCTTTGTTTCTTTATTTTGTTGAACATTATTGAATAAAAGATTAAAAAAGATATTTTAAAGAAAGCTATAAACTTGAAATCATTGACTTCCAGAGTAGGAAAAACAAATACCAGGAAAGTCAATGGTTACAGGTTTCCTGCTTTCTTCAAAATATTACTTTGTGTGTTCAACAGAAGAAGAAAAAAAAGTCAAATGGGTTTGGAACAAGTAAAAGGAGAGTAAATGGTGACAGAATTTTCAGTTTTGAATTAACTATCCTTTGAAGGGTGAGTATATGGGGAATTTAGGGTGAAATCTCCTTAATAATCTCATTATAATATATTTTATTTATTAAACTACAATTATTACTATTATTTAATAAAAAGTGCCCTTTTTTCCATTTGAGCCCCTGCCCCTTAAAATGTCTCTGCACGTCCCTGCAACACGACATGTTTGCTATTGCAGCCGGTCTATTTTTGCAATCGGGACCCGTGTGACATCATGTGTGAGACGTAGGTTGGTAATTCATCTATAGGCTGGAAACACAGAGCTACCTCACCAGGGGGGATGCGAGAAAGTACACCCTTCTCCTTTCACCTCAAGTCCCCCTTCTTGAGCTTTAAGCGACTTACTGATCAGAGCACATTTCACATAAAATGTCCAAGGCTTTAATATGGTGTGACTTGTGGCTCTATATTCATGTTTGGAATCATTTGAAATGTCTCTGTGTGATTGGTAAATGGACTTAATTTCATTTTAATATTTCACTTGAATGTGTTGATACGTTTTTTGACTTTGATAAGATCTTTGCCAGACGCTCCCCCTCCTTAGAGATGATTAACACCTCAAATTCACCAGGCAAGGGTCTCGGTGACGCTTCTATTGGCTTGAATTTATGGCTGTTTGTTCTGGGTTGAGTATTTAAAGGAAACGTGGACAAATATCTTCGTAATCTTGTAGCCAAGACACCTCGTTGCAGCATCTCTGAGACTTATGCTGAAACATACTTCTCTGGTCAGGTCTGCATCTCTAACTCTTTGATTTATCTTTGAGTAATGGATGTTGTATTTACAGTATCATCTCTGAATTGGCTTTCTGATTGTTTTATTATGTAATTGGCATAATACAATTTTACCTGCCAAATAAAATGTTAAGCTTTGACTCATTCTGAATTGTCCTGAAATCTTTTATATCCTGTAGATTAAGGAGTCTTGCGCTACCTTTATGATTCAACATGATTAGACTTTCGATTTTAAGACACATTTGACTGTACGGAGCAGTGTGGTAGGATGAGTGAGCCGTTTGCAACCAGTCAATTTGAATATTAGTTAATCCTGCACCCTCTGACTAACTTCAGAATGTCGACATACTGTCTGTGAGAAGACACGCAAAACCCAGAGCGTGAAACTCTGAGCGACGTTTGGTCCCTAATGAACGTATAACTGAGGAGTATGGGAACAGATATAGATCAAAAATCTAAAATTAAGCCATAAATGTTGAATGTGATCCGTTTTTACAATTAGAAGTACAGTCTAAATGTGACGGTCACTTAAAATTGCAGTCAGATTAAATTTGGAGCTAAAAAAAGAAAATAAATTTATATTCTTTTCAGAAGCACTAGAAAAGGCGTACATGCATTTAACCTTCGACCATGCATAGTTTCGTCATTGGGCTAATAGATGAACTTTACAATACATACATACGTGCATAGAAGAGCGCATATGACCTATATTATCAAACAGTACGCTGTGTAGCTGGGTAGCTCACATGAGGTGATTACGTCATATGTATAGCAACCACTAACAACCTTTATAAAGCACAAACGCAAAGGCGTGCAATGTCTTAAAGTGTTTTTTTGTAAACATTTTAGGCTATTTGTGTAAAGTCACGCAGCAGGAGATCTGAAAGTATAACATCTCTGATTTCATATGCAAAAAAAAAAATGATTGCTCTACCCACATGCTTTCGGTTTTTATTGGCTTTTAAACAGAGACACGCAAACCGGAGCAGGGGTGCTCCTGTCGGTTTTATAGGGTTAAAGGAGATTCTTGCTTTGACTACTTAAGGGACAGTTTCAAAATGTTCAGGGCGATTCTGTAACCAGATCAGCCCATCTATCTCTAGTAGATTACGTTAAGTCCATAACACCACAAGCCCCTGTACAGGTTAGTAACGGACTAAAACACGATAGATGGAGCAGCGTGGCAAGCTATACGATGTTCTTAGAGCTCCGACTAACACATCGACATTAATTCAAGTATACTTAGACTGTAAAAGGCCAATAATGGGTTTTCTATTTAGAGCAACAAAGGATTGTTGAGACCAATCTAAATGTGGGTAGGCCTTCATCTACAAACTTATAATATTTAAATCATATGGTGATTATTCAAAGTTACTAACAGTTTAAATAAATTGGTCTGCTTAATTCTATAGTAATGATCATGGTAAGATTCAATAGCTTTGTTTTGATTTAGTAGATAGCAGATTTATGGGGACCACACTACACATATTCTAATCTGAGTAAGTAGGGTTCTGCCTTTTTAGAATAGTGGTTAATCGCCTCTGTTTAGTGACCAAGACTGACATGCTTGTGTTTAAGAGATTGTATACTCGGCCGGTACAAGACTCAGGATGTTATAGAAATCATACAATATGCAATAACGAATCGAAGAGAATATTCAATCATAATCTAAAGTGACATTTAAAAGAAACAAAATAATCTTATCAATGTTTTATAAAAGGAGTCAGATAAAACAAGGATAAATGTATTAGTATTCTAAACCACCTCATACTAAAACTGGAGTCAGATCTTAAATCTAAAGTAAATCAACATTGTGCACTGGAAAGACCGAACATGCCGTGAACCTTTGTCCACCAGTAGACACCGTCGTTGGACTAACTGGCTGGACCTTACATGTTATGTCCACATGCCTCCTCTTTCATTTCACTTTTTGTGTGTTATGTAGGGTTACCACTTTTAATACAAAAAAATAAGGGACGCATACTGCAGCGGGGGCCACATCCCCAATAGCATGCCAGTGGTGGTAAATCGCAACTTAAAATATGTTTTCAGGAAAGTCTGAACACTTGGACATTAAAATAAACTGTCTTTTATTGAAATCTGTGTAAACAGATCAGATGCAGTCAGTCTTTCTCTTTTACAGCTCTGCAGCACTGTTATAGCTGATGTTATGTTTAATAGTGTGGTACACCTGTGTTAACTCAGCTGCTGTAACCTAGAGCAGTGGTTCCCAACCTTTTTCCTTGGGGCCCCCCCATGTTCATATACGAAAATTTAAGCCCCCCCAAACCATTTGATGGTACAGTATGTACCACACATACACACACACATGTATATATATATATATATATATATATATATATATATGTATATGTGTGTGTGTATGTATGTATATATATATATATATATATATATATATATATATATATAGATATATATATATATATATGTGTGTGTGTGTGTGTGTGTGTGTGTGTGTGTGTGTATGTATGTATGTATGTATATATATATATATATATATATACATGTGTGTGTGTGTGTGTGTGTGTGTGTATTATTATTATATAATATGTTTAGAAAGCATAAATTAATCAGTTTTACATTTATTAAAATTAAGTTGCATTAAATTTTTACATCATTACACAGGAATTTATATTTGAATTTTTAAACAAATAAATGTTTTATTTTTTTTATCTGTGTATGAAAGTGTATGTATAACACTAAATGTTATAATGAACATGAACATTACAATAGCTGGCCATTTACTTTCAAGTAAGTACAGATTGTAAGTAAAGATGTACTGTTGATTTCATTTTGATTTTTACAAGGCTAACACAAAGCTAATGTCCACCTTGGGGTTGCATGCTTTTGACTATGGAATGTCAGGTGTAATGCCAGTGATAGCCAGTCTAAAATCGCTGTGGACTTCCAGTCTGTTGCGGGACTTTGTTTTTATAGCCACAAGGGTACTGAAGGCTGTCTCAGAGAGGTAGGTGGTACTGAAAGGAAGAATGATTTTTGTAATTGCATAGTTGGCAAGTTTAGGTGCGATAACAGGTCCCCTTACTATCCAAAGCCTTTTGAATCCATTCTCCTGAAAGTACTTTTTTGATAGTGAATCAGCTTGAAGTTCAGCGAGCTCATCTTCACAGCCGAGGTATTCCACATCTTCAAGTCTGGATGTGAAGGGATCCATAACCCACAACTCCTTGGATAATTTGTCAACATCCGAGAAGCGGGACTTTAAATCCGCCTGTAGTGACGTCATGTGATGACAAAACTCCGTGCGCAAATACGCACTCACGGTATCGCCAGAGTGTAGAAGCAGAAGTGGGAAGTGTTGTAAATGCCCCTGTGACATTTTTCCAGCCCTGTACTCCAGTTTGCGCATAAAAGCATCGATTGCTTCTTTGCAATCTAAGATGGTTGACTCTGAGCCCTGCAGTCTCTTGTTGGTCTCATTATAAAGAGTGAATATGTCAGCAAGGTATGCCGTTTTAATCCAGAACACATCTGTCAGCTGCTCCGACTGTGTGTAGTTTTGACTTTGCAGAAATTCCAAAATTTTATATCGCAGGTCTAGAAAGCGCACGAGCACTTTGCCGCGCGATAGCCAGCGCACCTCAGTGTGTAGCAGGAGAGTTTTGTGCGCTTCATCCTCACACAATTGCGCAAATAATCTCTGGTTGGTAGGACGAGCTTTAATGAAATTTACGACTTTCACAACTGTTGACAGTGTGTCGCTAAGGTCACTGGACAGTTTTTTACTGGCAAGTGCTTGGCGATGGATCATACAGTGGAAGATTACACAGTGTGGGCTCTTTTCCATCAAACGGCTGTTAAATCCCTTATTTCTACCCATCATCGCGGCAGCCGAAACTTGTCTTGACCTTCAATAAAACCAAAATTTAGGTAGGTTTTGTCATAGTGTCTAATCTTTTTCTTCGCCTCTGAAGGATCACTGCATTTACGTTTCTCTGCCATGTTTTGTTTTGATTTTGCCTTTACGCTGACAAGCACGTTGCGTGAGTGAGCAAAAATTAAATAATTATTTAGATATACGATTTTTTTTACTATTACATTGGAATTTTAAGCACATGTTTTTATTTTTTGTTTTTTTGGTACTTAATATATATATTATATGTATTAGTGGGGCATTTTATGCATTTTTTAACTCAACTCTTATCCGCTTCGGCGCCCCCCTTGTGAACTCTGGCGCCCCCCTAGGGGGGGCGCGGACCCCAGGTTGGGAACCACTGACCTAGAGGACAGGAGAAAATACTAATCAACCTAATTTTAAAGGGTGGTATTGATAACAGATTTTGGCTAAAATATTTGTCATTATTTGCAGTAACACCTATCCAAACATGGAAACAGCACATACATAAACTAGCTACAAACATTAGCTAATAAAGTAAAAATAGCCCATTTCTAATTTAACAATATGGAAAGTTGCAATTTACTAGTTTATTTTCTTCACATGGGCATTATGTTGTTTATTAATGTAATAAATGTAATGTTTCATGTAATAAATTAATGCTTATGTGCCTGACTTAATCTTAACAAGCAAATCATAATATTACATTGGACCGTGATCCACTTACATTGTATTTACAGGATTTTTATAAACTTCAATTTGTGACCCAGTGTGTGAAAACCAGGCCAGATCTAATTCTTGAAAGTTTGATTGTTGCCATTCATTTCACTGTGATTTCAGTTGTTGATATGGTTTTACTCAGTTAATAATAATATTTTTATTATTTTTACAGACTGTAATTTTTTTATGTAGAAACAAATTACAAAAAAAAAAAAAAATGACTAGCTAGATTTTCACAGACTGGGTCACCGTCATTACCCTGTCTGCTTCAGGAGAGATTTGGGGTATGAAGAACTGTCTGACTGTGCATTGATTTTAGTGAGCTCTGTCATTGCGGGAATGTTGCTCTCCGCATGTTGTCGCACGTCCCGCATGAGCCACAGAGAACGCTCTCCGACAAATCGTGCAGATGGCTTCATAACAATTTCTACCGCTCTGCAGCCAGGTATTTGTTTACTCCCACTCTCTGCGGTACTTTTGCAGCCGCCTGCGTTTAAACTCTGAAACTTTAAGAAGTGAGGAGTTACCTGGAGAAGCATCTGCCATTATGGAGCTTCAGCGTCGATGCTTGACAGAGGGCTTGTCTGAAGTTGAGGCTGACGCGATCGTCATAGCAGCGTCAGCCAATGAAATTAGTCAGCAATGGGCCACTGTCGGAGCTGGTGTATTTGCATACAGCGATCTGATTGGATGACGCTTCCGTCGGCGCTTGAAAAGTTGAGCAAGTCCCAACTTCTGCAGCGAGCAACGCCTCTGAAGCGGCGCTGACGGATCCACAATGCAGTTCGGCAACGCCTGACGTAAATTGGAAGCGTTGACGCTGAAGCCTCGTGTGAATGGGGCGTTAGACTACTACTCCTCACTGGACAAAGACCAATCAAACTAACGATGACATCAAGCATTACCCAATCATAAGTAGGAAATGAGGCACCTTCATAAAAAGCGTGTGGAATGATTTGCATGAAAAGCTACTTTAAAGAAATGATAAAAAATACGGGACAAAAGGCGTCCCGTATTGATTCAAAACGGAACAAGCAATTTCATTCTCAAATACGGGACGATTCCGTATTTTAAAGGACGGGTGGCAACCCTAGTGTTATGTGTGAGCTTGCTCAATGTGCTTGAGCGAATGGGTTGTGTCGCATTGCAATTAGTGTTTATTTCACATGACATGTCCTGTGCTCCAAATTAAGGATTTACCAAACTTATCTCTGACCACACCAAACATAAAGTTATTTCTATGCCACAAATTTAAAAAATGTGTCAAAACAAGCAAAATACATTTAAAATAATAAATTGACATATAACAAAGAACTATTGTCATGTATGTAAATATGCAGAGTAATCTGTCCTGGCTAAAGGTCTCAGATCACCAGTTAACCACACATAAATGAGGAGTTAATCTCCTATAAAGCAGTGTTACTGTAAAAAAGAGAAATAAACCATATAATAACTGTAAAATAACACTAACCAAAAGAAAGCAGGTGAAAACATACTGTGTGTGATAATGAAAGGATGATCACACGCACACGGGTAATGCCCTGTTAATAATCTGTTCAAAGAATAATTAAAGCAGAAGCAGTGACCGCTGCTGCTTACAGAAGGATATTAAAAAAAGAATCTGGAGCTCTTGAAAGCAGCAGGACTGTGGGTGCCCGAGCATCACCTTTTGTCAGGTCTACTTCAAAGAGAACCGATTGGGTTTCCTCTAGGCACTGTTGCTTCGCATAAGTAAACGAGAACACGCACGCGTTTTTACAGTCGCGCGCATCACATCACCTGTGATCATCCTGTCATTCAGTATTCACCTTTGTTTTGCTTGCGTGAAGTTATTTTTGTCAGTCGTGCTGCTACTCAATTCTAAGATCACATTTGCACAAATATTGGGTCATCCTTATTGTCGAACCCTGCTTTTAAGAAAACTACAATTTAAAAACTATTTCCAACCAGCCAAAGGGGCTAGTGGAGGTGTCTGTCTTACCCGCCAGAGCTGAAATCTACCCTCATTTGGCGAGTCTTAATGTAAAGCCCTGCTTGTAAAACAATGATTTGCAATGAGATAAATGTAATTTGATTATATGGTTATGAATTTAATGTTTTTTGACATTTTTTTACACTTTTTGCGATTATTTTGTGTTTAATTATGAATTTTGTAGGATCAAAAAAAATTAGCGGCTTGCGTTGTTTTCAGCGATCGCGCAATCGCAAAAAACACGGGGGTCTGAAAAAGCAATTTTCAGCCAATCAAAAAACTTTCACTTCTTTTAACAGCATCAATGTCCTAAAATTAAAATTCAATCAGTTTAACTGCGCTCGTTTAGTTGTTCAAATAAGCAGAGTCAGGAGCAGCAGCTGAGGAGGTACAATAAATGCTCATATTTGAAAGGCGTGGGGCGTCACAGTGAAATGTAAAGCCTGATATTTTTATTTGACAGAAGAAAAAGAACATGATTGAACAAACAGCGATAAATAAGTGATAATGGCCTCGATTTCACTTCTAATCTTCAGTTTAGCAGTTCAGCTCTTTAGCACTTTAAGCACTTGTAATTTAAGCATTTTAAGCACTTGTTATTGTTGAGAAGAAAACACTTTATTTGACAGTAAATGCTGCAAAGCATAATCATTGAAGTCAGTCTATCTGTCTCACTTTACCAGATTTTAAGCACTTTAAGCTCTTGTTACTTTATGTATGTTATTATGGTCAAAAAATCGTTATCATCAATTATCGTTACCCAGCATCTCTCCCCCCCCCTCCTCCCCCTCCCAAATAAAAACTTCTGGAGTCATTTTTTGTGAACAGGTGAGATATGCATATATTGCAGTATGCATTACAGCGGTATATTCACCACATAACAGGCAACCGATTAGAAAATAACTTAATCAAAATTGAAGCTAGGTTAGCCTAGCCACCTCATAAGCTAACCATCCAACAGCTTAGTTCATGCACAGCAGGAGAGGTGACATTTATATATAATCTAATAATAACAGATTAAACCGTGATTTCTCCTTTTTTTTTGCCAAAAAGCCTGATAGGTTAATGTTGTGCAATAAAATATAGCATTACTAACCCATGAGGAAACAGGCATGGACAGTGCTTCTACATCATTCATTCATAGAAGAGCAGCCAGAAAAGGGGAACTGATGGATTTGTGCCGAATATTAGCATCATTGACCCATAATAATGTACAGCACCAATAACTGTCAGTATGTTTGTGTGCTTTTATACTGTTTCTATTCTAATCTGCAGTTCAGTGGAAGAAATAAATAAACTGAAGTGCAAATCAAAGTATAAATAACAGAAGTGAACAAATAGATTTTCCCTACCAGCAAATATAAAAGCAGACAGTAACCCGCTATAATGACTAAATCTCCAAAAGACTGATGAAAACATCAGTGAACTGTAGCTCTGACAAGGACATGAGGGGTGTAAATGACTGAAAAACAGCTGCGGGTGAAGTATATTGATCACAAGTGCTCAGTTTGTGATCACATCTCTGTTTTGTTCTGTTGATTTGTAATTTCAAATAGTCATACCTTGACACAGATGGAGATATGACTGCTATTAGTATGACTACTATGGCGAGGGCTTAAATGGAGCAGTGCTCATAATTCATTCATTCATTTTCTTGTCGGCTTTGTCCCTTGTGGGGTCGCCACAGCGGAATGAACCGCCAACTTATCCAGCACGATTTTACGCAGCGGATGCCCTTCCAGCCGCAACCCATCTCTGGGAACCTCCACACACACATTCACACTCATACACTATGGACAATTTAGCTTACCCAATTCACCTGTACTGCATGTCTTTGGACTGTGGGGGAAACCGGAGCACCCGGAGGAAACCCACGCGAACCCAGGGAGAACATGCAAACTCCACACAGAAACGCCAACTGACCCAGCCCAGCCGAGGTTCGAACCTGCGACCCAGCGACGTTCTTGCTGTGAGGCAACAGAGTGCTCATAATATCGAGAAAAAAAGAAAGAAAACGTCAGCTGGGAAACAGAACCTGCGCTGTATTGTTGTAGGAAAGACAGTTTAGATCTGTTTAGGGTAAGAGGTGTGTGAGTTATTGCCTCTATCACTGAATGTGTCAGAAATATCAAAACAAAACCAATTTACCTCCACTCCTTTAGCGCCCCTCACACAGCTTGATCCACGCTGGCATTTCTCCCCTTGGGTTTTAGGTTTTGAAAAGGGAAAGAATTCCACCACCCCTAGAATTCTACCAACTACCTTTGGCGTTATTTCAATGACAAATGTGACGCAGTACTACAAGTCGAGATCAGATTTGTGTAATACGAGCATGCAGATCTTTTTGCTTGCGCTAGGATTTCCTCTGTTCGTGCACAAAACTTCTTGCACGCCCTCAAATATACGCTGCTCAAGTGCAATTTAGCGCATTAATGTAGTGAAGTTGTCTCCAACCTTTATTAGATTTGCTAGGAATATTTATGAACGTCTCCAATAGACCTACAGAGCGGCATTAATGCGTCCTGAGGTAAAGTGAAACGGCTATAAACTCCAGCAAGATAAAGTCTTTGTTTGTTGTATGCAGA
Source organism: Danio kyathit (assembly GCA_903798195.1). Taxonomy (NCBI): domain Eukaryota; kingdom Metazoa; phylum Chordata; class Actinopteri; order Cypriniformes; family Danionidae; genus Danio; species Danio kyathit. The sequence continues at coordinate 1,895,725 of CAIGQS010000068.1, forward strand.
GCCACAGACCTTTATCTATAAATATAGTATAATTAAGGAAACTGTGTTCATCCTAACTGAAAGATGTACGCCGTGTTTGCTGACCTCACGCATCACGCACCTGTCAGTCAGTCAGCATGTCACCTTAAAGGGTTAAACAAATAACACACAGCACTACTGTTACAGAAAAGTTTGCGCTGTTATAATTCACTTACCTTTTAATATGTTTTGGTTCGATTATAACCCGCTATTAAAAAACACGACTGAATGTTTTGAATGAGAAGCTGTAATGTAGCCGTGGCGGGATGAACTTTGGTGTGGCGCCCCGCCATGGAAGAATAAATGTAGCGGAAACCATGATGTGTGACTGTATGGGCTGCTTTTCGCTGTACTTCGTGACTTAAAAAAAGAGTATTGAATGCTGTTCTGTGTCCATGATGGCAGGCATTTCTGTCGTCTGTTACTAAGATAAGGGGGCTGTATGCACGCGGGTGATACACTTATTTAAATGTGTCTTATGATAATACTATGTTGGCACATTTATACATAGAGTTTTAAAACTTTTACAAAAAGCAAAACAAAATGCATTTCCCACGTAAAAAACAATATCCAAAAGGCACGTAGGTCTATGTGTTTTTGCGTATTTATTTAATTATAATATACAGCTTGGCTTATAATATAATAAACCGAGAGAGTAAATCTTTGTCATGGACCATATTATTAAAAATAAGCTTGAAGAGTTGTCTGTAGCAGGGTGGTGCTGACGTCACAGGCGAGCGCACCAGGCGCTGTAGTCCGTGTATAGCCTAATGTTAGCTTTTCAGTTCTTGCGTTTGCATTTAAGATCCAAAAGTGCTCAAAGTTGTATTTTGGTGTGAGGATTATCCGGCTGGACAACACGTGTAAGTGTAATGAACAGTGTTGGAACACAGAGCTTATTATTCGCAATCTTCGAAAAGCCTATGGGGAAATACTATGGGGATTTTATCGAGGGAACCAGTTTTATGCTAGCAGCCGATTACCCTACAAAGTGATGTCATAGTTCCTCCACTCTATTCACCTTATTCTCCGTGTTCGAGCGGGCGCAGCCATTTGAATCATTCTGGCTGGAGACTTCCGGTTTCATTCACTTCCATTTATTTTTAGATGATTAAAACAGCTCGTTTTGCTGCTTCATGTTGCAAACGGATATTCTCTTATTATATTATTTTACTTTATCTGTATACTCATGCAAACACTTGTTTGTAGAGCAAGTAGTTTGACCGTTTTCTCCAGTTTATTGTTCCTGGTCATTTCTCTTATAGGCAACTGAATCAGAAGTTCTAAATCGCTAAAACGAGCGCACTTCCGCGTTGAAGAATAAGGTCAATAATACCTGCCATGAGTATAACCGCATTCACCATCGGGAGGTGCTATAATCACTCTCTTAGGAGAATACTGCTTTCATAATCCAACGCTGCTTTCATAATCCAACGCTGCGTCCCAATCCGCATACTATACTTTTAGGGCGTAGTATAAGTCTGCGAATTGGGACGCAGCAACAGATAAATAAAGTTATCCAACATGTGCGCCCGATAAGCTCCGCCCCTTCCACTACGTGAGCAAAGCTGCGGTCGTTGAGTGTGTGAAGTCATAGATATTTACATTAGATGTCGCCTACCCTACTGTTGTCTATTAGAAATAATGCGTCAATAGAGCCGCCATTTTAGTACAGGGTAGCGCTCCTTTGAAATGAATGCAGGACCAAGGTGAAGTGGAGGACTGTGGCCATCCAAAGCCAGAGAAATGCACATATACACATATATCTATGATCGGGTCCATATGCAAATATTTTTTAAATTACGAAATATTATAATTTTACATCACTTTTCTACATTGATGGATGTGACCGCACGGGCATTCCTGACAAAGAGCGTGTGTTTGTGTGCATGGAAATGCATTACCCTCCTTCCCTGTTTAATTTGATCTAATCCATGTCCTGAAACACCCCCCCTCCCCCTCTCCTGCTTTCACTTCTCATTCTGAGGGAGGGAGCGATTCGTTTGTGAATGAATCTCCGTTATGAACGACTCGTTCACTTAGCTAACAATAATACAAGTTTCTGGCAGCGCAGCATCTTGTCATATTTCATGTTTGCTTATTTTATTCAACAAAACTAGCATAAGCTTAGAATTTAGTGCGAGTTGGTGCTGCTTTGCCTTATGGTCACTGCAGTCAGTGTCTTTATTATCATCAATAACGTTACTTGTTAAGCACAAAAGCTCATAACATACAAAAACACAAAAAACGAAATCTTACCTATGAATTGTGATGACTTTGTGATTTGTTTTCTTTGTTTGCTCGTTACTACACCGGTACACAGCTCTAAAGTCCAGCATCTTCACATTGGCACACTGTCTTGACTAGTGCTGTTGAATGACGTTTGTCCTAGGAGCACTGTACCAATGTGGCGGCGCTATTGACGCATTCTCAGGGTCCCTATGCGATATCTAGTGTATATATCTATGGTGTGAATTGTCCCGCAATTACACACTTCATTTTACTGGATGAATAAGTGCATCATGGGCACTTATTATTTTTAGAGTTTTCAGTGTGAATGCACTACTTACGCTACTACAAAATGGCGTAGAATAGTGCATAGGTATGCGATTTGGGACGCACCTAAAGAATAAATGAGAGGCGCGACCGGAACAAAGCTTTCCCTACTTCCGGTCTCGATCGCCATTTTGTGAAATAGTCCCGCCTGCCTGGCTGCCTCGCGCACGCGTGAGCGGAACTTGTTCAGACTTGTCCAGCGCGCTGTACCGGAGCTCTCCTCACATTGTTTATTCCTTCAAAGTGCGTGCTTTCTTCATGTGGTACTCCTGTGCGTCAATGCCTCAGTAAGTAGCCCCTTATCATTGTAGATGTGTTTGATCGAGCGTCATTGTGTATCTTGCTGTAAATCGCCTCAGGAAATATACAGCAGCGATGCACACGTGCTAAACTACTGGCTGGGTAGTTTGTAATCTAATGTGATGATGTGTTCTTATCAACGCGTTGCTGCCATGTGTTGTTGGTGTAAGATTATCTTCAGTTTGATCGGCATATATATTCATATTGATTATAACGAGCGCGCGTGAGGGCTATCACCGCGCGCGCGCACACATCTATATCTGATCTGGCAGCCTTCACAGCAGCAGGGGAGACTCGGTGGGCCAGTCACTGAATCCAGCACCGGGGTTCTCAACTCACTGCACCAGTCTGTGTTTGTCATGAAGTCGTCTGTGCTCAGGTGTTGCTTCAAAATCGGACTCCGAGGACAAACCTGACTCCGCTTCGCGTGCACGCGCGTCACGTGTTACACAGCCGCTGCAGGTAAAGTTTGAAACTCGGCGGATTATCATAAACCTTTCATCGATCATTTTCTCGCATTTGACAGCAACAAGCAACATAGAAGCGTTGTCTGATGGACAAGCAGCAGCTACATGCGTTCAACAGAATCGCCAAATAGATGAATTATGCCTCATTTCTACAGTAATACTAACTGTATTTAGCATTTCGCTTATACGGTGGCTCTGAACTGTCAAAACACCTCTTACTATACTTATATTTGTCCATATGTACATCACTGTAAAGTCTTATTCAAGAACATTTGAGCTGGTTTCAGTCCTTAGCTCTTTCCTTTTATTTAATATAAATGTACTTAACTTGCTTTCAACACTTAAGGATCAACAAAACATCATCAATTTATGAAAGTGCGTGTGGTCGAGCAGAGTAAAGAAATGCTAATCAATTGTGTTTTACATTATTATACAAAGAAATTGATTATTTTCTGGCGGGATCCGAATCTTACCATTCACGAGCCGATTCACGAACCGATTCACAGAGCCGAGCAGACTCGTTTGTAAACGGCACCGTCACGAGGCGCGCGCGTTTTATCGCTCATCAACGGATTCGGTAAGTGTTAATGTCAGATTACGTCAGTTATATAATCGTGTTCATATATTTATGATCACGGCATGTCATTTGAAAGTGTTCACCAGATAACACTGTCGGTGGTGCATTTGTCAGGCTGTTTGTGGTTAGCCGAGTGTTTGCGCGCCATTTTAAACTAGAAATGAACGGACGGTGCCTGCAGTGCTAAGCGGGAGCCTTTAGACACGCGGGATGTTTTAAGCTTTGTTACGGAATGAAAAGGTCATTATCTCTTAATTATTTTACTCGGTGTCAACTAACTGCGTATGTTTAGCCACATCATTGAAGTGAAGTGACGACTGACGGACAAAGTAAGGTAAGCGCTGTCCTTCACGTACATTAAGCATAATGGCCGTCATCGCCTGATAAATCATGTCGTCGAAATTAGGAGAAATGCACTGTATATTAATCACGTTATCATGTAAACTTTTAGAGAGTCTTTCGGCTTATTGTAGTGATGTTGATCACAGGATCAAATCTGGTTTATTTTTAAACATTGCTATTTTCAGCTTAATCTGGCCTGCTACATGCACGAGATGTAGATTTACAATGTTCTGTTTATTGGCCATGTTCATGGGTAACACTGTACAATGAGGCCAAGTTTGTTAACTTTAGTTGATTAAACTAAAATCCCCAAGAAAAAAACGGTTTATTAAATGGAGTTCATTATAAAATGTAGTTGTATTTTTAACACTAGCAGTAATTAATAATGGTCTATTTTTCACTGTTAATTGTAGAGGATTAACTAATGTTTATTATTTACGTGTGTTAATGTTTCCATTGCGCGCGCGCGCGCACACACGTCCAGATTGTAATACCTGAAGAGCTTGGTGAGTGTACATTTCTCCTCGTGAACATTCAATAGTATAGTGTATATGCACGTCGCGTGTTTTATGCACGTGTTGATTAAGCGAAGTTTGATTTCTATCCTACACGGCGCCTCATAGCATCTGTGTTTGCTTCATTGCCTTCTCTTCTGACACCGCTGGTTTCGATGTCGGGGAGGTTGGCTTAAACTTTTATGATGCCTCATCTTCTCACTCTCAGTATGTTTTATCGAGTGAAACAGATTTGATGTGTTCCCGCTGCTGGTCAGCACCACTCCCGCACATTTTGCAGAGCACCGAAACTATACGTTTATCGGAACTTAAAAAGCCGAACCACTTCCACACCACTGCATTAGTCTTTCCTCTCTAATCAACTATTTCATCTGGATTCTTACTTGTGGACGCTTGTTCGTTAGTATCTGTAATTAAAACTTTCTGCGACGGTCACGGAGCTTAACCAACTGCTGAGCGCCGGCAGCGCGTGTCTGTGATGTACGTCATCACGCAGGTGACATCACGCTCTTTCTGACGGCTGAGCACTGAGCGTCATTCACAATGATAATATATATAAGATATTATACATATAATAAAATATATATATGCAAATTTATATACAAAATACCAGAAATGGGTTTAAAACTCATATCACCGCTATTGAAAAAAAATCTACTGAGATGTATATCGATATAGAATTATTGTCCAGCCCCACCTATTCTAAGAAAATATATGGGTCAAGAGATGATTTGTGCACAGATTTTGACTCCATGCAGATTGGTATGACGGTGCAATATGTACAGATTGTGACTTATTTTTTTTCTCTTTAGTGTTCTGCTTTTGCAATCTTGTGCCACAACCACTGATGGTGAAAACCCTGTGAGCTACCCAACACCTGTCGCTCGATTCTCTAAGGTAATGTTGATGTCTTCCTTGTGTTTAATGTATTTTTATTTTACTTCTCATTTACATTGACCACATACATGAATCTCTGTTAAACAGATGATTCTGATCTTCAAATCCTGCACTAATTGACCTACTTTCGATCGACTAAAGCCTCAGATTTGCCACATTTTATTTCATTAATATTATTATTTCAGTGTTTCCTGTCAGATTTGTTTCCACCTGTGGCGGCAGGCCTTTTACACAGATCTTCCAACTACCGATGGTGTTACTTCAATGACAAATGTCGTGAGGACAGTATTACAAGTTGAGATTGCATTTATGTAATACAAGCATGTAAACGGGAGCAAAGAATTTAATTAGTTTAAAAACGAATGTCTAACAAATGTCAAACATCAAACTAACTTTACCGTGCAAGAAAAGTCACTGTATGCAGAACCATAGACTTTTATCTATAAAGTATAATTATAGAAACTGTTCATCATAACTGAAAGCTACGTTGTGTTTGCAGGCCTCACGCATCCCGTACCTGTCAGTCAGTCAGCATGTCACTTTAAAGGGTTAAACCAATAACGCACAGCACTACTACGGTTACAGAAAAGTTTGCTCTGTTATAATTCACTTATCTTTTAATATGTTTTGGTGCGATTATAAACCGCTTGTAAAAAAACAACAGCGATGGAATGTTTTGAATGAGATGCTGTCATGTAGCCGTGGCGGTAGGGCTGCACGATTCTGGCTAAAATGTGAATCATGATTTTTTTGCTTAAAATCAAGATCACGTTTTTCTCACGATCCTGTCGATGTCAAATAAAGGTTAATATGAGTAGACCATTATTGTTATGTCTCAAACATGGTAAAAACAACCATCAGAATATTAGGCCTATGTGTAGGTGTACTGTTGGTCAAAATACATAGACTTGCCATGGTGGACTTTAATAATCTTTAAATATCTCCTGGTTATTAATTCACAGAAACGTGATGACATTAGAATACAACTGTTCATAGTTCTGAAGTTGTGTTTGAGACGTATGCTTGACATTTGTCATTATCAGATTCTCTCTTTGTTATATTCAACATATATGCTAGAGTAGTTATACTGACCCAGTAAACATTTATTTTCATGCACAACACTTTGTGTTTGCTATGAAAGAAAAAACATATCAAATGCTTGTTGTAATTATAACTCATAATCATCAAATTCATAGAATGCGATATGATCATTTACAGGATGTGCGACCAGTTTCACTTTCACTTCTGAGTGCGGCTCATGGCTTTTTGATATTGTGATATAGGTCTTAAATTTAATACTTAATGGTCTTAAAAAGCTCTTAAAGTCTTAAATTTGACATTATAATATCTGCAGAAACCCTGAAAGAAGCTAATCAGACCTAGTTTTTAAAACTCAGCTTTGGCTATATTTTATTTAAAGATTCTCTTTTGGAAACAAATTTCGTTTGGCATAATTCTGATGTATTTTTTGTGGTTTTTCACAAAATGAACAGAAGAATGAATTAGAGGTGAAATTAACTGCGTTTGGGGCCCAAACAAAACCACGACCACATGTATTGTCAGATTTTGTGACTAAATAAATCTTGGCTACTTTTGTCATTATGATTAGTGTTTATTTATTTATTTATTTATTCGTGTAATAGGCAGAGGTTAAATAAATAATTTAACTGGGCATATAGCATTAGCCAATAGCCTAAAATAACATCATTTTACATACAGTGCTAATTTAAGACGTCGATCCGCCAATAGTCTCCGCTCCAAATTCACACACACATCATGGTTTCCGCTACATTCATTCTTCCCTGGGCGGCGCCACACCAAAGTTCATCCCGCCACAGCTACATTACAGCATCTCATTCAAAACATTCAGTCGTGTTTTTTTAATAATCACTCTAAAACGTATTAAAAGGTAAGTGAATTATAACAGCGCAAACTTTTCTGTAACCGTAGTAGTGCTAATCTAATAAATGTTGGAGACATACACACTACATAAACGCACTAAATCGCACTTTAGCAACATTTATTTGAGAGCGCACAAGAAAATGCACTTGAGTAGTGTATATTTGAGGGCGTGCACAAAGTTTTGCACACAGAGTAAATCGGCACGCAATTAAAGAGATTTGCATGCTGGTATTACATGAATGCAATCCCGACTTGTAATACTGCGCTCACGACATTTGTCATTAAAATTATGCCATAGGTAGTTGGAAGATCTGTGTAAAAAAAGACCTGGTCCATGCTGGAAAAACACTGCTATTTGAATATGCTATATTTCATTTATAAAACTGTAAGCTTGACATCGAAGGCAGATTCAAACCTAAATGCTTTAAAACCAAAATGCACAAGGTTTAAGTGCTTTATAGGAATTTGAAAATGAAAGCAAACTTCATCCCGCAGCACTATTTAATAGCCTGGAATGTTTGTGGCGCCTTTGGTGTTGATCATGCTCGAGAATGAGCATTATAAATATAGAAAGTAACTGCTTCATTCAGGAGTATTTGAAAAAACAGACTCAACTGGGAGTCGATTCCTGTCCTGGAGCAGGGCTTGACGCTTACTTTTTTTAGAAGCAGCACATGCACTCCTAAGTCATACCCGTCAACCCTCCCGTTTTTCCTGGGATTTTCCCGTATTTTACAGTTCTATCCCGCTATCATCCCGTAAAGGTATTTTCAGTCTTTTTTTGAAGAGTGGCAAATGAATATTAAAGAGCCGATCCTGCCTATACGCAACCCATACCGCCGAACCACAAGGGGATGCCCTTGCTCTTAAATGTGAGTCCGTTCTGTGCTTTCGCTTTTAGGCATGAAAATACTTTGAAATAAATATAAAACGGCGGGATTCCCTTCCTTTTCATTACAGGTGCCGTCTCCCCTTCATATGCAATCCTCAAAACAATCATAGTGGAGCATGACTGTCAGCTGACAGGCTCCAGATTCTGTACACGCGATTTGAAGTGGTGTCTGGGTTTTGGGTGCATGTTTAAACAGACAAATACACATAACTAATAATAATAACGTCTAAAGATGTCGATCTTGGTGGTTTTTTTTTTTTTTTTTCAAACAACTAATTTCGTCCTAAATGAGCATAAAAAGTTAGGAAAGCAATCCAATGCTTTCTTTATAACGTTAGATGTGTGCATTTTTTAAAGCGACACCTTATTTAATGTAAACCAAAAAAAAATTAAATAAACAAGAGATTCATTCGCTGCTCTTTAATCAGAATGAGTGAGTTATACAGTGAAGAAACGACTAATGAGATTTGAGAGCTTGATTGCATTTCATTATAATGCTATTAATTTGAAAAAGCTGAACTGTTTGCTAATGTATTTGCTGCTAATGTATACTATTTGTCTTTTTTAAATAATAATAATAAAACATATTACTGACCATTTAACTTTTTATTTACAATGAAACGGCTCCAAATGAACATATTTAGTAATTTGGGGATTTTTTTAAAAGGGGGTCAGGGTAATCCCTTGTTATGGTGGGCATATCCCTTATTTTCACATCCCAATGTTGACAGGTATGTCCTAAGTTGAAAAATTTATGAGCACATTAAAGAATTTTAGGAGCGCAGTGAAAATGTCAAACTGTTTTGCCTAATAAATGTACACGAGGAGATTTTTAAAAGCAAAGCAGTTTTCCTCATTTGAATACAATAAGTACAATCAGTTTTATTTGACTGCAACAACACCTTAAATAACATTTAATAATTATTTATAATTAAAGCTGTATGAAGTTTAGCTAGCGGTCCACAGCAGCTCTGGAGTCAAATTGCTGTAATGAAGGACTCTAAACTGGTCTGAATCAAGTCTTCAGTTGTGGACATGCCTAGACGGCTTCTTGATGAATCTTTTTATCCAGTTTCGAGCTGAAAAAATCTTTCACACTGGGCAGCAGAAATAGGGAGTTAATAATAAGTTATTGTTAAGTTAATAAAATGTCCAGTATCACATGATCAGAGCAATGTAATCTTTAAATATATTATAATAATTTACAATATTTGTTTTAATACTGGTTACATCAAAAGTTCTGATTGTAATGATTTCTCAAAAATATTGCTGGGGTGCAAGACAGAACATTTTATTCTGTCAAAATGATCTAAAAGTAAAGTGAGTGAGATAATGAGACAAGGATTCAAGTAATCTGTTGCTAGAAATTAAACCATGAACCGTGTTTTTCATACGATAGACAGTACATTAAAGACATCCATATTGTAGTTGAATGCAAGGGATTGAACGTGTTCAGTTCTTCACACAGGTTTGAAATATACTTGGTGTGGTAGCTAGATTGAAACACGTTTTCCTCATGGCATTACAAATATTGTGATTTTTAAGAATATTTCTATTGAGCAGAATTTATTTTATTTGCATATTATATTCCACAGATCAAACCCTAATACCATCTTTTCTATTAAACTATAATGGCCCTCAGCAACAGAATCATTTCTTATTCTGTTATTATTATTTTTATTATTTATTTTTCTTATTTAACTGACAAATTTAAAATACAAAGTTTAGTATTTAACACCTTTTACATGATTCTGTTTCTTTACAGTGTGTTTAAGTAAAAAAACCTGTAGAAATAAAAAAGAAATCCACTATTTCACTCTTAGAGTTATGTGCTTCACTGACAGGTAAAATCTGCTCGCTCTCTCTCTCTCTCTCTCTCTCTCTCTCTCTCTCTCTCTCTCTCTCTCTCTCTCTGCTGTAGTGTTGGTGCTGCTGAGAGATTGAGACGCAGCAGCCAAAGTTTGGCATTAAGTAATGCAAAAAAGCATACAGTTAACGGCAGATATCGAAAGCAGAATTCTGGACACTTTAGGAGATTTAGAAATCCCGGCAGATTTATTGCATTTGAAATCAACTCTAATCAAAACTAACAAATAAACAGAAATCTGCATGCGCTCACCGGCCCTGCACACACACTGTTTGACGTGAATGAGATGAACTGAATTAACCATAATAACGGTGCTGTCTGATATTGCACAGGTGATATTGATGTATAACTTATTATTTGCATACGTCATCTTAATAGCAATACCGGTCTTTTCATGAGCGGCAATATTAGCACGACTGACAGCATCGTGACGATAAAATGAAGGATTAAATAACGTTAGAACATCTCGTGCTTAAAATGTGTAGATTCAGTGGCAAACAGTTACCTGCAAACTCCGTCCTACCGGCTTTACGGTGAATGCTTTAGTCATTTTCATAGTGGACTTTAAGCACTGGAAGTCTTTTATCCACTCTTGGAAAAGTGTAAATGCTGGATTAACATTCAGCACATGATCACTGATCAGATCTGCCATTATTTGTACTTTAGGTTGTTTCTAAATCTAAATCTGCCAGTGTTGTTTTCATTCTCTTGTATCCAGACCTTTACGTTTTCGCGGCTGTAGCTCCCTGTCATCAGAACTGAGTGATTGACAGCTGGTATTAACCAATCCACTCGCGTTCTGTTCTAGCGCAGTGGGCCAATAAGAAGAGCTTGAAGGCGGGACAGGCATTGGGGGCTTTGTTTACTGCAGCAAGTTGACATGTCAACAGTTTTAAACCATTTCTGACGCAGCGTTTGGTGTTTTTAGGTGCAAAGATGCTTAATGCCTGAATGCCTCCTTAATCCACGCATGTGGTGAACATTTTGCTGTGAAAACTGGTCACATGACAACAATTTTATGCACTCGTACAAATGCTGCCAAATATATTTTGAGATCGCATAGATAAAATTTCGGGCGCATATGTGATTAAACGGTCGCAATTTCAAGCCCTGTGCTGGGCTGTTTTGAAACCCAGTGCTAAGTTAGGGCTGGACGATATGGCAAAAATTTATATCACGATATATTTCTTAATTTCGGTCGATACGATATAATTCCGATATCGATATGGACAATATTAAAAAGGAAAAACTGCCAAAAACGCACACAATGGATGTCTGTACCTACAAATGTCTGCAAAGTGAATTTGCAAAGTCGATAATACCTCAAGACTCTTTTTTTTTTTTTTAAATAAAAACAGCACAAAAAAATTATTGTTCACTTTTTATTTGTATTTAGCCTTTACAAACAAGAAATGTGAAAAAAACTATCAAATAAATAAAACTCTCAGACTCAGCTTATTTATATATAATGATAATAATAAAAAAAAAAATCAAAGAGTAAAGGCTACATTAATATTTGCAATAGAAGAGTTGTTTGAGTATATATTTATAATTCTAATTGCTTTTCATCTTGAGCGTCCTTTAAGGGTTTTATCTGTCTATTTATATTTGTGTATGTAATTACCTCATTAAATTGAAAGGTTGAACATAAATATATCTTATATATTTCATATAGTCTATATAGACTAATATTTTATATAACACGTTTTCATTATTTAACAGATTTAATAGCTCTATTGATCACATTCTTTCTACTTCATCAGCTTTGCAGTAACCTGATTCCTGATAAATATGTTTGTGAGTTTTATTTTGTACGTTTGCGTGAGTGCTATATGCCAGCATGCAGCGAGTTTGTGTATGTGAGTGTTAATGTGGGTGTTTATGCAAGGATCGAGTTTGTATGTGCGTGTGTTAATGTGGGAGTATATGCAGGGATCGTCGAGTTTATATGCATTTGTGGGTGTGCATGCATCAAGTTTATATGTATATGCACAAATTTCATACGTGTGTTGAACATTCAATAGTATAGGTGTATATGCGAGTGATTTATAGGTGTATATGCACGTGTTGATAAGCGAAGTTTGATTTAAATCCTACACGGCGCCTCATAGCATCTGTGTTTGCTTCATTGCCTTCTCTTCTGACACCGCTGGTTTCAGTGTCGGGGAGGTGGATGGTGGTGATGGTGAGGCCACAGGTTGGCTTAAACTTTTATGTTTCCTCATCTTCTGACTCTCAGTATGTTTTATCGAGTGGAACTGCTTCAAATGGTGGAACAGATTTGATGCGTTCCCGTCGCTAGTTAAGCTACACTCTCCGGCACACTTTGCAGAGCACCGAAACTAAGTTTATCGAAACTTAAAAAGCTTAACTACTTCCACACCACTGCATTAGTCTTTCCTTTCTTATCAACTATTTCGTCTGCATTCTTACTTGTGGAAGCTTGTTCATTCGCATCTGTATTCAGAGCACTCATTTTGTAGCTAAAACTTTCTGCGGCGCAGCTTAACCAACTGCTGTGCTGAGCGCTGGCAGCGCGTCTGTGTTGTTCGTCGTCACGTAAGTGACATCAGATCACGCTCTTTCTGACGGCTGAGCACTGAACGTCATTCAGTGACAAGTGATACATGTATAAGATCTTATATAAAAAACAATATATATATATATGCAAATTTATATCGAAATATCGGAAATGTGTTTAAAAATCATATCACCGTTATTGGAAAAAAATCTATCGCGATGTATATTGATATCGAATTATTGTCCAGCCCTATGCTGAGTACATATTAGATGCAATTAATGCTTGGATAAAGTCTTTTTGCTGAGGTAGGGCTGCACCATTAATCATTGAAAGACTGAGATCTCGATTAGACCTCCCCCACACAATGCTAATCTGTACTATTCAGCCAATGATATTTTCAAGGTCGTGAGAGGCATAAAGGCGGTCTACATTGTTTTATATACGCTGCTCAGCAACGAGGACACAGTCAGACTCCAAATGGGGTTTAAAGAGTTGGCATGCTGTATAATTCACCAAATGTCATTTCTGTCTTCATGTAATGAGCTGTAAATAAAGTTAAGTTTGTTACACAGAGCGATCGTTTTACTTTTTTTTTTGTCTGCCAAGTGCCTGTACTAAATAATCTAGTTTTCGCTTTGAAATGCAATTATTTTGCTTAGCCCATTCATTAGCAGATTGATTTGCTTGTTTTAAGGAGAATCTCACTTCATTTTCGCTTAGTATTTTTTAAAAACAAGATGATATTTTTTGCTTGTTTAGAAAATGTTTCCTGATTTAATGTTTTAGATATTTGGGCTAGAAACAAGACAAACTAAGAGTGCTGTGTGCTGTTATTGGAGGGTGCAGTGGCCTTGCGACCTTGGCTGAATCTTACAGCGTACCTGGCTTTGGATCTGGTATTGGAGGTTTGCTGAAGATACTTTTTATTTTCCTCTTTGGTATTCACGAAAATGTCTACATTTGATATTGTACCCGAGGCCTTCCTTTTTTGGGTTAACAATGATGTATGTGAGGCCACTAGCAGTCAAGACTCCCCATTGTCCCCTTCATATATGGGGTGTGTTGCAGACTTTACTCCCCTTAAAGCATGTGCTGGCTTTAATTCACTTTGTCAACGGGTTCCACATAACTATGTTTCATTTTATTAACCATGTTTATTTCAGCAACCTTTATTTAATAATAAAGTAAATACTAGGGATGCAGCAATACAGTTAGCTTACGGTTCAATACATACCTCGGTTTTCTAACACTGTGTTCGGTTCTGATGGCTTGATACAAGTGTTTTTTTTTGTTGTTATTCTATGCTTAGGCAATAGGAACAGTAAGAGGTTAAGGAGAAAAAATAAAAACGATTTATCGCAATACTCCTTTATTTTACTTCAAAGCCAGGAGAAGTACTAGTTTCTAGTTGTATAATAAAAAACAATAAACACTGAAATGTCACAGCTGCTGGTAGCCTATGTACAAACTGGGGAACACATAAAGTCCTACATTTTAAAACTAAGTATACATGAGAATTTAATAAACGTATATTGACTATTTTAAATAAACATTTGTACTTCAGTAAACACAAATAAACCATCTTAATTAAACGTTACTCTGCTTTTGTTATTTTTATGTCTCTTTTGGAACCAGTTGGGTTTGTTTGCTGGAAGGATTCAGCAAGGGATTGTTGCTTTTTGGAGGACTTTATTATCTTCTCTGCTGTCCTGCCTTCAGACAGTGATACTACTGGGTGATGGCACCGCAGCTGTGCAGTCATGTTGGAAGTGTTTCCGTTTGAGTAGGCCTTACGTATAACTGAAATGTCCCCACAAAGCGGATTTGAAAGACACCGGCGCTTTCTCGTACAGTTGCCTCACTTCACAGCCGCTCGCCATGTTAAAGTGTGGAATAAGCGCCCCCTAACTTTAGAGCATAGTGATTGAATATTTACTCGTGGGGAGGAGTTTCCTCATCTCAGCTCGTAGACTTGCAGGCACACACAAACTCCATTCCGAGAGCAATAAAACGCACAAATTATTTAAGCTTAAAAACGGAAAAAACCATTCACAAGCGCGTATTGAACCGTGGATGTCGTACTGAACTGTTCAATATTGTATTGAGAATTGTGGCATCCCTAGTAAATACAATGTTGATTATTCCGTTTAAAATTCTTAATTTTGTTTAATGTATTGAGCTATAGTAATTAACTAGTCATTCATTGGTTTAAATTTGATATTTTCTAGGGATGCACCGATAATGATACTTGGATCCGATATCAGTTCGATACCATATATTTTTGCTAGGGGTGTCAAAATTAATTGTTTCTTCGGTGCACCGCGATGCAGACGCGGCCAATTCGGTATCGGTTCAGTAATAATCAAAACCGGTTATGTACTGGCGTCATTTATCTCATATGCGCTATGTCGCCGTAGCTTACTATAGCGAGGAAGGCGAGCGCCAGTATTTACAACACTCCAACTACTTAACTCAGAAACTGTGCACAATTTCACTTCCTGTGTGTTTGCTGGACAGTGTTTCACTCACACTTAAAGCAGAAGCCCCTATTTCACGACGATTAAGAGAATGAAAGTAAACTTCATTTCTCTTACTCTCTCACCATGGCCCATAAGTGCATCTGTGAAGAGCGCCAGCGTGTAAGAGCCAATCACAGCCCTTTCTGTTGAGCGCGTGACCAATCAAAGGGGTGTAAGAAAGAACTTGGTAGACAAGGCTCAGAGAGCGAGCGGGATAATTATATTTGTTTATTTGCTATAAATGCTCGTGTTGTTTAAAGGTACAGTTTATATATCTGACTGTTTGTATTAAAGGACAAAATAGTTTTAAAATATTATATAAATATATTTATACATTTTAATATAGGAATTGCTGTGCTGTGAAGAAAATATAAAACTGTATGGAAAGAATCGTCGATGCACCGAGATATCCAATCGCACCGAATCGATGGCATTATAATCGTAACCGAACCGTGACACCAGTGTAGGTTCACACTGGTCTAATTTTTGAGGATCGGGTATCAGCCAGCTGGTACCGATCCAAATTTGATCTTGCGCGTGCGCTATATTCTGTGTAATTTATAAGCCAACAAAAGCCACGAAGGTAGCGCATTAAAAGGCACTACAAAGTTGTAATGTGGGCCTACTATATCCCACATGTTCTGAAGCCATTCTATAGTTTAATGTGAAGCACAGATGAATATTCAAGTGCTTAAATTCATGTTCAGTTCAGCACTTCCCCGCTGCCTCGCCTGTCATTCATTCTCCATTCATTCACAATTCAAACTGCGTGTCGCGTTCATGACAACACAAACTCTCCAAGAATATTTGTTCCTGTTAGTTTTAATTATCAGTGGAGAAATGCATTTAGTTTAGCATGAAATGGGTTCATTTTGACTCCGTAACATGGAGTTTATTGCTGTTTCTACATCATTTTGCGCTGTATCTGTTAGATCAGCAGATTGCATTTACAACACTGGAGTAGAGAGGGTTATTACCTGCTCTTCACACACAAAGTTAGGCCTCTCTGAAACTTTAAATTAGAAACGACTCAATGCATTGGACAGATGCTCAACACACTGATTTCTCCTCTTTGTGCTGCTGTTTTGAAAGTGTCCTCAGATACTGGATACCAGAGACCATGTCTCAGTGATGCATCAAGTGCACCGGCTATGCAGAAGTGACGTGTGCCGCCCCGTAAAACTATTCTCATAAAGAGTTTCTGTACTCATCCTTCTGACTGAGTTTATTCTTTCGAGGTAAAGACGTTAAGTGCCGCTAATAGTTTGTAAAGCCTGGCTCATTGTGGTCAAAGTAGTTGATTCAATTATTTCAAGTAAAACTGACGTGCGCAATATGAATTGTCATTAACAGCAAATGATTTAGCCTAATACAGGCTACTCTGAAACTGCATATTTCACTGTCATTTTATTTATATTAATATTTTATTTAACAGACCAGTTTGTACGCTGAAGCATAAGCGGACTTTGTTTTAAACTTCATTTTAAATATTCTTGTTTATTTTGTGGATAACTGACCAACAAAAATACACTGAAATAACCAACAAGTTATACCAAAAGAAATTCTTTTCAAGAAGAAAAGTTTTCAGACATGCTTTCAGTTTCTCCATCTCACTCGCGGCGAGTTTAGGCGAGGGAAAGTTTATTAAGTAAATCTGGCCTCAGACGGTTTAGTTTAGTCTGCTTTAAACCTGCAGGAAAATATCAGGCATTTGCTAAAAGTCAGGTTATTTCACCAATGATTGGGGTCAATAGTGCTAGCCTAGTACAGATTTCAAAGAAAAATATTAATATTAAAAATGGAAACATAAGCTGGACCACAACAGATCAGATCATCGTCATAATGAATGCTCAAATAATGTAGCCTATAGTTTATAGCAAGCATCACGTTTTTAGTTGTGTCGTCTGTCATATAATATAGGTCTGTTATTTTTACTAAAGAAGATATATTATTTGAGCACAAGAACTATAGAAACTGTGTTGGGTTTTAAAATTTGTAATTTTGGGTTTAAAAAAAAAAAGGCACAGTATCGGGATCGGATCTGTATCGGTCGATACTCAGAAATTTGGTATCTGGATCGGATTGATTCCAACAAATGGTATCGGTGCATCCCTAATATTTTCATTTTGATTTTTTTTTAAACCAACAATATTAAACTAAATATTACTTGAACAGGGGTGGCTCAGTGGTTAGCACAGGTCACTGGTTCGAATCCTGGCTAGGCCAGTTGGTTTTTCGGTGTGGAGTTTGCATGTTCTCCCCGTGTTGGCATGGGTTTCCACTGGGTTCTCCGGTTTGCCCCACAGTCCAAACACATGAGCTATAGGGCAACTGGATGTATTGTGTGTGTGAATGAGTGTATATGGGTGTTTTTCAGTACTGGGTTATGGCTGGAAGGGCATGAAGCAAAATGAATGAATGTTTGCTAATGTCAATTAACCTTAATCTGTTCATTTGAATAAAGAGAACATTATGTTGATTAATTGAGTTCAGTGTACTGTGGTAATATTGAATTATTCTAATGTTTTCAGCCATTAACTTGTGGACAGGTCAAGTAAAAAGTCTGATCTCAGAACTGAACACTTAAAGTAATAAACTCTTCTAGATCTTTAAACTAAGTGACCATTCTAACAAACCTTTCTTTCAAAACACCTAAAATCACTTTATTGTCTATATTTGTCTTAATGCAGTCTCATTAAATAATAAATCAATAAGTCAGTTTCGTTTGTATAATAAAACTAATAGAGTTGTGCTAACTTTGTCAACAGTTTCCACATAACCGAGTTAGGTTGCATTAATTAAATGAGTAATTGTAACGTTCTTGGTTTAGTTTAAATGTGTTAAAACAGAGTTAAGCTCAATTATTGCTTGTATAATTTAAAAGCTTTTTTCTTTAACAAAGGGTGAACACACCCTTCATAAAAACATCTTGGTTCACTCAAAATCATCTTGGTCTAGAGCAGGGGTGTCAAACTCCGTTCCTGGAGGGCCGCAGCTCTGCACAGTTTAGTTCCAGCGCTGCTTCAACACACTTACCTGTATGTTTCAAACAAGCCTGAAGGACTCAATTAGTCTGATCAGGTGTGTTTAATGAGGGTTGGAACTAAACTGTGCAGAGCTGCGGCCCTCCAGGAACTGAGTTTGACACCTGTGGTCTAGAGTATCTGCTTCTAGCCTTAGCCTGAGTGCATTACTAGCCAGTTAAAGTTATTAGGGTTTTTCTCTATTAATTTTTTGCACTCTACAGCATTTATTGTTTCCCTCTCTATAGCAGAGGTGTCCAACCCTGCTCCTGGAGATCTGCCTTCCTGCAGAGCTCAGCTGCAACATTGATCAAACACACCTGTCCTAATTAACAAGGGCTCCTTCAGATCCTACTGAGATGCTTCAAGTGTGTTTGATCAGGGTTGGAGCTGAACTCTGCAGGGAGGCAGATCTCTAGGAAGCGGGGTTAGACACCCCAGCTCTATAATGTGGCTTGTGTGTCTGTCTTTGAGTGCAGGTGAAGCATCATTGGAGGAGCTGGAGCTGGAGGCAGTGGAAAAACAGATCTGTGACCTACCAGATGAAACGAGAACCGCTCCGGGAACCACAGGCCCCTCTCTTTCCAGGCCCAGCACACTGGGGATGCGGCCAAGTGTTTTTCACTCCAGCTTGGGCCACCGCAGCCTCTGGGTGCAGCAGCGGCGGACACGAGGCAGGACCTGGGGCAGGCTTTCTCCACCACCATCTCCAATGTTCAAGATCAGCATTGATGGCCCAGAATTTTGTGATGGATGTAAGTAACACGTATAGGCATGGGCCGGTATGAGATTCTGACTGTATGATAACCTTGGACAAAAATATCAGTTTCACAGTGTCACGGTATTGTGCTCACTGCTCTAAATTATATTCTTTTTAAATGTCTGGGTAAAAAACAAATACTTTTTTCCCCTTTGAAAACAATATATTCTATTTTTTGAAAAATTTATGATGTTTTGGAACAGTAAACATGACAGGCTATGTAATGAAAATGAATCATTTACTACTTTAGTTTCAAAAACACAGATTTCTCTTCAATTTAAAACCGTATCTTTGGGTATCTTTTCTGCTGGAGGCACTGTTGTCCTAAAAAAATAAAAATCTTACACCTATCTTAGGAACGGTATTACAGAAATTATGGGCGGTTTTAAAACCTTGACTTTCTCAAACCACGCAGGGCTTGACGCTAGCTTTTTTCAGGAGTAGCACATGCGCTCCTAAGTTGAAAAATTTAGGAGCACATTAAAGAATTTTAGGAGCGCAGTGAAAATATATAAAATAAATAGTGTTTTTACCTAATTAATGTACGCGAGGAGATCTTTAGAAGCAAAGCGATGTCATTCATTTGAATACAATAAGTCCAATAGGTTTTATTTTACTGTAACAACAGCTTAAATAGTGTTTAATAATTATTTATAAATTAAGCTGTATGGAGTTTAGCTAGCGGTCCACAGCAGGACTGGGATCAAATTGCTCTAATGAAGGCCTCTTTAGGCGATGCGGTGGCGCAGTAGGTAGTGCTGTTGCCTCACAGCAAGAAGGTCGCTGGTTCAAACCTCGGCTGGGCCAGTTGGCATTTCTGTGTGGAGTTTGTATGTTCTCTCAGTGTTCGCGTGGGTTTCCTCCGGGTGCTCCAGTTTCCCCCACAGTGCAAACACATGCGCTATAGGGGAATTGGGTAAGCTAAATTGTCCATAGTGTATGTCTGTGAATGAGTGTGTATGGTTGCTTTCCAGTGATGGGTTGCAGTTAGAAGGGCATCCGCTGCGTAAAGCATATGCTGGATAAGTTGGCGGTTCATTCCGCTGTGGCGATTCCACATTAATAAAGGGACTAAGCAGAAAAGAAAATGAATGAATGATTGAAGGCCTCTCTAAAGTGATCTGAATCAAGTCTTCAGTGGTGGACATGCCTAGGCAGCTTTTTGTTCAATTTTTGATCCAGTTTCGAGCTGAAAAATCTCTTTCACACTGGGCAGCAGAAATAGAGAATTATTAATAAGTTATTAAGTTAATACAAATGTGCAGTATGGTTAGTGCATACATTCACATGCCAGAGCTATTTAATCTGTGTTTGTATCATAAGACAATTATGGCTGTATCAATGCTCCCAAGCAAAACATTATTAATTTTACAATAATATATATTGTACATATTATCTTAAATATAAATATACTTGCCGTAGCTATATTGAAACACATTTTCTCCACAGCACATAAAATATTGTGACTTTTGTGAATAATTTTATCAAAATTTATATTATTTGCATAATATATTCCACCGATTCCACCCTATACTTCCCACATGGGAAAAATAAGACAATGGAAAGAAAGACACAAATACAACCTCATGTGCAAAGCTGACACTGTTTATCTGCACTCTTACTGGGCTTTTTAAAGAAGAGCGTAGGCCTAATATAGGAATGCCTCTATAAATTAAATTTTCCTTCTGCCCCTAAGTAATATCATCCTTTCTATTAAACTTTAATGGCCTTCAGCAACAGAATGATTTCTTATTCTTATTTAACAGACAATTAAAAACTAAAATGTTTAGCATTTAACACCTTTTGCATGACACTCTTACTATCCATGTGCACCACTGACAGGTCAAATCTGCTCGCTCTTTGCTGCTGAGAGATTGATACGCAACGGGCCAAAGTGTGCATATAAAGTAATGCAAAAACGCAGCTGTAGAAAGCGAAAGCAGATTCCGGGACATTTATGGCGATTTAAAAATCCCGGCCGAATGCATTTTTAAGTCCCAAAAAGAGGACATGTTCGGGAAAAAGAGGATGTATAGCTGGGTACGTCTATTTAGTAAAAGGCTTTTCTTTTCAAGTCCTCGCGCTATTCTTAAAGGTACTACCAAACTCAGAAGAGGTAGTTTTGTGTCCAGCGCGTCTCTGTGAGTCTGCAGCAGCAGAGCATGCGAGTCTGTGGCGGAGTATTTTGAGTTTCTCGCGAACACAGAACCGGGCCGCCCAGGGAAAGTCCTATGTGTGGAAGCGCTGGTGTTGAATTGGGTCTTACACTAAATAAACCACGATATGCCATGACCGAATTGTAAACGTTTTCTATGAGCCTCGCACGATGTGCGGCACCGCCACCATACGGTGCCTGGCGTTGCTCAGCAACGTATTCAAAACAATATAAAGACCGTAAATAAACCAGTGACGTTAGAGATATGCTTTTGTTGATCGCGCCTGTGTGCTACAGTGACGATAGATTTCTAACATAATACACCATAACTTAGTGTGAAGAGCATGTTGTTTCACCGTGGCTGAGTAAATTAAGTCCTCATTCAAGCTTATTAAAAAAAAAAGTCGCACATGTGCGACTAAATATATTTTCCAGTTCGCACACATCTATTTTTAGTCGCAAATGCGAGCGAAATGGTCGCACTGTCGAGCCCTGCCACGGTATACCTTGAAGCGGTTTATCGCCCCATGCCTAAACGCGTATCATTTCTCATGTCTTTGTTTATTATTAAAGTTAAATGTTTAAGAGCATAGACTATATGATGACCTTAGTGTCATCCCTCTTCAGAGTAAATCTGGAGTAATATGTGGGTCAGAGTTTTTTCTGTATGCCAAATAATTTTTTCCTCAGGATCTACCCAACCAGGTCAGAGGTTATGGAGACCTCCCCAGTGGACCTGGACCCTTGAAGGATTGGAAACAACTGTTTGCTGAGTAATTTGCCATTTTATGTGTAAAATCAGGGGTCACCAATCTCGGTCCTGGAGGGCCGGTGTCCCTCCAGGGTTTAGCTCCAACTTGCCTCAACACACCTGCCTGATTGTTTCAAGTATACCTAGTAAGACCTTGATTAGCGTGTTCAGGTGTGTTTGATTACACTTGGAGCTAAAATCTGCAGGACACCGGCCCACCAGAAGCAAGTTTGGTGACCCCTGTGCTCAATCTTTTAAAGTTAATTTCTTTGTATGTTAGCTGCCAGTTTAGATGTAGATTGTACCAGTTTGATAAGACTGCTAAGAGAACATGACAGCCTTGAGTAAGAAACAGATTGTACTTCGTGTATGTGTGTTTTCTGGTAATCACAGTCATGTCAAGGGGACCTCTTCCCTTGTGAGAACCAAAAATCAGGTCCCCACATGGTTGAGCCATATAATTGAATAGAGGAGCTGTTTTGAAGGTGCTGGGTGAAGTTTCAGCTCTGGCCCACATCACTTGTCTATAACTGATTGTTGGTGTGTGAAGGGAGAGCTCCGCTGCACCCCCAATGTTTTTTGACCGTTACTGCGCTCGCTTCTCTCCACACACGTTTGACATGTATGGTCGTCCCGCCCACTTCCGTTTCCTCATTAGGAAGAATCTTAACAGCAAGTTTTGATGAGTTATGTATTTTTATGGACACTTAAAATAGACAGAGAAGTTTACATGACATGCGATCAGGATCACTCGAGGAAATCATTTGACGTTACAGTTGTGCGGAGGAAAAAGTTAAACATGAGGTAAGTACAAATTAAACCAATTAATATTAAAGTCAACGTTAGGCTAACTAGAAACGTTTAATACTGTATGAAGCAGGCTAGTTAGCTGGCGCTAATTAGCTTTTGAGGCTAAGGCTAACATTAATACTACTTAATGTAGCTTTAACAGTACTGTGACATTATAGTACTTATTTTTAAAAGCTAGATCAAATCTTTAACGCTAACATTTGTCAGATTGGTTGAGTGATTCTGTTAATATTAGGTTTGTTTCTGTCTAGTTCACCTTAGCAACTAGACAGGCAGAGGAATTAGTTTGTTTTAGATTAACTTAAAGAAACTTTGAATTTCTTTTATATATTTTTATTAGGCCACAGTTTAACATTACATACTGCAGGGTGAAGTAGGATATTTGCACAGCTCATGACCATTAACCATGGGTTTGCTACAAAATAAATAAATAAATACAGTTTAGTTTAGGTTTAGTTTGTGTGGGTATATGGTGGTTTACTGTAGTAAAACTATGTTTTTGTCATATTGCCTAAATAGGCTTGTGAAAGTATCTCACATAGAAATTAATGAATAAATAAAGGCTAGACATCAACTTTAAATGGTTTGAACTCTTAAATATGGTAGTTAAAATAAACAAGTGTTACTGTGGTGAGATCTTCTAAAAGTATAGTTGAATTAAGGTCCAAGGCTAACACCTGGGATTATAAACAGATTTTATGTTTATTTAAAATGTTTTATGTCTCGCATAGAGAAATGATGATGGCGTAATACAGTGTTGCCTTTCAATAATGTGTTGCTATTTTCCAGATTGATATTCCTGTGACGCTCCAGAGACAGATGAGTCTTCGCTGAGGTCCAGCATTCTCCAGCCTCCAGCGCCTAGACTGCAGCTCTGCACAAGACGTTTGGCCATAGGAGAAGTGGTCGTGCCCAACTGAGCCAGGTTTCTCTCCAGGTTTTTTAAATCTTCACTTTTGACAATTGGTGAAGTTTTTTTTTCCTTGCCGCTGTCGCCACTGGCTTGCATGGTTCAGGATCTGTAGAGCTGCGCATGGATTGATTTGCTCTTCAGTGTTTGGACTCTCAGTAGTGATTATTAAACCACACTGAACTGAGCTAAACTGAACTTAAACACTGAAAACTGAACTGGCACTGTTTCAGTTCACTATAATCTTCTATGTGCAGCTGCTTTGACACAATCTACATTGTAAAAGCGCTATAGAAATAAAGCTGAATTGAATTGAATATTCGGCTGCTTGTAAGCTGTTTTAAAGATGTCATGCATTATGTGAAGACAAAGCTAAATTTGAGATCCAAAATATAAATGCAATGAAAGGTAAGATGGTGTCTTGTATGATTTTTCACTGAAAGTTTACATTTTTCAAGTTTGCGTTATTTTGTAAATTGATTTCCTCTTTAATGAAAATACATATAACAAACCCTATTCATGTTACCAATTTGAAGAAATGGGCATGTTTTACTGTAGATTTTAGCGGAAGGGCGCCGCCATCTTAGAATATGCCTGTGTCTTACGTCACAGGGTTGGTTCCATTCTCTCAGCTGAACAGATACAGTGGAAGTAATGGACTGACCATTGAGACAAAAAAAGCTTAATTCAACCCAATGCATGAAGTTGTGGACGTGGACCTAGTGCAAATACAACTCTGTACTAACGTTACGCTGCCTGACTTTCACTTTTCACTAGTACAGCCCTCACCTCTGTTAGTGTTCAAACCAAACTATGATCGACAGAGTTTTTTTACATTGCAGGGTTTTACGTCCTATATACAGAATGTTGAGAGATCGACTTGATAAGGGCATATGTCTTAAAATCCACACAGACGTGACTTAGTAAAGTGTGAAGTCATGTGCTTTAATCATTGGATTGTAATGTAAATCCCCTTGTCAGGCAGCGCTGGACCAGCATGAGAGAGTGGATCAAGGCGCATCAAACGAACGGTATTTAAAAAGAAAAATAGAAAATGTACAAATATATATATATATATATAGACACAGGCATATTCTAAGATGACTATAGTAAAACATGTTCGTAAACTATAGTAAAACATGCTCTTTTCTTCAAAACGATTACATTAATCGAGTTTGATTATTATATTATCAATAAAGTGGAAGGCAATTTACAGAATAATGTAAACTTGACTGACTGCTTCTTCCACTTTAAATGAGTAGTTCACCCAAAAATGAGGGTGGCTCTAAACATTTGAGTTTTTTCATTGTTGAACACAAAAGCAGATATTGTGAAGAAAGGTGAAAAACTGTAATCATTGACTTCTATAGTGAAAAGAGGAAATGCTATGGATGTCAATTCTTACAGGTTTTAAGACTTCTAATTAACTTCCTTTGTGTTTAACAATGGAAAGAAATTGATGAATATTTTTTAAAGAAGTAAAGGGTGAGTACATGATCAAATCATTTTTGTGAACTATCCTGTTAATGATTACTATATTGTACAACTATAACTTAATGACATTGGTCTAAAACTCAGTTCCTGGACAGTCCGTTCTACTGAGCCCCTTAGTAAACACAACTGATCCTGGTCTAATAAAGGTCTTCAGGGCAACTAGAAATGTCCAAGTAGCTGTGAGTTGGAGCTAGTTGGAACAAAACTGCAGATCTTTGGCTCTTTTACAGTACAAGTTGAAGCCGACTGTCTCTCAATCTCGTCTCTGAAGTCATGAAGTGTGTTTCCATGTTCTGCAATCTTCTCATTGATGTGGTCTCTTACAGCTGACTAGCATGGCTGCTAATACTAGCGCAGCAGGTGACTGTCCTTTCTCTCCAGTCGGAAACTCAGATGGATGATGCCTTTGCTCAAACCAGGTCTACTCAACAGGTACGTTAACCTTCATGGCTAAACATTCAGGTCTGTCATCTGTTTTTGTCACGTTTTCTAGATATTTTACTATATTTCACTGCATATCTGGTGTAAATTAGCACTCTCAACAGTTTAACTGCTTGACCAGTAGGTTAGTGGTAGTGCAATATTTCAGGCCAGTTTTGTCTATCTCAGGCAATCTTTTCCTGGTTAGATGTTACTTTACATTTTACACTCAAGACGACGCCACAACACACTTTCAGTCTCTGTGTTGGAGTTCACACTGGTGCTTTAACTTGGATGAATCTGGTCCCCATAAATAACTATAATGTGTGTGTGTGTGTGTGTGAAAGGTCCTCATGAAGCGTGTGTGTGAGAGCGAGCACAGACAGAAGTTGCAGGACAGGAGTAAATATTTAAGTTGAAGCCGACTGTCTCTCAATCTTCTTTCTGAAGTCATGAGGTGTGTTTCTGCAATCTTCTCCTTGATGTAGTCTCTTACAGATGACTAGCATGGCTGCTAATACTTTGATACTTCTCTTCAGTCAGAAACTCAGATGGATGATGCTTCTTCTCAAACCAGGTCTACTCAGCAGGTACAGGACCAGAATTAATTTAGTTTCTCTCTTAATTTAAGACTCTTAAGTCTTTACTGTGCTGTATTTAATGTATTATATTGGTCAGATTGATTGATCAATATTGGCATTGACCATTAAAAAAAATCCCATCTCGGTCAACCACTAGAAGAGACTCCATGCTATGTAATTTTGCTTAGTCAATAGTCTGTTTTACTTTGTCTGAACAACTTATAAAACTTATTATTTCACTTACAACTTTATTTTAAAACAAAAAGGTTCTACAAATCACCACGTTAATTATAAAACTGACAATATCTTAACAATAGTTGCAAATTTACTGTCTTTTAATATACTGAACAATTAATTGTGGCAGTTCTATTTTATTTGTTTTATAGATGTAAAGCACAAATCTTCAGGATTCAACGTCATAGTCGCTGTGAACAGTCTTGCACCCAAAGCACCTGGAACAGGAGAAGAACCCAGCTCAAGTCAGAACACACTACACTGCATGGTTGTTAGTACATGACAAAAAAAATGGGGCTAGCGAGTGATCGTTCTTAATATGTTCTCATAGAGCCTTCAGCAGATGTGACTGAAGTGAATACGTCACCACCATCCAAGAGATCAAAACATCATCAGATGAGCAGGTGCCTTCTGGAGTGTGAAAACCATACAATCTTACCTTTATAAATTGCATCACAGTTTCAAAGAAATGAATAGTGTAAACAAGCTCTCTGGCATGGCAGATTTAAAAAAAAAAATAAAATAAAATAATAATAATTTGTTAGGCAATAAATACCAAATATTTAAGCTCGTCACTGATTAAAAGCTGCGTTTGTTTTGTTTTACATATTCTACTGTTACATGTGGCCATTTGTAGTTTATTTAGCATAAAGCAACATGTTTAATAGCAACATGTAAAGGTGGCCGTGCTGCACTGTCTCCAGAAGGCATCTGATGATGTTTTAATCTCTTGGATGGTGACATATTCACTTCAGTGGTAGAAAGAGCCACCACTGCTAAAGGTTCTATGAGAAATATTCAACAATTGAAGAAATGTCATTAAAAAAATATATATATATATATTTTAAATGCCTACTATGCACAAGCCATGTAATTTTTTAAACTAAAGTTTCGAAGTAATTTCTACTAATAATCTCAAAAGCATGTAGTTCTTATCATTCCAAATGTAACTGAACTACATCTACAAATGTTTTAGCAGTGAACATTTATTTAAAAATAAGCTCAACTTAATAGTTTTATTTTAGTCCTAACGTCATCAAACATTTATTTGTTGCTCAACCCGTCCAACATAAGAGTGAATCAGCTAGAATTGCACATGTAAGTTTCTCTTATGAAACCACAATTATATAAATTAAGTTCCTCTAAATATTGGTTACTGTAAGCTATGTGGAATGATAGCTGGAAGACATTTAATTTGTTTCAAGCATTTTTAACAACAACAAAAAAAGCATTTTCAGCACGCTGAAGCTGCATCCTCAATGTTGGTTATGATGCTGGATGCCATGGTATATATGGTATACACCCTCAGGACTGATCCCCAATTCATCCAAGGTTTTACAGTTGAACTCCTCTAAGTTTCCATACTTGAACCACTGGAGACACATGGGCTGTTTTGAGGGTGTTGTTGGTTCTTTTCTTGACAGTGAATGTCTTGCTGCTATGGAGGGTCAGAGAGCGCTCACATTTCATCTCAAATATCTTAATTTGTGTGCTGAGAGGGCAAATGCATTTGAAGTGCTCAGAAATGGTTGCGTCATGCCAACTTGCCACACAGATGCTCGCAATGCTTGCGTCGCCTCCGAGTCCTGCTAATTGGTCCACTGCATTAGATCTGACAGTAATGAGCACTGCTGCATGTAAAAGTTGAAACTGTTTTATCTTCACACGCAATCTTAAAAACAACAGTGCTCATGTGTGAGGAGCTGCAGAAGACGCGAGTGTATAATGTCACATACGTGCATTAGCTTTTCATAGAGAAACATTGGAAATATAAGGTTCTCTCATCTCGGGCTCATGTTACTTTTTTCTCTCTACACACACACACACACACACACACGACTGAACAGTTGTTGTCTGCTGCACCTGCTGTTATGGATGGACATGGTAGAGCTAACTTCATCATGTGAAAGGCATTTCAGTTTGGAAGCTTACTGAATATTATGCACAATTACTGTTTTGTTCTGATGTTTTAGGAGACAGTTGGCCTCAACCATTAGTACTCATTAATTAAATATGCGAGTTATTTGAATTGAATTATGTTGAATTGTCATTTTAATCTGAATTAATATTTTGAAGTTCAATTACTACTAGGTTCAGTGATAAATATCAGGTGAATTAATAGTAGCTGATGCCGGGAGTTTGGCAGAGGCTGAACACCATTTCACTATTATATAATTTCAACTGTAGATGAAACGCTTTAAAGTGGAATGGTTGTGATGTTTGACAGGTGGATATGATTTTGGGTTGTAACATATCCAGGCAATGATTTGATACTCATTTTCTCTACTCGCATACAGTTTGTGAATGAAGATCATGGTGTACTGCAACACCAGATCACTTCAGTCACTGAAATGTAAGAACCATCCATTAGTCAATCCAACCAGAAGTTCTACATGTTGAGTAGACTGATAACATACACAGTCTTTTTTATATTCAAAGGCATTTTAAAAATTGTTAAAATACTCCAACTAAGGGCTTAACCTAGCTAAAGCTAAGCCTTGTCTGTGAAACAGGCCTTGGTGTAAGAGTGAAGCTTTGCTTCTCTGGCACTGTTTGCAGATCTCAGTACATTCTCTTCACATAAACTAATCTAAAATAAATTAGGCTTTGAACTGTTTTGCTACTGATAAACATTTTAAATCTGCTTGGTTATATAAATGCATTTTAAGGGCAAATTGACAAATGCAGTCCAACAAATTGATGCACATGCCTATTATTAGTAAAATAATTTATTTGCAGAGTCCCCACACATCATAAAGGAATGTGTGTTTCCAGGGTCCCCACAAATCATACTCGAATGTGTGTATTATGCAGATAATATGCATATGAGGTCCCTGTAAGTGACATTCATCCGTTTTTTTGGAAGTCCTCATTAACAATGTTCAAATCATTACTTCACAATGATTGATGTTGTGTATAGGCTAAACAAGCTTAAATTAGTCTCCCCTCCCTTTTTTTTTTTTTTTTCTTTTCTCTCTGACCTCTGAAGCCTTTAGAAAGGGTGGTCCCCACAGGTGATGACTAAAGTGAGTCCCCATAAAGCATATAAACCAGTGTGTGTGTGTCTCTTCTATTCATTTGTGGATCTGTATTACAAGTCTGGGGTCTGCCCTGAATACCACAGTTGGCTGTCTGACTTTTGTATGGAACGCCCGAGTAATCATTGAAAGATATTTGTAGGGGATCAACCTACGTTTTAAGATCGATCAGGGATTTATTAGCTCATATCAGTGAATCGGATCTCGAAGATTTGAATCATTGATTCGACTCAGTTGAGTCAGATTGAATCAGATTAAAAGATTCACACTATCTACCATTTGTCCCGCAAATAGAAGGCATCGTATTTTACCAATCTTATTGATATTGTTTCCGTGACCAATGATAATAACCTAACACAGTATCGAGTTAACTTTTAGCAAGGTAACAAAATCTACAGCTCGAGGCAATGACTTAGAAGCACATAAACGAGAACACAGTTCTTACAAAAGGAGAACAAAAAAAGATTTGAGCTACACTACGATACATGAAACAACGTAATATGCAAACACACACACACACACACACTGACAAAGGCAGTTCAGAGGATGCAAAATAAGTTGACAACTGTCCTAAATTAATTCTAGTACTTCTTACTAGATCTTGGAATCACCTGAGAAACCACAAAAGCAGAGATTTGGCTTATCTTTAACTGCTTAAGATCATATGCATCAGATCAGCAAGAGAATATTTGTTTGTTACTTGCACATTTGATGAAGTCTTGACTGGAGTTTCCTCACCGGGCTGGCCTGAGGAAACACGGCGCTCCTGATTGGGTGGTGACTCGCTTCCGTGATGTCTTTGGCGTTGTCCTGGGTTGCCGGGGTAACAGACTCAGCTGAGAGTCCATTTGCGGAGGTTTGTGCGGTTTCGGCGGTCCTGAAATTTAAGAGGTTTGCATGGAGAGTTCGTGGTGACCCAATCACGTGGCGGCGCGGTGTTCAGGCAGGCGAGAGGGGGCAGAGAGCAACAGCGAGCAAAATCCAGCTAATGCAAAAAGCAACGTTTTATGGCTGCAGTGAGTTTTTAAGTGACCTGATTTGGTCTATCTCCATGGCATTTTCCAATGAGCAGTTGCCATGAAGGGCGGGGCCATGCCCCATACCAGTGAGGTAAGGGTCAATCATTAATAGACTGCACGTTGATTTCACGTGGTAAAATCTCTTGTAAGTTGTAACTATCTTACATCAAATGTTTGTACAATTAGTTTTTCATCTACACCAATATATTGCAAACGTCACTAGCTTTCGTTCAATACCAGACATCATACATTTCAGACACATACAGATCATTTTAATCTGCTATAAGAGTTAAGACAACACATTCATTAACCTGGTTGGTTGGAATAAACACAGCGTATGAGGAAAACTAAGGCATATAATTCAAAGATACATCTGCCTTAGTTCTAAAATTTTAAGAGATTGTATTTCATTCTTATGCATTGATTTTCCAGAGATCTCTTTGTCTCCGTGAAATTTGTACATCTGGTTGCAAGCAGGATGTCTTATTTGACTAATGCATGACCCGGGAGTCATTCAAAAGTCTTGAGGCAATTCCAGCCGAAACTCTGTAAAACCCCGTTTAGATGATTAATCATTTACAAATTTGGCTGAAGGGTCTTTCGAACATCTGCGCCAAAGTATTGGTCAAAATAGTCAAATCAATTTGTCCTCTGTTATTGTGATGTATAAGCCCTCGAGCCATTTCAATGACAGACAATTTGGCGCCCAATTTCCAAGCCTGATTTGAACTGGTTTTGACCAACAGTGAGTCCCTTCATATTGTTCGGAATTATGCTGTCACAAAGAGGCACAAAGAAACCAGAAAAAATGATGGCTCAGTCGACGTAGCACTATGGTGCAAAGGTGTGTTTATTTACAGTGCAAAAGTGTCCAACCCAAAAATCCCAAAATTAAAGTAGACAAAATATATATACAAAAATAAACAAACAACGGAACAAAACAAAAAAATAAAGTAACAAAATAAATATATACAATATATTTGCTATCCAGACTTAATACTTCAACCAACCTTTACGCCGCTACTCGCACTTCAAACTCCTACGACTCCCACACTGAACTGAGCACTAGTCGCTCATGGCTTAAACCATGTCAAAGGTAAGTATAAGGCAAGTATAGACAAACATTTAAAACATAAATCGTTCAGGTAAGCATCTCACACTTTCATACACATTTGTATTACTAGACACTTTAAACACAAAAAAAATTAATTTGCATTCTTAAACTCCTTTTTCCATTTCCCCCCCAGTCTTTTCACCCCCTCACATAAAAAAGCTCTCTGCAAAAGAACTGTGCTTGTGCATAAAATGACCGCGATTGGCTTTTTGGCGCCTTAGGCCTCCCGTAGCTGTCATGGCGCAGCCCGGAAGATCGACAAGGCGAACACAAACACAACTGGACAACAGGTAAGTGAATATGCTTGATGTAAGTGTTATGTATGCTTTGTGATAATGGATATATAGCGGGGTTAGTAACTTGAAATGTGTGTATGAGCTCCGGTAGCAGCGCGATTCCAGTGTGCACCCTGTGATATGCTGACGTAACTATGCGTGTTGGATGTGTGCACTATGAAGTTGTTATGAGCAGTTCTGCCGCAGGCCAGTGACAATCTCCTTTGTCACATTACCTCCCAACTCTCCTGGATTGTTGACGTCTGGCAATCGTGACTGGTAATCTGCAGTGACGTTGCTCTTTCCAGCTTTAAAGCGAATGTGGAACTTGAAAGGCTGTAGAGACAGGTACCATCTGGTCACCCTGGCATTCTGGTCCTTCATAGTGTTGATCCAGGTTAGTGCCCTGTGGTCCGTTTCCAGGATAAATTCTCTACCCATCAGGTAGTAGCGAAGGCTTTCTAGTGCCCACTTGATAGCCAACCCTTCCTTCTCGATGGTGGCATATCAAGGCAAAAGCTTCCAACTCCGATATAGAATGGAGTGTTCCTGTCCTCCATCCTCCTGCAAGAATACTGCTCCAGTGCCTCTATCTGAAGCATCCAGCTGCGCAAGGAATTTCCTGGTGAAGTCTGGGCTTTGCAGAATGTCAAAGGTGCACATTCATTCCTTTAAGTTTGTAAAAGCTATTTCACAATCCTCTGTCCAAGGCGCTGGATTCCTCACTGCCTTAGCAGTTAGGTTTGTCAAGGGTACAGCTTTTTCAGAGAATCGGGGAATAAAACGGCGATACCATCCAACCAGTCCGAGAAAAGATTGTACCTCTTTCTTGGTAAGTCTTCTCCAGTGGCACCTGCCAATTGCCTTTACAGAGGTCCAAGGTGGTTACATACTTCGTCCGCCCTGTCCTCTCGACCAACTCATCAATGCGTGGCATCGGGTAGGTGTCAAATTTGTACACTGCATTCAGCTTCCTGAAGTCCAGGCATAACCGCAATGTACCATCCTTCTAGGGCACGAGGACTATTGGGCTACTCCAGGCACTAGTTGATGCTTCGATCACGCCATGTCCAACATCCCCTTGATCTCCTCTTTCAATGATGTTACCAGCCTTTCAGGCACACGATATGGTCCCTGACAAATTGGTGTTGGGTCAGTCAGATTTTGTGCTCTACTAGGTTCATCCTCCCAGGTTGTTTCCTCAGCAACTCAGGGTACCTGTTTAACACCTTTTCAGCTCAGTACCTGTTCAGCTGTTTGTTTTCCTTCAAGATGGTCCAGGTTCATCATTTGACTGGGAATGTTCCACAGTCTCAACATCAACTTTGTCCTCATCCTCCTTCTGGTGTCTCCACCTTGCAGGCCAACATAACCTTCAATTTAGGTTCCCGTTCCTGCCATTGTTTCAAAGAGGTTGACATGGTAGGTTTGACTCTTCTTCCCTTTATCTGAGTAACGTACCTCATGGGTAACAGGACCCTTCTTCTATATGATCTCATATGGACCCTTCCATTTTGCCAAGAGCTTGTTGTTCGAAGATCTTAGCAGTAACAATACCTTCTGTCCCGTTTGATTTTTCTCTGCGCCGGGACCACTGCTCATATCTCAGCTTTTGGTTCTTCTGGGCAATCTCCAGATTCTCCTGAGCCTGTTCACGATACTTGTTAAGGAGGTCTCTTATCTTTAAGACAAACCTTACAATATTAGTTTCTTTTTCGGCTGCGGTGCTTTGTGCTTTACAACTTTTTTACTAGGTCCCGGGGACCTTGCACCTGCCATCCGTAGAGAAGTTCAAATGGTGAGAAGACTGTAGATGCTTGTGGCACCTCTCTGTATGCATAGAGCAGGAATGGTAGCCATTTGTCCCAATCCTTGCCGTTTTCACTCACAAACTTCCTCAACATTCTTTTGAGGGTTTGATTGAATCTTTCTAGCATTCCATCGGTCTGTGAATAATAGGGACTTGTGCAGATTAAATGGATTCCCAGCTGCTGGTGTAGTAATTGCATCAATCAGGATGTGAAATTGGTGCCCTGATCAGTGATGATCTCCTCTGCAAATCCAACTCTGGAAAACCGTTGAAGCAATGCAGTGATTACCTTAGCAGTTGTGATGCTGCGTAGAGGGAAGGCTTCAGGGTAGTGTGTTGCATAGTCACAGATGACTAGGATGTATTGGTTGCCCATGCTGCTTTGCTCCAGCGAGCCAACGATGTCCATTGCGATCTGCTTGAATGGAGTAGCGATGACAGGTAATGGGTACAAGGGAGCTCGTGCTGACCTGTGAACAGAACTGGTTTTCTGGCAAACAGCACATGTGGAGCAGTATGTGTCTATGTCAGTGTACATAGATGGCTAATAGAATCGTGAACTTATGCATTTGTATGTTTTCTGGTGTGCTAAAAGTCCGGACCATGGGATGGTGTGTGCAAGATGTAAAATGAGTGCTCTTCAACATTTAGGAACGTCAAGACGTTTAACACCATCAGACAACACGTATAGTACAGAATTTTCTACAACATATTTTTCTGTCCCAAGTGTCTCAATTTGCTTTTCCGTTTCACCCTCAGTCTGTAATTGTGCTATATTTTCAGGAATGTCCCATTCAGTTACCTTCAACCCCTCAGTTGACACTTTTACAATGGGATAAACCCAATTGTTTCTCTAGGCGGCGCTGTCGTCGTGACTTTCTAGGTTTACCCCCTCCCTTTGGATCAGACTGTCATCCAGGGTAGGTAAGGGTTATAAACCCGCTCTGGTTTGTGTGTTGGCACAGGACATGACATAACAGCATTTACATTGGTACATTCAACAGCATGGTTTAACAGTTCCTTCAACACAGGTAGGTCCCATCCCAAAACCATACCCACAGGTAATGCATCCACTACCCCCACTGACATCAAGTATGGATGATCATTGATCACAAGAGTCACTTCAGTGGTAGGATAGTGTTTTTTTTTTTTTGTCACCATGTACGCATTGAATGTTCTGTGTGTGTGTGTGTGTGACATAACAAAGACTCAGTAGTTTAGGTTTGCGCACTGGACAGTTTGACGCTTTGTGACCTTCTTGCTGGGAATATAAACAAAATCAGTTTTTTTTTACTAGGAATAAAGGAAACTACCTTTTTTTCTGCTGTGTCAGTGTGCTTGGCCCCTCATGTTGGTGTAGCCCGTGCATGCATCTGACCTCCTCTGTGTGCATTCAGGTACTGCGTTGCCGGTCTTGCAGCTTTCAGTCGGTCGGTTGGCTCATGCTCTCTCACCCAGGTACGCACCTCATGTGAAAGCATTTGTAGTAGTTGCTCCAGGATGATAGCATCTTCTATCTGCTCTTTAGTGCACTACTCTGGTCATACCCAGCGTTTGTAGAGCCCCTTGAGTCGGTTGTTATCTAGCAGGTGTTAGGTTCTGCCGGAATCGTTGTCGGAAGGTTTCTGGTTTTCTGGAAGTTGAACTTGTCTGGTTCTGCATGGCTGATGCTCCCCAAATTCGTAAAGCTGCAGGTGTGGGTAGTTCAAGGCGTAGGTTTTGGCTTGCAGTTTCTGGTTTAGCTGAACGTTGCAGTGTCTCTAGCAACCCCAGTAGCTCATAGATGAGGCCTTCCTCCCTTTTCGACTGAGCTGTCAGAAAAGTCCTTATCAATGCCACCACATCGCTCTCCATACCTTCCGATACAGGTTTGACTTGTGTGGATCTGGCTTCGGCACCCTCTGCACTGGTTGACTCCTCTTCACCCAAATTCCTTCTGTCAGCAGGTGGCACTATGACTGACTCAATATTGGCATGTAGATGTCTTCAGGAGAGGAATTTCATCAACCATGTGAAGTTTCAGGCAGATCAAACATTGTGTAGTTGAGTTATAAGTGCTTCCTGTTTCATGGTGAATCACTGAGGTTTGACATGCCGCCACGTACACTCCCTTCGGCAAATTCTATAGGTTCACAATATATCATTGCTAGAGCTTTCAGATGACACCTCCCAAACTAGGTGCTGATACCATAAAATTTTTGGGAAAAGTTTGTTTTATTGTACAACATGTCATTTCCTGTTTCCAGCAGGTGGCGCTATAACTAACTGGATTGGCATGTAAATGTGTTCAGGTCAAGACTTTTATCTAACTTGTGAATTTTGAGGCAGATCGGACAATGCATGCCTGAGTTATAATAACTTCCTATTTCGTGGCGAGTAGTACAAGTTTGAGAGGCTGCCACGGACACGCCCATCGATGAAAACTCTAGATCTTCACAATTTAACATAGTCAAGACCTTTAGATGACAAAACCCAATTTTAGTGTTGATCTGATTAAATCTCTAGTAGAAGTTTGTTAAAATACAACGCATGTAAATGGAAAAAACTGCACTTTTTCGGCACAGGACATTAAAAATATCTGACTTCCTGTTGGTTAGAAAATTCGCTCCAAGATACTTTTTTGTAGGTTTTGGCGTGTGTGGCAATTTTCTTACGTGTGCGTGAATCGTAGCTCGGAGGACCGGTCTGAGTTGTCAAATTTGCATAGGTGGCGCTGTTGAGTCATTTTGTCAAACCCACTTCCGAAATCTATAACAAACGTACATGTTCGCCACTTCTAGGGCGTGTGCAAAGTTTCGTAAGTTTTCGGGCATGTTTAGACCCTCAAAATCCTGATTCATTCTGGGGAAGAATAAACGGAGCAATTCCAATAGGGCCTATGCACCGTTCCGGTGATCGGTCCCTAATAATAATAATAAACGAAGCAAATCTAATAGGGCCTACGCACCGTTCTGGTGCTCGGTCCCTAATGATGGCTCAGCCGACCTTGCACTATGGTGCAAAGGTGCGTTTATTTACAATGCAAAAGTATCCAGTCCAAAAATCCCCAAAATAAAGTAGACATATATATATATATATATATATATATATATATATATATATATATATATATATATATATATATATACAAAAATAAAATAAACAAAAAAAAGACAGTACCAAATAAATATAATCAAAATATTCGTTATCCAGACTTAATACTTCAACCAACCTTTACGCCACTACTCACAATTCAAACCCCTACGACTTCCACACTGAACTGAGCGAGTGAAGTGAGTGACTCCACCCACTATGGTTTAAACAATGTCGAAGGTAAGTATGGACAAACATTTAAAACAAGTCGTTCAGGTAAGCATCTCACACTTCACCCCCTCACATAAAACATATTGGATCTCTGGCTGGCCGACCCTTCTGCACATGCGTAGTGCACGCTTGTGCATAAAATGACCGCGATAGGCTTTTTGGTCCCTTAGGCCTTTTGTAGCCGTCATGGCGCAGCCCAAAAGATCCGCGAGACGAGACAAACACAACTGGACAACAGGTAAGTGAATATGCTTGATGTAAGTGTTATTTATGCTTTGTGACACTGGATATATAGCGGGGTTAGTAACTTGAAATGTGTGCGTGTATGTGTGTATGAGCTCCGGTAGCAGCGCAACTCCAGTGTGCATACACGTAACTGTATGCGGGTTAGGTGTGTGCGCTATGTTGTTATGAGCATTTGTGCAGCAGGCCAGTGACAATCTCCTTTGTCACATTTGCATGCATGCATGCGCACACACACGCGCACACACACGCACACACACACACACACACACACACGTTTGTTTTTGTGAAAAGTGGGTACATTACATAGGCTTCCATTCATTTTATACAGATCAAAGCGTATATTATATTGCCCCCACCCTACCCCTAAACCCAACCATCACAGGAGACAGTGTACAGCTTTACTCCCTGAAGAAACTCATCCTGTGTGATTTAGAAGCTTTTGGAGAAATGAGGACGTCAGCAATGTCCTCATATTTCACCTCCTTTTTGTAATACCTGTGTCATACCTATGTCATTATACAGATTTGTGTCCTGATATGTCACAAAAACACGTACACACACACACACACACACATAGAGATGTTATACATTTTTTAGCCAATCAGGTTAAAACACCTATATGTATGACGTCAATGTCAGCTGTTAATGTTATGTGAGAGTATTATAGACGAGTTACTAACCTACGTCACGCGGGTCCCCGGTAACAAAAAAAGACCGGCCGCAATAGCAAACATGTGGTGTTGTGCGGTAGGATGCCAAATTCGAAGTAGGAAGGAAGTCCAAAAATAAAAAAAAACTTAACTTTTACCATACACCACACTGCTTTAATGGGCCTGCCGTACAGGTGTAGTTCGCTGTCAGAATGCAGTTTTGCTTGTTGATGATTACCCAGGCCTTGTATAATGTTAGCTCCTTTTTTTTTCCTTGTCTTTGGCTCGGCTGAATCTCGGTTTTTAGCACTACATAGTTTTGAATCTGGTAATCAGGGAACATTATTTCTTGCACATGATCACACAGAACACAATTGTTAGCATCCAATCACTTGTAGGCCTTTAACTTCTCTCTTGTAAAATCCCTTGAAGGTTCAATAAGATTGTATATTTGGGGCTGGATGCTTGGTCATTTCGTCTTATCCAATATCCATTGGGAGGGCGCTATCGCTAATGGACCTGTCAGACGAATGCAGCTCACTTTAATGTTAATTTTGCCGAATCGATGTGCTTATCACTGGGTGACGAGCTGTTATAATACGCTGAAAGCATCATGTAAATAATATATATATAATATGTAATCAACATAACTTATTTCTAAGACATCAACAAACTCTGTACCGCATCAGATGTCATTCCCTCACTGTAAATGCTAGCGCTCCTGGTTTTTTTTCTGCCACCTCCCTGCGCGCGCATCCTGAATGTTTACAAACATGGTAATTGGTCTATAGTTGTTTTTAGATTGTAAGCATAGCGGAGTGAGTGCTGATAAAACCGCAAACTCTTCAGGAAACGTTCTCTTAATTGAGTTTTTGACTCAGGCTCTTGTTCATCTGGCAGACTGGTCTTTTGGGGTTAAAACTGTTGGTTTTCCTACACCATGGAGAATCACTTTGCACCCCTCCGCCAGATAGGGCTCGATGTTGCAATCATTGGTTGATTCTGTCATTAGTCACGCCTGTGCTGCTTCCGCTAAAAGTAACAATGTATGCCCTCACTGCTTTCCCGGTGCTTTTGTTAGGGTTCCCTCTATCCTAAGTGCTTGCGAGAGCATCGAAACTGTCGTCCTCCACGCGGGGACGAAAGACACTGGGCTGTGGCAGGCGGAGATCCTGAGGAGGGATACCAGGAGCCTGATCGAGACTGTTCGACGCACCTCACCCGACACGAAGATTAATGTTTCTGGACTGCTTCCTACTTGCTGATGAAGAAATGAAAGGTTCAGTAGACTTTTTGCTCCGAATGAACGGCTATTAACATGGTGTAAAGAACAGAAGCTGCTCTTTGCTAATAACTAGAATTTTTCTGGGAGCGTCCTAGGGTTTTCCGTGCTGATGGTCTGCACCCCAGTCGAGCTGGAGCTGAGCTCCTGTCGGACAACATCTCCGGGATGCCTCGTTCTGTGACTAGTAAGTGAAAATCCACATTTTAGCCATATAGACTCTTGCTCGAAAGTACGAGTGATAGTACGAAAAAAGCCATATTATCTCATCCACATAGATGACACTAATGATAAATTAGGACTCGTTGTTGGTCCAACCCAACGCTTAAAGTATACATCAGATCTAATTTTATCTGATTGGAATACGTGTGTGTGTGTGTGTGTGTGTATATATCTTGGAATTAATCTAGATTTAAATGGCTCATTTGAATTCAGCCGAAGGCATTCAGAATTCAAAGCAAGTCTTTGAGAACGGGTTTCTCAAGCCAGGTGGCGCATTAGACCAGGGGCTCATCTCCTGTTTCAAAAATGGAACTGCTTGAGGAACTGTTCTACTATGATAATTGGTGGTGAAAATAAATGTTCAATAAGATGTACTTGTGTTTACTAACTGTTTATTCAGTTAAACATCAATGTTGAACTGTAGGCCTACATAAGCTCCAAACAGCGATTTTTTTTTTTTTTTTTTTTTTTTTTTTTTTTTTTTTTTTTTTTTTTTTTTGATGACCTTAATCTGACTAAAGTCATAACTGAACTAAACAGAAATGGAATTAAGACATGTAGAGTATGCAGATATTAGTGGCATTATTGAAGTAAACACCACAATCTAACTATTACCGTCATGGAGGACTTTTCGCCATATTTTCCCACAAGATCCACACACATGTCAGTAAAGGACCGCACACATCGCGAAATGCAGATGTTTTTCTTCTTTCCATTTGGCGTGCGTTATTAAATTCCATAACACTCTCACCAGTCTTTATTCCTTATCTCTGTCTAATACCCCAGTTTGTCACGGGGCATGAATGAAATGTTCATGAGTGAATGTGAAACTGCCGAACTGCAGTAAGTCACCCAAAATAACTGGAAACTTACATGAAAGCACTTCACGTAAACGCCTTCATTATATTATTGTCTATTAAGGCAAATAACTAGACTACAAATGTTCATGTAAGCGTAGTCAGTAGTGTCTTCGAAGTAAGTGAAAGATCCAGAAGGGCATCCTGCTGATTTGCTTCAGGACATTCTTTTTTTTTTTTTTTGGTCAGACAGCTCACCGGTCAGGTGTGTGTGTGTATATTAGTGTGTGTGTGTATATTAGTGTGTGTGTATATTAGTGTGTGTGTATATTAGTGTGTGTGTATATATTAGTGTGTGTGTATATATGTGTGTGTGTGTATATATATATATATATATATATATATATATATATATATATATATATATATATATATATATATATATATATACAGGGCTTGACATTAACTTTTTTGATCACCAGCCAAGGTGGCTAGTAGTTTTCCAACATTACTAGCCACTTGCCATTTTCACTAGCCACAATTGTATTGTTGGGAAAATATATTTAATAACTAGACTACAAATGTTCATGTAAGCGTAGTCAGTAGTTCGAAGTAAGTGAAAGATCCAGAAGGGCATCCTGCTGATTTGCTTCAGGACATTCTTTTTTTTTTTTTTTGGTCAGACAGCTCACCGGTCAGGTGTGTGTGTGTATATTAGTGTGTGTGTGTGTATATTAGTGTGTGTGTATATTAGTGTGTGTGTATATTAGTGTGTGTGTATATATGTGTGTGTGTGTATATGTGTATATATATATGTGTATATATATATATATATATATATATATATATATATATATATATATATATATATATATATATATATATATATACAGGGCTTGACATTAACTTTTTTGATCACCAGCCAAGGTGGCTAGTAGTTTTCCAACATTACTAGCCACTTGCCATTTTCACTAGCCACAATTGTATTGTTGGGAAAATATATTTTATACACATAAATATGACTTTGACATGCTAAAATTACTTGATTTAGATTTTGCGGTTTCTCCACATGCCTCATTCATTTCATATTTTGTGTGTCTGTATGAGCTTGCTAAATGTTCATGAGCAAATGGGTCATGGTTTCATAGTATTACAATTAGTTTTTATTTCACATCATTTTCAGAGCTCAAAATGAAGGATTTACCAAATTTATCTCTGACCACACCAAACATTAACAATTAATTATTTCTTAGCCACAAATTTTAAATGTGTCAAAACAAGCAAAATATAGCTGTATACTATACTTTTTATTTAACAAAACATATGCACAGTAATCTGTCCTGGCTAAAGGACCCAGATCACCAGTTAACTACACATAAATGGGGAGTAATCTCCCATTAAAGCAATATTATTGTAAAAAAATGATAATTAAACCACATTACGCAAAAGAAAGCAGGTAATAAACATGCTGTGTGACAATGAAAGGATTATAACGCACACGGTTAACGTTAGACCCATAAAAAATTTGTTCAAATAATGGTGAAAGAGAAAGCAACCGGTGCGGCTTACAAAAATACAAATCTGGAGCTATT
Source organism: Danio kyathit (assembly GCA_903798195.1). Lineage (NCBI taxonomy): Eukaryota > Metazoa > Chordata > Actinopteri > Cypriniformes > Danionidae > Danio > Danio kyathit. The sequence continues at coordinate 1,937,584 of CAIGQS010000068.1, forward strand.
GAAAGCAGCAAAACTGGGTGCATGTTCGTTACTTTTTGTCTAGTTTATTTGAAAGAGAACCGATCACATCAGCTGTGTTTCTAGACAGAGTCGCTTTACGCAAGGAAACGAGAGCGCGCACGCGTCTTAAACAGTCGCGCGCATCAACTCAGCTGCGAGAGATCATCCTTTCATTCGGTATTCATCTGCTTTTTTAGATAGATACGCGAACGTAACTATTTTTGTCAGTCGTGTTGCTTCTTAATTCTAAGATCGCCTTTGCATGCATATTAGACCATCCTTATTGTCGCACCCTGCTTATATGAATTATTATCTGGGAAAATTATTTTCAACCGGCCAAAGTGGCTAGTGCGAGTGTCTGTCTTACCCGCCACCACTGAAATCTACCCGCATTTGGCGGGTTGGCGGGTGTTAATGTAAAGCCCTGTGTATATATATATATATATATATATATATACATATATATATATATATATATATACATATATATACATATATACATATATATACATATATACATATATATATATATATACATATATATATACATATATATATACATACACACACACACACACACACACACACACACACACACACTAATATATATGAAACGTGTTGTGCGCACAGACATTCATTAGCCTACATAATTAATTTCGTTTAAGTGCAAAGATGTTTTTTCAAAACTATTTCTAAATTCAGTTCTAGTTTCCAGCAAATGAATAAATGAACAACAATAATAATGAAGTGTGGTCAAAACACTGAGTTATGTCCAAACACACGCTATGCCCTATGTGGTCTAAAACCTTGCGGGTGGGCAAATCTAAGCTTGTTTTTAATAAAACAAATATAAATATACATATAATAAATAATACTAATGATGATAATAACATTATACAAAAGCAAATTGTCATGATTAAACTGAAAAAGACCCCTGAGATGAAGGCAGTGGTTTTTATATTTATGTAGAAAGTAATAATTTTTGTAATATTTTATTCCTTTAATTCTTTTTCATCTGTAAAGATGTTTGTGTATTGCTCCACATCCTGTGTGTATTAAGCAATGTTTAAGCGAGGCGCACATTTAACGCGCTCTGCACTGGACTTTAGACCTCCTCTTAGCTGGTCTATTGAACAGTCTATTTTAGCTCCTCAGAATAGCAACGCACCAGCAATGCGCCTTAACACACTTCCTTTTTTAGACCAGAACGCCTATGGGCGCACCGCGATTCAGATGGGGACAATTTGATATCGGTTCAGTAATAGATCATAACCGGTTATTAAATATACTGACGTCATTTATCTCCTTTGCGCAATGTCTCAGTAGAATACTATGGCGAGGGCGAGTAAATAAAACGCTTCTACTACTTACAAGGTAGATAATTAAGCACAGTTCAACTGCCTGTGAGTCTTGCTGGAATATCTTTCATTGACACTAAAGAAGGCACGGCTCACGAGCTGCTTTTTCACTACTATGGAGAAATGCTGTAAAACTCCATCTCTGCATCTCACTCTCTCACTTTGGACATTTGACCCGCTGGCGTGTTCGTGAGGTAACTTTTCCTCTCCTCCTGGCTGTTTAAGCGATACTTGTGGATCCAGACACGAGTGTGCCTGAGGAGCGAGTTTTCTCCACTGTGTCTATTGGTTACCTGTGATAACCGCGTATTATGCACATATAGACTGACCGCGGCTGTTCCTCCTGCATCACTCATCGGTGAACAGCACCTTCATTTTTAAAGCCAATCGCAGCCCTTTCTATTGAGCGGGTGAAGATCAGGACCAATCATAGTGGTGTAAGACTTCGCTTGACAGTGCTCAAAAAGCAAGCGGGATAATATTTACATTAGTTTATTAGCTATAAATAAGCCCACACGTAGGGATGGGCGATATGGCCTAAAATCCATATTGCGATATACATTGCAGCCTCTTGCGATAACGATATATATTGCGATATATAAATTATAATAGAACCATTTCAGAACAGGTTACATAGACCCTTAGGAAAGCCAAACTGCTTTTTTATTTTTTTTAGAAATAAAGAAACGTTGCATGTTGTTTTGAGAACATTTATTGTGCAAGTGTAGTGCACAGATACTTCAAATAAAAACATTATAACGTGCTAAATGAAAGCACAAAATAAATAAATAAAATACTTCCAGTATAAGGGACATATAGGTCAACTAAAGAAAAATTTTAAAGTATAAATGTTTTTTTGTGCCATGCCATATATACTGTAAAAGGTGCAAATGTAATTTTACTTTTTCTTAAAGGACACAAAATATGCAAAGAACAGAAAAAAACTGTCTGGTGTCTTCTCAGTTAAAAAGCAACACAACAACGAATCCTAAAATCAGGCACTCACTGAGATTTTGTTAATACACACCATTCGTCATTTGTTAGGCCCTAAAGATTGTTAGCCAGGAACACAAGCTTGTCCACAGTCTCTGGCTTCAACAGAGACCGGTGGCATGTAACAATGTTGCCACCAAAGCTAAATGCCCTTTCTGAAGGAGCACTTGTGGCCGGGATACAGAGATATTTCTGGGCCAGTCTAGCCACCCTTGGAAAATTAGCTTGGTACAGTCGCCACCAGTCCAGTGGGTCAGTCTCTCCATCAACCTGCATTGTCTGCAGGTAACTTTTTAGCTCCACTTCGATGGCCTCTCTGTCAGCGAGAGCAGCTGTGCCATCAGAGGCCTTTTTGAAAAAGCTTCCCAGGCTCCGTTTAACCTTCTTCGATTGCCTCTCAACAGCTGCTTCAGCACAATCAGCACCAACAGCTGCAGCTTCTGTGGTTGTGTGTGGCAGTGGCTCTCTGACCGTTGCAGCTTGCACCTCCAACAGTGACAGAATTTCTGCTACCGCTCTGGTCTTGATGAACTCCTGGTGGTCATCAGCTATGTATGCATCTTTAAACCGTGGGTCGACCAAGGAGGCCATATCCAGCAGGTCAACCGTTTTTGGGTCTGAGTACTTCTCGTTTAAGTACTCTAGGATGACTCTTTTCATGTCCTTGGTCAGCTCTGTGTCATCATCAGCTGCAGCAAGAACAGTGTTGTTGAAAAGATGGAGAACAGGTTTAATGTATGACACACTGACATAATCTTCTCCAGATAGCGCGTCTGTGAATTCCAGCAGTGGGCCGAGGGTCCGGCTTATAGATTCCAAGACATCTGTATCTTGCCAAGTGGGTACGAGGTGTTTGGTTTTCCTGTCTGCTTTCAGTACCTGTGATGGGGCCTTTTCTTGTTCAAGCACCCTCTGGATCATCATCTGGCGTGACCCCCACCTTGTTGTTGGTGTTTCTGTGATGAGCCGATGAAAGGGAAGATGGTGGTCTGCCTGGGCTTTCTTCAACTCCTTTCTTCTTTTCCAAGAGTATGAAAGGCACTCACAATTTTCTTGCATACGCCAACAGCACGGTCAATTCGGGGGTCTTTCACACTTTTTTCTGTTGACAAATTTGTAAGATATTATTAGTTAATTTCATCTATAATCTCTCTCTCTCCCCACACACACTAAACAACTATCATTACAACTACTGAAATGCTTGATTAAGATTGAATGAACATCACTTAACATAAATGCAACATTAAAATAGCATTGGGTATACAACTGATGAGAGGCAAATTCTACATCTCTAAACGCAAATGCAACATTACTGTGCAGTAATATAGGCAGATATTACAATATAAATGTTAAAATATTATAATTCTGCACTATTATATGAATATTAAATGAATTATTTTTGTATATATACACAATTTTATATATATATATATATATATATATATATATATATATATATATATATATATATATATAATGATATTCATATAATGATATTCATATAATACCAAGTGAGTTTATGTATATATAAATATTTATTAAAATATTAATGTTATGCATCTGCACAAAATGTTTCAACCTACCGATGGCGAGGTGCAGCCTGTGTCCAAAACATTGCAGCCTGGTCCAATCATTCAGAGACGCTGCCTTGACCACGTTCGTTCCGTTATCAGTAGTAATGCAAACTTGTCGTTCTTCTTTAAAACCCCATGACTCAAGCGCTTCCTTGAGTCCTTGTGCGATCTCCTCAGCCGTATGTTCAGCGGGGAAGTACGACGTCTGCAAACACTGGCTGCCAAGATTCCAATCATCCGTTATGTAGTGAATAGTTAGACTGAGGAAAGGCTCCATGGTACGGCTCAACCACAGGTCCGTTGTAGTAGCAAAGTATTTTAAGTCACACAGCTCTTTTTCAACATTTTCGCGGAGCTCTGCATACAATTTTGGCATCTCTGTTTCTGTGAAGTTTTTGCGGCTTGGCACCTCATATCGTGGATCAATAGCTCTGATCATGGCTTTAAAGCCGCGTCTCTCTACCGTTTGAAAAGGGACCATGTCCTTACACATGTAAACAGTTATGGCCCTAGTAATTTCAATCCATCGTGGGCTCTTCCTAATATAAGGAGTACCTTTTGAAAATGACTGTTGGATTGAGGTTTGGAGCAAATCTTGTTTTTTCTGTTCTGCGTTCTTCGTACTAGATTTTGCGGTTGCATGCATTGTCTGGCAATGCTGGTATTCGACAACATGTTTAGTTTTGAGGTGGTAGAACAGATTAGTCGTGTTACCGCTCTTAGCTGGAACTTTTGCCCCACACACTCTACAGAGTATATTTTGCTGCTGCTCGTCGGACGGCTTAAAGCCAAACCAAGTCCAAATGACAAATGTTGCACCAGTCTTTTTCACGAGCTCCTCTGTTTCGCTGACGCTTTCAGCCATGTTTATTCAAGATGATGCGTTGCAGCCGGCTGCAGCTCGTTGCTCTTAATTTCGCGGGTAGATTGCGTCATCAAACATGCATTATCGTGCAATAGAATTAGAATCTCTATCGTAGGCCAATTTTGTATCGTTTATATCACATATCGTTTATATCGCCCATTACTACCCACACGGAATCAGCACACGCAGAATTCCGCACATTTTTAGCCCATCATTAATTGTTTTTTACCTGAGTAAAGGTCGATTTATACTTCTGCGTCAAGCGCACGCGTATGCTACGGCGCAGCCTACGCGTAGACGCATAGCCCCTCGCCGTGGCCGTCGGCGTCGTTGACGTGCACCTCTCAAAAAAATGTAACGCGTACGCATAGCGCAAGCTCTGTGATTGGTCGGCTTGATAGCGCTGACGAGTGTGGGCGGAGGTGAGAGCCGCGCGCCCGATGCAGCGAGTGTTTACAAGTGTGGAGTCCCTTGAAGGAGCTCCGGATGGAGACTGTTGTTTTGTGTTTACCTCATGATTAAAGTTGTTCCACGTCCGACGGTTCCCGCCTCAAAATGAGCAAGTTTGAGCCACTTGTACATTAAGGAAGTGTTCAGGAAAAACAAAAACACCAGCGAAGAAACTCGACACAGAGGAACATAAACACCTACTGCCAGCTAGCGTTTCGGAAGTGTATTGCAGAGAAACAGAAACAGCGCGCAGAAGTATAAATGCACGGCTACGCGTGAGGCTTGCGCCGTGGGTTACGCCGATCACTTGACGCAGAACTATAAACCAGGCTTAAATGTATGTAAATCTATATTCAGTTTTTAAATTAATTACAGTAATATTGACTACTCTAAAAATGTTCATCTGATTTGTACAATGCAGTTTGTACAGTAATAGTCTCTGTCTTTTAGTGATATATTATTTGAGACACTTGCTTTGTTTCCCAAATAAAGTGAATCTAATGGGATTTGCATTTTAAACATTAAATTCAAGTTAAAAAGATATTATTTTTTATTTCACATATTAAGGTTTTAGTTATGATACTCTATAAATAATTCCACAGAAATCCGCAGATTTTTTACCAAATTTCTCGGCAGAAATAGCCAAAAACATCCGCTGATTCTGTCTGGCCCTGGCTATAAATGATCATGTTGTCCTCCATGCATGTATTGGAGTTTTGTTTGATGCATTCAAAAAGAGTGTTTTCTTTGAGTTTTCTTTCTTAGCTGCCCATCACTCTTTTTCATAATTGCAACTTTTGAAACTGGCAGCATGCCATATGTTATTGTAGCTGTAGGCATTTGAAAGGTTTGCATATAAACATTTTCTTTTCCCTACTTTTCTTCATTTAAATGCCAAATTATCGCTCAATTTCCTTTTAAATTTTCCCACATTTGTCGATCCGCTTTTTTATTATAACATTCACATTATAATTTCTTAACACATATTTTGTGGGGATCTCTCTGATTGTTGGTTGAACTGTTCCTTTCTTTACATTCTTTTTTCAACCTATCATTGTTCTCTAATGTTAATTTGTAGCCTGGCAAAACAGGGAATCCCTGTACAGTACATTGCAGTTATTTTCCTGAATTTTGCACAGTGTCTATAATCATGAAGATTTGGGACAACTGTAAGCTTTTTGTAAACAGGTGATTGTAAACATATTAAGTAATTGGATATTTGTAATTCTCCCACTGTGTATTTTGCCTAATGATACCAATCATTGTTATTAGCTGCTTCTAAGAGCTAAATTGTCTGAGATCTGGTCAGTCAATTTCTTCATAAAATGCATAGGTATCATTTTGATTCATTCATATCCTCTTGATTGGCCTTTTTCTTTATGCTATTGTTCTTTACCTTCATTTTGTTGTGGGACATTCACCCCTTTCCAAGAAAATTGAGAAGTCAATTGTTGGATACTCTTGTTTGACTACGTCAGATTGGGATAATTCTTCACCTTTGGACATATTACCTCTAGGCTTTCCCTTATCTGCCTTTGCATCATCATCAGCAAAAGCAGGAACATCTTCCAAAACAGCTTCCTCCTGTCATTCCCCGCTCTGTTCCTCTGAATGAATAGCTTCATATGTGGCAGTTAGTTTTTCTTACAAGACCAAAATTCTTATGTGCCAATGTATTATACAGGGCCACACATGTCTAACAGCTCATTAGAATAACATTCAGAATCGGTTTTATTGACAAGTGTGCTTACACACAAGGAATTTGTTTTGGCTACAGAAGCTTCCAATGTACATAGTGACAAGTGACAACATAAATATGAAAAAAGATGCTAAACATTAAACAGAGATGCGTTTAGTCAAAAAGCTCTGGATGTTGAATTGTATGTACAGATTTGTTGTAAATATACAGGTTATAATGTGCTGTGTGCAAATGCGTATGAGAAAGTATTGCATTGTATATTGTTATAAGGTGCTGTTTACAAGTGCGTATGAGGAAGTATTGCTGGTTTATTGCATAGTAGGAGAATATTTAATTGTTCATGAGTTTGATGGCCTGAGGAAAGAAACTAGTCCTATGTCTGGCTGTTTTTGTCCCTGGTGCTCTGTAGCGCCGACCAGACTGTAATTTATTATGCCATAAGCCATGTATACTGTCCACCAGTCCCATGTGAACTGGACACGGCCTAGTTTGGTATTCTGCTTTGGAAAGCATATTCCACTTATATACATATAACAACAAGGCCATTCTATATTGCTGATCTGGAATAGATTTAATAAAATCTGTTATTCCACTTTTATTAGCCAACGCATGTGGTATACCATGACTGCTATCAGTGTTTCTCAATAAAGCAACTCATTGTTTGACAGGTCTCATTTGAAACTCTTGCTTCAGGAACCCCCATCCGTTCCACATAAGACCATTATTTGTCAAATATTTCTCCATCATATTGATCCATCAAATCCTGATCATGAAGCGATTGTCCTTCTTTGTAGCAATACCAATATTCAGCTTTAGTCAGATTTGTACAATATTTCATCATATTGTGTTGAAAGAAGGATGCCCATGATTAGGCTGTAATGATCGATATTGCCTGATAACACATTTGGCCCCACTAGAGCCAAATGGGTCTCATTCCTAATTTATATATACAGTCTTTTTCACTATCGCAATACTTTCCTTGGGTTAAATTCTGCTTGCATGTGAGCCAGTTGATTTCTTTAAATAGAATTATCGATTTTGACTTGTAGACACCTAATATTAGGTGATTACTTTTCAATCGTCCAATACATCTGATGTCCTTTAGCTTACCCTATTAACCAATTTATTAATCTTCGTTTCCTTGATTTGTCATTAGCTGCCTCAGGCAATAATCCCACCGTCCTTATTCGGCTACTGTTTAGACCTCTAATTATCTCATCATTTCCAGTTATAGAAATGGAGTCAGTCATAGTCCATAGTTTCGCATTTGTCAATTTCTGCCAACAATGACCTACCTACTGGTTTGCTTAATTCCTTTTCTAATTCCAAGTTCTAGACACTTAGGCTACGCTCATTAGTCCATAGTATCTGATTTATGTTCAGAATCTCAAGCCCAATCAGTTTTACATGACTGGCATTTTCATTTACTAGCCTCCCCCATTTAAATTTCACTTTATTCACCAAACCATTATGTTTGGAAGGTATAAATAATGCACGTGGGCTTGAATGATAACACACCCAAAATCGTCAATCTATTTAACATATGACTTCATCATTGTTTCAAAATCACTACTATTATAGATTTAGTTTTTTACAGCTATTTTTTCATTTGGGCAAATCCAGTGTTCCATTTTTTTCTACACGTTTACTCATGTCGAGTCTCCTCCGGGCTTTTAGTTTTTATTTCTAATTCTCCTAAGACAACACCTGTGATAATAAAGAGCAAAGAACCTGTTATTAGTATATTCACCACAGCATCCTGGATGTGCGCCTCAGCACATTTCTGGCTGCGTCTTCTGCTCCTCTCAGGGTCATCTTTCTGCATGCTTCCTGCAACAGAGACCAGAGACATTCTTCATATCCCAGTCTGTCCCTCGGCTAACATTTTTAAAGATCCACTTTTTCAATTTTATTCGTTTATTTTTCGATTCTTTATTGGCTTTCGGTTTTGATTTGGTTATGTAAATGTTAACCCCCTCCATGCAATCCCCAAGTCCCATGTAACTCACTGTTACATTCAATAGTCCGATTAGATCCAGAATCTGTATCCTGGATTTATCCTCTTCACTAGGCTCTGGAGACATTGATAGATACGACTGCGTGTATCTGATTTTCTTAATCTGAGCTTTTCCTTCCTTAAAGGTTAGCTGTGCTCCTCACACAGAAATGTTGGTTTTACTAAAATAGCTCGGTTCCTCTTTTCGCTCGCATACTTATGTTGTAATAATTATAGCATCAGTCAATTCACATCTACGCCATTTACTGTGATCAAAGAACCACACAAAACCATTCCCTGAGCTCTGCTTGTAACTTTCAATCCTTTGCAGCCTTGCTTTGACAGTGGTCTCCCATCTACCTAAGTGGGTGAGATAAATCAGGCCATTTCAAAAACTCCTGTTTTCTGTCAAAGACTCCTGCCCTCCCGGGATTCCACTTGGGCAAAAGGACATTTCTTTGAGACCTCCGTGAAGTTGGCACCCCATAAAAACAAATAATCCCCAAAACTATGCCATTCGTTTGTGCTACGTTTGTGCTGATTTGTGCCGCAAAAACGAACGCTTGTGCTGGTTTGGGGTCTGAGATATTAAGCATTATTTTTTTGACCGTGTGACGTCATTTGAGCAACATGGGGTGGAAAGTGACTTCAAATCAGCACAGGTCGTTTGTGCCGTTAAAACAAACACTGTATCTGTTTTCCTCCTTTAGATATAAGCTAAATATTTTGAGTCGTGGCGTCACTCTCCACCCCAGGTTGTCTAAATCACACCAAACTGGTGTCATTCGTTTGTGCTGGTTTGTGCCGTTAAAATAAACACTGTATCTATGTTTAATTGTTTAGATATTGCCTTATCAAAATATTTCGGGAGCCGTGAGGTCACTCTCCACCCCAGGTTGTCTAAATCACACCAAACTCATGTCATCCGTTTGTGCTGGTAAAATAAACACTATTTATTTTTATTGTTTAGATATTGCCTAAACTAAACACTTCGGGAGCCACGGCGTCACTCTCCGCCCCATTATTTCCTCTAAACCGCACAAAACAGGTGTCATATTCATTTGTGCTGGATTGTACCTATGAAAGTTTCGTTAGTGCTGCTTCTATTATTAAAATATTGAATATTGATTGAATTAAAGATAATGACATCACCAGCCACCCCACATGTATGACATTCTAAAATGTTTTAATTTGTTTGTGCTGATAGAATTTTCGTTTGAGATTTATTTTTTTAGATATTAAAATAGCCTAATATAGGTTATTCTGAGATCTTTTTTTTTTTGAATCAGAAAAAGCATGAAGCCCGACCATCACTTTGAAAGGGTTTGGCCAATATAAAGATAATGTGCTACATAGATATATATTCATTTATTTATTTTTTATTTTTTTTCAGACATGCTGGCCACTCATGAGACTAAAACGAAGTATATATCGAATGATATGACCGTTAAATTAGCATGCATGACCATGAAAAGCCCTTTCACTTTAGAAAATAAATCTGTCAAAGTGATGGTCGGGCTTCATGCTTTTTCTGATTCAAAAAAAAAAAAAAGATCTCAGAATAACCTATATTAGGCTATTTTAATATCTAAAAAAATAAATCTCAAACGAAAATTCTATCAGCACAAACAAATTAAAACATTTTAGAATATCATACATGTGGGGTGGCTGGTGATGTCATTATCTTTAATTCAATCAATATTCAATATTTTAATAATAGAAGCAGCACTAACGAAACTTTCATAGGTACAATCCAGCACAAATGAATATGACACCTGTTTTGTGCGGTTTAGAGGAAATAATGGGGCGGAGAGTGACGCCGTGGCTCCCGAAGTGTTTAGTTTAGGCAATATCTAAACAATAAAAATAAATAGTGTTTATTTTACCAGCACAAACGGATGACATGAGTTTGGTGTGATTTAGACAACCTGGGGTGGAGAGTGACCTCACGGCTCCCGAAATATTTTGATAAGGCAATATCTAAACAATTAAACATAGATACAGTGTTTATTTTAACGGCACAAACCAGCACAAACGAATGACACCAGTTTGGTGTGATTTAGACAACCTGGGGTGGAGAGTGACGCCACGACTCAAAATATTTAGCTTATATCTAAAGGAGGAAAACAGATACAGTGTTTGTTTTAACGGCACAAACGACCTGTGCTGATTTGAAGTCACTTTCCACCCCATGTTACTCAAATGACGTCACACGGTCAAAAAAATAATGCTTAATATCTCAGACCCCAAACCAGCACAAGCGTTCGTTTTTGCGGCACAAATCAGCACAAACGTAGCACAAACGAATGGCATAGTTTTGGGGATTATTTGTTTTTATGGGGTGCCAACTTCACGGAGGTTTCTTTGAGTGTTTGGGCCATCAGTTTTGATTCTACATTTGTCATGAGAGTGCAAGAAATCAATCTACGTTATAAGATCGATTAGGAATTATTAGCTCATATCAATGACTCGGTTCTTGAAGATTCGAATCATTGATTCGACTCAATTGAGTCAGATTGAATCAGATCGAAAATTCAAACTTTATCTGAAGTTTATCCCGCAAATAGAGACATCACATTTTACTAATCTCGTCTATATTATTTCCATGGCCAACGATAATAACATAACACAGAATAGGGTTAACTTTTAGCAAGGTAACACGATCTATAGCTTGAGGCAATGACTTAGAAGCACATAAACAAGAAAACAGTTCTTACAAAGGAGAACAAAGATTTATTGAGCTACGCTATGATACATGAGGCTAATCTACATAATAAACACAACAAACAAACCGCACACACACGTTCACACACACACACACACAGGCAGTTCAGAGGATGCAAAATGAGTTGACAACAGTACCGAATCATCTAGTATTTCGTACTAGATCTTAGAATCACCTGAGAAACCACAAAAGCAGAGATTTGACTCATCTTTAACTGCTTAAAATCATATGCACCAAATCAGAAAGAGACAACAGTTGTTGTGTTACTTGCGAGTTTGTTGAAGTCTTTGACTGGAGTTTCACCTCACCGGGCAGGCTGAGGAAACACGTGGCGCTCAAGGGTGGCTTCTCTGTGACGTTGCTGGTATTCCCGCTGGTGAGCGGGGGCTCGTTGTCCTGGGTTACCGGGGTAACGGACTGCGTAGAGAGTCAGTTCGCGGATGTTCGTTCGGTTTCGGGGGATCCCGAGACTTACGAAGTTTGCATGAAGGGTTCGTTGTGACCCAATCGCGTGGCAGGCGACCGGGGGCAGAAGCACAGCTATGCACAAGCCAGCTAATGCTAAAAGCTCAGATTTAGGGCGGCAAGGGTGTTTTAAGGGACCCGTATTGATCCATCCTTCTAACACTGTCACCCAATGACCAACTGCCATGACGGGCGGGTCCACGCCCTGTACCAGCGTAGCCGCGGTCAATTATTTAACAGAACCCATGGCCACCAGATCACATGATCGGTCATCCAAAAGTCTCGGGATGGGGAGGTAGTGAAAGCTCCCTTGTCTAGATGGTTAACGATTAACCAAAATTGCGGCCGCATTTTGTCCATCTGGGCCAGAGTATTGGGGGGAAGAGAGTCGAATGAATTGGCCCCCTGTTATCCTGCTGGTACAAGCCCTGGAGCGAATGAAGCAATTTGCGCTCAAAATTCCAAGCCTGATTCGAACTGGTCTTAATTCAGTGAGTTCCTTCAAGAGATATGGTATTTATTTCCCATTCAGTTATAATTCTGTTTTCAACTAGGGCTCCTAAAGCCCCCCTGGATTTAAAGGTCATTCAAATCTGTTTCTGTCTAATTAATTTTAGACAGTTACACCTGGATAATCTCCTAAATCTTTCACATGATGTAAATTCTTCCTCATCAAACAGGCACCAACACTTCCTTCCAAGCAGGGCTTGACATTAACTTTTTTTGATCAGCAGCCACTGTGGCTAGTAGATTTCCAACGTTACTAGCCACTTGCCATTTTCACTAGCCACACTTTTGTTGTTGGAAAATATATTTTATATGAATAAATTTGACTTTGACATGTTAAAATGACTTGATTTACATGTTGTGTTGTCCACAAGCCTCCTCATTCATTTCTATTTTTGTGTGTCGTGTATGAGCTTGCTTACTCTGCATGAGCAAATGGGTTGTCGTTTTGCAATTAGTTTTATTTCACATGACTTTTTTTTAGGGCTCAAAATTAAGGATTTACCAAATTTATCTCGCACCACACCAAAAAGAAATAATAATTTCTTAGCCACACATTTTAAATTGATCAAAACAAGCAAAATACAGCTGCATACTGTACTTTATATTCAGCAAAACTTTCCTTTAAAAATAAATAAATAAATAATTGGAAATTTGAAAATATCTATTGTCGTGTATCTAAAATATGCACAGTAATCTGTCCTGGCTAAAAGTCCCAGATCAGCAGTTAGCTACACATAAACGGGGAGTTAATCTCATATTAAAGCAATGTTAGTGTAAAGGATGATAATCCAACTATATTAACAAAAATAACTAGGCAAAAGACAGCATGTGAAAAATATACATACCGTGTGTGATGTTAGCCCTGTTAATAATCCGTTCAAAGAATAATTAAAACGTAAGCAGAGTCTTCTGCTGCTTACAAAAGTAGATATATATATATATATATATGTATATGTGTGTGTGTGTGTGTGTGTGTGTATATATAAATATATATGTAATTAAATAAATAAATATATGAATAAATTTATTTTTTAAGTTGCGTGCATCACATCACCTGTGCTCGAGAAAAATCATCCTCTCATTCGGTATTCACTTGCTTTCTTTTGCTCAGTCATTTTTGGCAGTCATGCTTTTACTCTATTCTAAGATGACATTTGCATGCATATTGGGCCATCCTTACAGTCGAACCCTGCTTTTACAATTTACAAAATATTTGGTGGCTAGTGGGAGCAGCTGTCTTACCTGCCAGGGCTGAAAATTACCCGCATTTGGCGGGTTGGCGGGTGTTAACGTCAAGCCCTGCTTCCAAGGGTGATAAATCGGTGTCTACAAGACTCACAACTTTGGCACATGCATACATCCTGTTTCATCTCATATTGAACTAATTCTACCTTTTTATGTGACTCCCTGCATTTACCGCAGATTGTGATGTCATGTATTGCACATGCATCAATGTCACCAGATTCATTCCACCATGGAATATGTAGTCTTAAACCATGCTGAATTAGCAGCTCTGCTTTATTCGGCCTATTTCCATATAAACCTTAAGCCAATTTAATTGCTACATTAGGTTTTGCACATATTGCGCGATCTTCGATCCTATAACTGGTAGACCAGCAGACCTTCTCCTCAGTGCTCTGTCATACTCTGGCTTAAGCTATTTCTCAATGGTTAAGTGTCCAGGGAAGCCTCTAACAATTCTAATAAAGCCCTCTTGATTGTTAAGGTCTCCACTGGACTTGATGTCACTGGTCAGACTTTTCTCTGCCATTATTACAGCTTTTTTATTAGATCTCTGAGACTCCTCTAGTTCAACCATAGTTTTAGATGGCATATGTATAACTTTATCCTTTGTGGACAGATTTTGTTTAAATCTACGTACCTTTTTTGCATATATACAGTGTCTCCTACCTTTATCTGGCTTTCTTTTTATGAAGAGTATCTTCGTTTTCATGGATTGGAACTCTGTAATTTAGGAATTTTAAGCAGTCAATTATCTGCTCCTCCCAATCTTTCTCTTGGTTTTTACGAACCATGCCTCCTTTGATCATTGTTTCCGCTATGCTATTGCTAGCTGGTTGATATTTTACTGATTTAATTAATTTTACCCCTTCACTATTTGGAAAGATTTCTACTTTGTTACCCGTGATAGTGTGAGTATTGTCACTCCGTACACTAAGCTTTCCTCTGTATTTGAACCATTCAGTTTTAATCACTACCTGCTCTTCACCTCTTTCACAGGGATAAATCTGCGTGTGATTACTTGCGTTGTCTGTTATTAAATGAAAATATTTTTTTTTTAGTTTGAGGTCTAAGAGATCCAACAGAATCCATGCTTTTCATCGATTTCCTGATCTGTTTTTATAGATCCATATTCATTGTTAGATGAATCCATGGCGCTTCTGCAGCTTGAACAATTCACTTATCCTAGGATATTCTGACTTTACGTTTTGTATATTTAGCCCTAAAGCATGACGATATAGCACTAAATACTTTGTTGTCTTTTTGACTTTCCTCGTGACAGCCTGTACCTTTCACACATACCTGTCTACTTCTGTATTCCCTATCGCAGCCATAGTACTTTGTGACATACGGTTGGTTTGATGAAGAACCGTAGGCTTAATCTCTTCGGACAGCTTTTATCAGCTTAATATCTTTTGCTCTCCAGTCGCTGGCCTGTTTTAACTCCTGTCCTTTGGAAGTATTACAACCATTGTTTTTCCCTGTGCCTAGGTTTTCTTCCACTGCTTTGTAAATATAGTCACATCAGTTACTATATAACACTCGACATCATGGAGTCCTTTAGATTTTGCTAAAGCTTTCCTGAAAGCCTTTACTTCTGCTGCTTGGCCACTCTTAACTCTAAACTGACTTTATCCGATTCGGGGATTTTGTGACCTTTCTTTCTAATCCAGTCCCACCTTGTCTGACTTTTCCCTGTCTGTCTAAGCCAGGGGTGTCTAAACTTGATCCTGGAGGGCCGGTGTTCTAGAGAGTTTCTCCAACCTTAATCAAACACACCTGAACTAGCTAATCAAGCTCTTACTAGATATACTAGAAACTTTCTGGCAGGTGTGTTGAAGCAAGTTGGAGCTAAACTCAGCAGGACAGCGGCTCTCCAGGACAGAGTTTGGACACCCCTGGTCTAAGCAGTAGGGGTAACCTCAGTGCTTAATTTGTGAATTGCGAGGTCCCGGAACAGATCGGGTTAATGGATCCGGCATGTTACCAGAGGATGGAGAGGTGTCGCGCAGGAAACCGGATGAAAGTAAGCGGGGCGGGGGCCTCTGGGACGAAAGTGAAGAGGGATGGGGAGTCGTGGAAGAACGTGAACCGTGGACGGGGGAGGAGGGCGGTTGAGGAGGGGGATCAGTAAAACGAGTTGCCTGATCAGATGTCAGAGGGGCTGCATCCAGATCCGCCATGTTCCGGCACAAATTAAGCCCTCGGTAAACTTCAATCGATCCAAACTCATCCTCAGGAGTTTTACCTAGTATTGTACTCAATTGTAGCTGCACTGTGGCAATTTTCTTTTTGGTATGATGTACTATCATAGCCTCAATCAATTCATCATCAGCTTTGTAAAGTTAACCCATTCTGACAATTTCCTGGGCTTTCTCCATTAGTGATGCCCAGGAGGGAATGTTATTTGTGCTTCCCTTGGTGCTTTTAAGGCTCATTTAAACAATCACCTTCTGTCTTTTTCTTTTTGATTGCAATTAATTCATTCTAATCTGTTTTATATATTTTGCTTATACATAAGTGTGTGTGTGTATATATGTATATATATAGAGAGAGAGAGAGAGTATAGATGAGTATAGATTTTGTATGCTGGTCTTTTTGTAAAGCACTTTGGTCAACATCTGTTGTTTTTAAATGTGCTCCATCAATAAAGCAAACAACGTGACACACTGCAACCACAATAGGGCTGTATGACAGAGGAATCCCTTTTATTAGGCTTTTCCGTTTTAATACAACATATTCATACACAGGCATGTGATACAGATTTTTGTATTTTTTTCGACCTCAAGGGGGCGACCTCATGCTTTGTGTTAGATGCCAAGATGAATATGTCACACATTATGTCGGGTCTGCTTTGTCTGGCAGCCCGCAATATTTTTCCAACCTTTGATTTTAGCATGTCCATTTCACCTTCTATCAATAAAGCTTCACGCTGTGTCGCTCTAGTGGGATCCACTGGAATAAGTTGCAGATTTTTAATATACTTTAATAAACTGTATTTCATCCTCTAGAGCAGGGGTGCTCAACCCCGTTCCTGGCGATCGACCTTCCAGCTGATTTCAGCTCCAACGCTGATCAAACACACCTCAACCAATTATTTAGAACGTGAGGAGCACTTGATAATTACAGGCAGGTGTGTTTGATAAGGGCTGCAACTGAAAACTGCAGGAAGGTCGATCGCCAGGAATAGGGTTGAGCACCCCTGCTCTAGAGAATGCATTTTCATTCCAATATAGCTCAAACTCTCATGCTCTTCACGCCCAACTTGAAAGATAGCTCTCAACTGAGGAATGATAGTTTTGAAGATTGTATCTGTACCACTCCAAATAAACTCATCCACGTGAGACCCAAGAATCACCATCACCTGGCAGGAGTCATCTAGCCAGA
The DNA here is from genome assembly GCA_903798195.1 of Danio kyathit. Classification (NCBI taxonomy): domain Eukaryota; kingdom Metazoa; phylum Chordata; class Actinopteri; order Cypriniformes; family Danionidae; genus Danio; species Danio kyathit. Next base: position 1,954,848 of record CAIGQS010000068.1, read on the forward strand.
AAAATACTGCTGGATCTACCTTTGACACTGTAGCTCCTAGTTGTTGCATGATGTCTTTCACCCTATTGTACAAGAACAAAGAAGCATCTGTTAGGCCATAAACACATTTTTGTAACTTCCATAAAATTCCTTTCTTCTTTACTTCTGGTGGTGGGCGAATGTAAATGTCTCTGGTTAACTCTGTGCCTTGTAAAAAAGCTGCTGTAATGTCCATGGAGTTTAGCTGCCATTTATTTTGACATATGACTGCCATAATAATTTAAAGACTCTGAGGCACATGTAGTCTTTTGGGAAGGTCTTGCGTGTATATTTCCTCCAATCCTCTCTTAACTAATTTAGCCTTGGGATCAACGCCAGCAGTCGTTTCTTTAAGTGTGCACACCGATCTCGTGGAGATACACTTCTGCCCTTCATCTTTCACTTCTTTAAAGATGTCATTTCTCTTCCAGCTGTCAAGTTCTTTATTTTTTGCAGACATAAAGAGATCCTCATGCACTATCAATATATCATCCTCGTTGTAGTCAGTGCTTAACTGAAATTGCTCAGATGGAATCACCTGAACATTGTCCATCTGACCCAGTTGTGCCAGCAATTTTTCTCAGGCTCACTGTACTGCAAATTGTACCAGTTTTTGTGTTTTGCAGTAGCCTTTCCTGCTCTGCTAAGGATTTTTCCAGTATGGGTTTTCGCACTTACATTGTCTGTGTATTTAACTATTTGGCCTATTTTTGGTCTTGGGGCGTTCACTGTTCATCGATGAGCATATTTGTGGCATCAGTGACTGAGCAAGATTATCCCCTCTGGGCAGCTCTGATGCAGGAGGTTCACTGCCATCTTCAGCACTGTTTGATGTTTGCTCATCTTCATTTTCAGTGTCATTGAGATCTGCTGCTGGTGTTCCTGTGGAAGTTTCTTTTGTTTTTATTTCTGTCTACTCCAGTTCTGTTTGTGGGTCATCCACCTTTCTTAGTGTAGACGGATGCACCCATAAATAGGTTCCGCCTGTTACTAAATTGAAAACAACAGTTTTGAACTCATCTTCTTTATTGCAGGACCACCATGGCCAATTACCAACAACAACAAAAACCCGCGCTCAACCCGGAAGTGACCTTTTTGACACAACATAAAAGTCCTCCTTCCTTTCCATCTGATGCATACATTTACAATTGTCTTAACCAAGAATGAAACTTAAACTCAATCTCTTCTTTAAAAAAAAAACGTCTTATGCACTCCCTGAAAAACATTAATACATAAGATAACATGACATAAGTTTTAACTATAAGAATTCAGTGCACCTTCTAATAGGGAGATGCTCTTTTAATAGAGCTTTGATTGTCCTTCACTAAGTGCTTTAAGTAACTGCCGTGCTGATGCTCCTTTTTCGGTAAGACAGTCTGCAAGCTGGTCTTTTGTACCATACCTACATACTGCTAATTTCCAGACTAAGTCTTTTCTCAGCAGCTAACTTTGTGGACTTCAGTGCATCAGCAAGCGAGTGATTGTCTGTGATGCAAATTATTGGTATTGCATTTTCAGTGTCACCAGTTGTCAGCTCAGAAAGAAGTGTAGTCAGAAATATTGCATTATCAATTCCATCGAACATTGCTAGTGTTTCAGCAGCAATTGTACTTCGCACAATTCTCTTTACTCTTTTTGATTGCCTAGAAAGGGGAGAGAACATTCCATTTTCCCCCATAAGAACAATTAGATGTCCTCATTGACTTCCTCCATCTGAATGATTTCCAAATGAGGCATCACTATACACAACCATCTTGAGCTCGCTGTCTTTTCCGAGGTATTGGAAGTTCAGCAGTACCTTTTTGGACTTAAGTTTACACACAATTCTGTTTGCTTCATGAATAGTTTGTACAGAGGCATTTTTAATGTTTGAAGCTAGGCTGCTGCCATCAAACATGACATCAGGCCTGCTTTGTCTTGCGTCCCAAAGAATTTGGCCAACCTTTGACCTTAGCTGATCCTTTTCCTCCTCATAAAGTATGGAGTCCTGTTCCACTGCTTGTGCAGGATTCAATTTTATAGGCTGTATGTTTTAAAATTTAGATTTCCTGATGAACCTGCACTTTATTATCAATAGTTTCAAAGTTTATTCCCACATAACAGAAGCTGTTGTTCTCCTCACGCCCAACTTGAAACATGGATCTGAGGTGAGGTATTACGGTTGTGGAGAAACTTTGTGTGCCTCCCCATATGAAGTCATCCACATGACAAGCGAGTACAACAGTCACACTGCAGTCTTGATCCAACCAGTAGAACATAGCTGCATCTACTTTTGACATTGTTCCTCCTGACTTCATGACAATCTCCTTCACTTTATTATACCAGTAAATTAAAGCATCGGCCAGACCATACACGCACTTTTTTTTAGCTTCCATAGCTTTTTTTCACAGTTTACCTCAGGAGGTGGTTTGATTAAAAAGGTCCCGGGACAGTTCCATTCCTTGTAGAAATGCAGCTTTTATGTCCATAGAATTCAGATTCCACCGTCTTTGACAAATCACTGCCACAAAGAGCCGAAGAGAGTCTAAAGAACATGTTAGAGAGTCCTTTTTCAGTTCTGACACCTCTAGTTCTTCAAAACCTCGTGCTAGAAAACAAGCTTTGGGTAAAACCCCATTAGGTGTCTCTTTGTAAGTGCAAACCCACCTAGTGGAAATGCATTTCTGTCCCTCATCCTTTACTTCCTCAAAGACATGGTTATCTATCCAGCTTTTTATCTCATCCTGTTTTGCCAAGTCAAATGTTACATCTTTTGTTACAAACACATCCTCACATACGTTAATGGAGTTAGCATTAGCAACAGTGTTTTGAATTTGTGGATTCTCAACATTTGACATGTCAGCAGATTCTGTGGTACCTGCAACACTAGTGGGCTCAATAAGTAACAGGTCATACCAGTTTTTATATTTGCCTGTAGCTTTACCTGCACGCCCCAGGACTACAGCTGTGTGTAAAACACCCTTTTTTCTATCTCTCTAGCTTACAGTTTGTCCTTTTTGTAGCATTAACACCGTTTCCATACTAGCATCACTCTGAGTCTCGGCATTATCGCTTGTATGTTGTTCTGTTTCACACTGCCTCCTTTTGTCCTGCATTTGTCTCACCCCTTGTTGTACATTGATTTCAGTGTCTTCTGATGGCTGTCTGTTTCTTTCAGTAAAGTTTTGTTCTTGTTCATTGTCTGTGACATTGTCGTCTTCAGTCTTTGTTTGTATGCTGATCCTCACCTTCTTTGTACACTTTTCTCAGTCTGAGATGATGTACCCTAATGCAAGTCCCTCCATGTCTCACAAACACTACTGCATCATCCTAACCGATGACAGTTCCTGGCCCTTTCCATTCTGGACAATCCACTCTTTTGTAGTACACTGTCACCCATTTCATATTTCTCATCTGTGTTACGTATTTGCTTCCGCAATGCTCTCAGAATCCTCTCTGATGACTCTGCTTCAATAAAAGACTTTCTTGATGCGTGTAAAGCAGAGATGTGTTTTGCCACCCATTCACTCTTTGTAGTGCCCTCTAAAGCTGGAGGTTTATCAATCAGCACAGATGGTAAGTTGGGGTTCTGTCCAAACACGAGTTAATGAGGACTGTAGCCATGGACATTTTGCGTTGTATTCTTTGCCATAAGAGCCCAGTCTGTTGCAGTATGACAATCACAACCAATGCTTGCTTTCACATTTTTATTAAGATTTCGTAGAGTGTTTGGTTGTGCCGCTCCAGGAGGCCATTGCTCCATGGGCTATATGCAGCTGTAGTTTTTACTTTTATATTGAAGTTCTCTGCCATATCTTTGACCTCATCATTATTGAAGTCTCCACTATTATCACTAAATATTTTTTGGGGTGGGCCATGTAGGCTTATCCAGTCACAGAGAAAATGTTTGACTATTTCAGAGGATCTGTCAGAGGAACTGTCAGAGGACCTTGTCACTACGGTCAACTGTGATAGCATCTTTTCCTTTTTTTAATTAGACAGAGGGGGGGGGGGGTTATATGTGTATATATATATATATATATATATATATATATATATATGTATATATATATGTATATGTATATGTATATGTATGTGTATATATATATATATATATATATATATATATATGTTTGCTCTTTTATGTCATATGTTTATGCTTTCTTCTATTAACTGCCTATTGCTGTTTACTGTTTTTACGCTCTTACCGTTTGTCTATTTATCTTATTTTATCTTAGTCTCTCTCTGTAAAGCACTTTGTGCAGCCTTGTGGCAGTTGGAAATGTGCTATACAAATAAATTGAACTTGAACTTGAACTTGATCTCTTTGAGGTTAGAATGCTGCCTGCACTGAACCTAGTGAACTGGTCAATGATGTGGAGATACCACACACTTGGTTCAAGTTCATGTAGATCTACAGCCACAGTTTCGTTGTATTGTGTAGCCAGTGGCAGGCCAACAGCAGACTTTGGTTTAGCTTTACCATATCTATTACATATCTCACACTCACTCACAATTTTTTTTAAGATGTTATATTCAGCATCTTTATTGCCTGAACTGTCAAGTAGTCGCTGCAGTTTATCAACAGAAGCATGGCCGAACTGTTTGTGAAGCTTCATCATGATGTGACGTTTTTCTGTTGAGCTCATTGTATCTGAAATTATCAAGATTTCATTCTCATCATCCTTCACATTTTGTGTAACGTCTTCAGCAGTTGCCAAAATCTGCTCATGTCTTTTGAGCTATTTGCTTTGTCCATTATATTTACACAATAATGACCAGAGCTTGTAAAGTCAAGTTCTACCGGCTGGTTTCGGTCTTTTTCAGGTCAATATTCTCTTCTTGATGAGCTCATTTATGTAGTGATTTAGCCATTCTTGTCCACACACAGTCCGAGTGTATGCAGTGTCTATTATTGCAGATCCAAAACATTCATTCATGAGGATTTCTGCTTCAGTGTGTAACTCTTCTGTAAACAGATTGATGTTGCATTCCTCTACATCATTTCTTGCACAATATTCAGTCATTTTGATTTTCTCACCTTTGTGTGGGCAATTCTTAGCCCAATGGAACGTATTTTGACACACAGCACATTTTGATCTGCGACCATATCTGTCCAGGGGGTTTGTGCCAGGTAATGGTGTCCTTTGTTGATCATTTTGAGGCCATGACTTGCCTCTCTGTCTTCTCTGTTCTGTTAAATATGCAGTTTCCGGGTTAATTCCCACCGTTAATGGAGATGTATTTTTGGTGAAAATTCTCTTTAGTGCCGACTTCATTGATGCAAAAGTCAGATCTGCACAAGCTGTTAAAGCCAACTGTCGATCTTTCACATCCAAGCAAGCAGTATCCAATAATTTAAAAGCTAAAACTGCGTCAGGAAGTTCCATTTTATATTTGCGCATCCGCGAGTAGCGTTGTTTAAAGTCAATTATATAGTGCGTCATTGAAACATTACTGTCTTTCACAACGTGGTCAAAGCTTGTATATGCCTCATAAGTCCGGTTCTTCTTTTCCCTGAGAAACAAATCATAAAGTTTCGCTAATAAAGTTGACATGCCAGTGTGCTAATTCAAATCATCAACCGGTATTTCCATCGCAGTCTCTCTCACTCTCCCTGACAGCGCCAAAGCAACGGCGAGTTAAGTTCCGTAACTCTAGTCCACATTCCGACTTCATTCTTCCAGCTTTCGTACGGCTTCCCTTCATCAAAGGTTGGCGGGACTCTGTAATTGCTAACCATCCTCTGCTACCAATGTTACTAAATAGAAAACAACAGTTTTGAACTTGTCTCCTTTATTGCATGACCACCCATGGCCGATTACCAACAACAACAACCCACGCTCAACCCGGAAGTGACCTTTTTGACGCAACATAAAAAGTCCTCCTTCCTTTCCATCTGCTGCATAGATTTACAATGGGGTATATGTCGAACGTCATGTGACCAAACCGGATCCCTATATATATATTTTTATGATGTCTCAGACTTCTTCATAGACCTGTGACAGGCTGCCCCAATGCTGACATCACCAGTCAACCTGTCTTTATTTGATACTGGTGCAAAAATTCACAAAGTGTTAATGTGAATGTGTAGATCCATACGGCAGACCAGATAACTTTATAGCGTTAGCTAGTTAGTGACATTGTACAGCATTTCCATTCCGCTAGCTTAATTACCTTCATAATCCATTATGTATGATGAAGCATACAATTTAAATCCTTTGGCCGATTTGGTGGCCGGACATTTAGATAATAATGAGCATATTCGGTGGACATCTGTGATGCTTAACTTTGGTAGTTCCTGGAGGCTTCTTGTATAAAACTACGGCAAATTAGCGGAGAGTGAAAAACTGGAAGTGTTCTACCCAGGTTGATTGGAACGCGAAAGTTGCGCATATATCCTATTATATAACATATAAAACACTACTTACTACTCACTACTTTCAATAACAAACCGCTGGCGCATATGAAATAGCGATGAGCGGCAGTGTTCTACCTAGGGATCTGGTTTGGTCACGTGACGTTCAACATATACCCTATTGTCATAACCAAGAATGAAACTTAACACCACCCTGCCTGACAAAGACAACCACACCATCTTGGCCTAGGACCACACCTGGACCTTTTCTCTTACTGCACTCTATTCTCTTATAATATACTTTGTGCCCAGTCTCATATCTATCATGAACAGGTCGCAGATGCTTACGAAGGGCTCTTCTGATTGTTTTTGAGCATTCGGCTTCTGTGAATGCTTTTCTCATTGCATGCAGTGTTTCAATTTGTTTAGCAACCCAGGTACTTGTACTTGTTTCCAGAGCTGGTGGCTTATCAGTGAGCACTGAAGGTAAATTCAGGTTTTGTCTAAAGGCTAAAACCGTGTACATTATGCAAAGCGTTCTTAGCCATTGATGCCGTCAAGGGCTGTTTTCCAGTCACAGATTATGCCTTGCTAAAAGGCCATTGCTCCATGGGCTGTAGGCTGCAGTTGTTATTTTGGCTTCAGTGTTAATTTTCAACCATATCCCTAATTTCGTCATTATTAAATCACCTCCGTTGTCACTAAACAGTCTGCATGGAGCACCAAGAACACTTATCCAACAGTGAACAAAGTGCTTTACTATCTCTTTGGGTTTTTTGGGGTGACAATACTCACTGCACTGAAGCGTGTGAAGGGGTCAATGGCATGCAAATACCGTATTCCAGGCCCAAGCTCATGCCAGTCCACTGCCAAAGTCTCATTGTATGTAGATGCCATAGGCAAACCTACAACAGGTTTATGTTTTGCCTTACTGTATCTACTACATGCATCACAGTTTTTCCACAATGTTCTCGAGAATAGTGTTGCTTTCATCATCATGATTACCTGAGCAGGACAATATTTTTTTAGTCTTATCAGCTGAAGCATGTCCAAATTGTCTGTGTAGTTTGAACAGCACTCTGTTTTTCTTTATCATGTTTTCTGTCACAGACAGAATTTCTTAACTTGGTGTCTTGGTCTCACTTGTCTCCTTTTCATCTATAATGCGTTCATCTCTCAAGTTCACTCAGTAATGTCCTGAAGATGTTAGTCAAGTTTAACAGGTTGTTTAAACATTGTTGCTTTGTCATGTGAAGTGTCCAGAACTGCACTTGCTCTTTTGAGTGATGTTTAGCTTAAAAGCATTGGTATATCGGCAGGAACAACGTCTGTCTCTATTTTTCATTTGGTGTGTCCTTATGCTGGAATAGGAACTTTCTTTGTGGAGTGAACAACTTTGTCATCATCAAATCTAAAATGTCTTGCACTTTGTTTCTCACCTATTTTTAGGAACTCACTCTGTGTTAGCCCACGTGTGTAATCTTCAAGCCATTTTCAGAGTTACATAGATTCATTCATCTTTATTGACATCTTTTAATCCTTCATCTCTTGTCATTTTTACATGTTTCTTTTTATTTGAACAGTCCTTTACCCAGTGAAATGTTGCTTTGGCAATAGCACATTTTGTTCTTCTCTCATATTTATCAAGGGGATTTGTACCTTGAGCTACAGTTTTGAATTGCTGTGTAGTATTGAGCTTAGTTCCCTGTTTGCGTGAGTATCTTATGTAGTAAGCATCATCTGTTCTCTGCAGAGTACTGGCGCCCTCTTGTGGTGAAGTAATGTTATCGCCAAAAATAATTTTCAAGGCTGATTTCATGTCCAAGAAAGAAACGGTGGGGCAAGCTGTTAGCGATAATTGTTTATCTTTAATAATAAGACCGGCAGTATCGATTAACTTGAAAGCTAGTACAGCATCTGGGAGCTCTATTTTGAACTTGCGTAGCCTGTTGTATCGATGTTCGAACTCGATGATGTTGTCCACCATAGAAACACCGCTTTCTCTTGTGATCTAGTCAAACTCTGTGTACGCTTTGCACTGTCTATCTTTTTCTTCTTTAAAAACGGTCCAATTTTTCTAGTAATGTTTTCATACCATTGTCAGCATTCTAATCATCCGCTGGTATTTACAATGCGCTGTTTCTTGCTCTGCCCGTTAGTGACGAGGTAACTGCCAAGGCTTGTTTTTTTTTGTCCAGGTCTGTGACACGTTTCTAGATTTCAATCTCATTTTCCAACTTTCATAAGCTGTTTTCTCATCAAACAATGGTGGATTTTTGTCATTCCCAGCAGCAGCCATCCTCTGCTACCAATATTAAGTCAAGTCACTACAACGATTCTTCTTATTTGTAACACGCTATTCTCTCCAACACGTAACTCCCGCAAAAACAGACAGGGATCTATTTATATCCCCAAAAAGCCTGCGCTAGCACACACACATTTACCTTGCGTATGCGCAGCTCATAAAACATAACTTAACACATAACACAGCTTACCAACTGTTTAAACGCTTTTCTACAACTTATTAATTGTATATGAAGGCGTCTTACTGTTATTATATTTTGAAATGCCGTTTACACATGCAATAATGAAAGCAAGGGATGTTTGTAACTTCCTGTTTGGATGTCAGTAGAAGACACCTGTGAAGTGAACATGTCTGAAGACAACTTATATGAAAGGTAAGTTTTACTGCTTAAATCGTTTCTCTGATAGTTTTTTGTCTTGCTTGACATGTTTATCACATAAGCTTTTTGCGGCACCGTTAGCTAACACTGCTAGCGTATTTTCAGTCTTTTAACAGTATTATCAGCCGTTCTTATCAACTTGTTTTCGTTTACTGTACAACTGTATCTGTAAGAATGTATTTAGTGCTCATATATATATATATATATATATATATATATATATATATATATATATATATATATATATATATATATATATATATATATATATATATATATATATATATAATAAACATGCTCATGCTCTCACAACTCACAAACCTTACAGCACATAAGTCATTTTTATTTCTGTAGTGCTTTAGAGAATACGTTCTGTCAAGGCACCTTTATGAAGAAAATCAGGCAAAGTAGTTTATTCAGCTCTTTGTCTACATTATTTTCAACATTTTTTCCCCCAGTAGAATTAGCATTTTTCTTTTTTTAAAATGAAAACAAATGGAATGTTGTAAAATAGAATGCAATAGTTATTATAGGTTACAGCTTACAATATTTTGATTGTTGTTGTTGTTACTGTTATTTAAAGCAGACACATCACACGATGGTTGCAGTGAAAAGTCAAAGGAGAAGACTCAAGCTACTGGAGGAAGCCCAACTGTTTTCACATGAAGACAAACAAAACAATGAGTTGGAGGTTAATCAGCCATTTTAAAGGCGAGTTCACCCAAAAGTGAAGATTATTGACACCAAGTTTTTAAAATCTGTGTAAGCTTCTTTCTTCTTTGGGCATTCTTTGCATTCAATTTTGAAAATAAATATTATGCACAATAAATAAATTCAGCTACTTCAATTTTCTTTATTGGTTAATGTATTTTAAATGTTTATTAGAGTATATTAAAAGTAAATTAAACACAATAAATTTTGATATTTGTAACACATGCAAGTGGCGGCCATTTTTGAAGGAGAAAAATGATGTGGCAGCGGTGATATGCTTTTTTTCCAGAGACTATTCCTGCTCAGTGAAGTTGTATGTGACCTGAAAGAGTTTATGGTTTATTTTAACACCTTGATTACACAATGTATTTATTCTTTGCATATTAATATCCTAAGTAAACTGATGAATAACTGTAAACTGTTATATTAAATTGCTAAAATATAGGTTAAAGAAAATAAATTTGCAATGTTTCATTATCAAAATGAGGTCAAACTAAATTTCAGATAAGAATACAAATCACTAGGGATGGGTATCATTAAGGTTTTAACGGTATTACTACTGTTATCGATACCACTTATCGGTTCGGTTCTCTTATTGGTACTTTTTGTAGTGTTTTTTTACGAAAGAAATAATCAAATTGAACAGAATTAACAACACTTTGATAAATTATTACCTTTTTAATGTAAAATAAAATGAAACCAATAATTGTAAAACAAATAAATAATTTTTTTCCTGTAAAAGAATGTACAATGGCTTGAAGGAAACTGACTGTCTTTAACCTTTCTTCTGGATAATCTACATGTTTGCCTCTTTCTGGCAGAAGTCGGGATCTGTCTTGGTTTATTGTGCTGCCTACAGTTAAAAATACCCTCTTAGTTGCAAAATGCCGTAAAATGAGAATGTTTATGATTTTTTATTAATGCATTAACATAAATGAGTTAACAGTGTTTTTAATACAGTTTTGGAGCATCTTGCACTGTAAAAAGCTGTTTTTTTTTTTTTTTTTTTTTATAATTTCTAAATAAGCATAGTTTATTATTAGGCTATTCATAGGCTGTATTTGTGAATACAGCTGATGTAAAAGCATTTTAATGTGTATGATTTTAGATTACTGCAAAAAAAAAAAAAAAAATATATATATATATATATATATATATATATATATATATATATATATATATATATAGTTTCGTTGCAAAACGAGATGTATCCATTTTGAGAAATGTTGGTTATTTGACATTATTATGTAAGACATCAACAGTCAAGTTCCTTCACAATTTTTGTTCATTAAACTATTACTTGAGCTCAGTGAAGGCCAGGAACACAATATTCTTCAAATCCAGGATATTTTTATTATAATGTTTGGTTTGATAAGATTAACCGGTCACACCAGTTGCGTTTCCAGGCACAGCTTCATGTAAGGAAACGGGAGTGCGCACACGTTTTAAACAGTCGCGCGCATCACATCAGCTTTTGGCGCAAGTGATCATCCTCTCATTCGGTATTCACCTGCTCGTGTGAACACCGTTATCTTTGTCAGTCGTGCTGCTTCTCGATTCTAAGATCGCATTTGCCGTCTTTTTTGTCTAACCCTGCTTTTAAGAAAACTACATCGAAAATCCATGACGTTATAGCTTGACTCTGAAGCTTTGATTCCCTGACTGACAGACAGCAGCTGATCAGTGCCTACGTAACTGACAGCTCGCCTACAGTATAAAGAATTAAATAATAAATGTTTTGTAGTTAGCCTATTGAATCCTCTTTTTAAAAATATATGTTTTTGTTTTGATATTATCGTTAAATCAATGAGCAAACTCGGAGTACTTCACCGGCGGTGACTCTCTTTCCAGGGGATGCTGAGCTCGCGCAGCATCCTAAATGTTCTGTATAACCAGTGTCGGCACGTCCATAGAGGCGACCCAGGCCTAGGGCGGCAGAATAGGCGGCGTCTGCGACAATCTCCCCACCGCCCCGGTCCTCGCCGTGGTACGCGCAATCACAGCCGTCTCTCGTTTTCCTTTCAGTTAGAAGGCGGTATGATCATCTTTTACCTAGAGCTCCAGTTCAGTTTGCTCTGGCCCTGTCTATAACAGTTATATCGCACTTTGTAAAAAAAAAAAAAAAAACTGGTCTGACGGATATCGCGTTTTGTTAAAAAATACATTTTAAAGTAGGCCTATAATGTACATTCTTCAATGTTATTAATGGCAGCAATTCACACATAGAATAAGGTACATCTGAACAGTGATCTCCAATAATAAAATCCAAATCTCAAAAAATCGTTTTGCAACCAAACTCTCATATATATAAATATATCTGATTTCATTGTAACCGAATGTGTTTTTTTGACAATTAATATTGTACTAATTTAGGTGATTGACTGCTAGCATAATTATGTGGATGATGTAATGTTAGCGTTAGTAGCTAGGCAGTCAAAAACTTTTCATTTGTTTTTCTGCAGTTAATGCACTTTTGAAAGATACTTTCACTTAGCCAGATTGCTTGTGTTTCTGCTTATACAAGAAAATAACTTGTTCGCGTTTGTTGCAACGGACATTGTCGCTGTCCAATTGGGAAATAAAACCTGTTTGGTTCACTCCGCAAGCTTGCGAGCTGTGTGTCTGCGAGTCTGTAGTTGGCTGTGTGTGCTCTTAGCACGAGCCTCCTGTGAGTGCGCATAGCTGAGAACTGTGAGGGCTTTTATACTTGACGCGCTCGCCGGAATCACGAGCATTTCTCATGTGAGATTGCCAACTGTGCAGACGAATATCAAATATTGCAAATTAAAAAAGGTTGCTCAGTTAATTATGCTACTGTAAGGTTTATTCAGTAATAATTCTTCTGTACTGATAGCAGAACTGTTAACGTCAGAGCTTATCGATACTTCGGTCTTTTATAATGTAGTACCGATACTGATAAAGTACTGAGTTTCGTTACCCATCCCTACTAATCACCTTTGGGGTCAGCTACAACTTCACTCACCAATTGTCACTGCATAATCAGCAAATCAGTGTCACTTTTCCCCCTGTGGTTTGTGCTATTTGCATGTTTTGTAAGGGATTGCAGGCCGTTTTCTATTTATGTTTGAATTGTGGGGATTTGCAACACATGTGCTGTCAAACTGATGAAGATGTTATCTTAAGTTGCAGTGCATCCAACTCTCTCAGCCACGGTAAATTTCTTTATCTAAATACTGTTTGACTGTAAATAATATCAAGCATTTTCTACGTTTTTAAATGAACCATTTCTTCTCTCTATTTGTACTGAAACTGAAGTGCATTGTGACTGAACTCAGATTATGCACTGATTGTGAATTTTGTCTACCAACTATAATCAATCTTCCACCAAGTATGGCACATTGTGTGTGCGTGTTTACACCTGTATTATAAGCGCCTTGGTTTACAAAGACATATATTCGCACAACAAGCGGTCATCAGGAGCATGTTCTTATGATGGTCCCTATAAAACGGGCTCATCGTGATACAGGTGTAAACATCCACATTAATATCACACACCAAAATGAGCATGTGTCTAATGTAATCAGTAAAAGGTCATGAATATTACTAAAATACTGACACATTCTTGAACTCTATCAAATCTTAAGAAATAAGACCTGTTTAAGAACATTTTTGTGAATCCATTAGAAACGTGCCAGCGTATCTGAGTTTGTACAGGGATGATCACACTTCTTTTGCTTGGATATCTCATTCGTGACATGTACATGTGTTTATTTGGATGTTTTCTTGCATGTTTTTTAGCTGTCAGTGTTCGTGGACTCAAGTGTTGTCTAGTATAATATTTTATTTTTGTGTTCTTAATTTCAGTGACTGTTTAACACTGGATGAGGAAGACGTGCTGGATGCAGGACATGAGTAAAGGATGTCCTGAGTGAATGTTAAGAGCTTTATTTAGTGTCCCCATTGTGAGAGATCATCTCTGAGCGTTCCCAGGAGTTGAGCTTGTTAAAGGTTTCTGTGGATGTGATCAGTCCCGTGTCCAGCAGTGAATGATTTTCCACATTTGATTTATTGAATGTCCTGTTTTCATTTTTACAAGGTAAAAAAAATCAGTAACGAGATTGCCAGAATGACAGATTTTCTCTTATTGATTGAGTTTTTTGCAAACAGTGAGATATTAGCATCAAGCGGTTCCACAACCATTGAGACTTAAGCTCTCATATGCTTCTTGATTGGTTTTTAGCTGTAAAATCAGCTCGTTACACTTCTTGATTCTCTTTTTATGTTACCTTCTAAATACATTAGTTTGTAGAGCATGCAGTTTGACTGGTCCTAAAAATCCTAAAGCAAATCACGTTATACAGCTTAGTTCTGCATTGCAGGATAAGGTCAATACAGTTTGGAATTTTGGAAAAAAAAAAAGCCAAAGTCCTAGTACAGAGTGTCCATGGAGTCTTGATAAAACCCAAGTTTAAACAGTGGCTGAAGAGTCATTTACTCTGTCAAGCTTGTTTCTTCCGAGCTTGTCTGAGTTCTGTTGCACGGTTGTGCTCCATTAATTTATGAACTACATCTGTTTATTAACAACTGTTTATTAAGTCAAATGTTTGATACTGATTAGAACTTGAAGTGTCTTACAATATTCTGAGAAGGTCTTTAAAAAGTCTTGAACAGGTATTGAAATGACCTTTAGGATTCCTGCGTATACCCTGTAGTAGAGTCAGATCACAGTCAAATGTCGAATTTTCTAAATGTTTTTCATAGGCTGATTTCCTGACTTTCCTGATCGTTATATGCCTGATTTTCACCAGAGATTCAGAAAGTTGCATGCACTGTGAAAATCTCATGTTCACTGCCTGTTTAGTGAACTATTTACAATATTTGACATGCCCATTTTTAACCAACTGACTCATTTGTCCAATTTCAAGTTGTGGTTAATTACGTCTTATAAATGTCAAGTCATGTTTATTAATAAAGTGCAATGCAGAATGTGTCCAAGAAGCTTTCCACTGATGAGCAGGGAAATAACCTCCAGATAACACTGTTTCATTTATGACAGACATTTTCACAAGAGTAATTAAACATTGATTCATTGATGGTCTGAGTTATTGTCTCAATTCAACACTTTCACTTACATTTTGTTTGGATGGATCAATTTCAGGTAAAGTACATTTATTTATTGTGTGAGAGCCAGTCGTTAGTATGTTTAACGTGTTTGTAGCTTGTTGTTAGCATGTCATTAACATTGTTGGCCTTTCATCAGCATTTTAGGCATACCGTTAGCATGTTGATGGCATTTTTAGTGTTAGGCATGTCATTAGCATTTTAGCGTGTTGTCAGCATGTTAGCATGTCTTTAGCGTGTCGTTAGCTTGATGTTAGCATGTCGTTGGTGTGTCGTTAGCTTGATGTTAGCGTGTCGTTAGCTTGATGTGAGCATGCCGTTAGCATGTTTATAGGATGTTTTTAGCATGCCGTTAGCATGTTGTTAGCATGTTTTTAGCGTGTTGTTGGCATGTTTTTAGCGTGTTGTTGGCATGTTTTTAGAGTGATGTTAGCATGTCGTTAGCTTGATGTTAGCATGTTTTTAGCATGTTGTTAGCTTTATGTTAGCATGTTGTTAGCGTGATGTTAGCATGTTGTTAGCGTGATGTTAGCTTGTTTTTAGCATGTTAGCATGTTTTTAGCATGTCGTTAGCGTGTTGTTAGCATGTTGTTAGCGTGATGTTAGCTTGTTTTTAGCATGTTAGCATGTCGTTAGCGTGATGTTAGCATGTCGTTAGCATGATGTTAGCGTGATGTTAGCATGTTTTTAGCATGTCGTTAGCGTGTTGTTAGCATGTCGTTAGCGTGATGTTAGCATGTCGTTAGCATGATGTTAGCATGTCGTTAGCATGTTTTTAGCATGTCGTTAGCTTGATGTTAGCTTGTTTTTAGCATGTTAGCATGTCGTTAGCGTGATGTTAGCATGTCGTTAGCATGATGTTAGCGTGATGTTAGCATGTTAGCATGTCGTTAGCGTGATGTTAGCATGTCGTTAGCATGATGTTAGCGTGATGTTAGCATGTCGTTAGCATGATGTTAGCGTGATGTTAGCATGTTAGCATGTCGTTAGCGTGATGTTAGCATGTCGTTAGCATGATGTTAGCGTGATGTTAGCATGTTTTTAGCATGTCGTTAGCGTGTTGTTAGCATGTCGTTAGCGTGATGTTAGCATGTCGTTAGCATGATGTTAGCATGTCGTTAGCATGTTTTTAGCATGTCGTTAGCTTGATGTTAGCATGTCGTTAGCGTGATGTTAGCATGTCGTTAGCGTGATGTTAGCATGTCGTTAGCGTGATGTTAGCATGTTTTTAGCATGTCGTTAGCTTGATGTTAGCTTGTTTTTAGCATGTTGTTAGCTTTATGTTAGCATGTTGTTAGCGTGTTGTTAGCGTGATGTTAGCGTGTTGTTAGCGTGTTGTTAGCGTGATGTTAGCATGTCGTTAGCATGTTTTTAGCGTGATGTTAGCGTGATGTTAGCATGTCGTTAGCATGATGTTAGCGTGATGTTAGCATGTCGTTAGCATGTTTTTAGCGTGATGTTAGCGTGATGTTAGCATGTCGTTAGCATGATGTTAACGTGTCGTTAGGGTTAGGTTAGCGTGTTGTTAGCATGTCGTTAGCATGATGTTTGCGTGTTGTTAGCATGTCGTTAGCATGTTAGCGTGTTGTTAGGGTTAGGTTAGCGTGTTGTTAGCATGTCGTTAGCATGATGTTAGCATGTCGTTAGCATGATGTTAGCGTGTTGTTAGCATGATGTTAGCATGTCATTAGCATGATGTTAGCGTGTCGTTAGGGTTAGGTTAGCGTGTTGTTAGCATGTCGTTAGCATGATGTTTGCGTGTTTTTAGCATGATGTTAGCATGTCATTAGCATGATG